>VXAV01010709.1:30000-115849 GCA_013399715.1 Alectura lathami
AAAGAAAGCAGGGTCACTGACGAAGAGAGATTCAAATTTTAATAATTTCAGTAGCAGAAAGCTGAGTGTGGCAGCTGAGAGGATTCTGGTTTAGATTCTGACACACAGCCATCTCAGGACAGGCTTTTAAGTCTTCAGTGTCAGCAGAGAAACATTTGCAAGGATTTTTAATATCATATCTTACAAGCTGGGTAATACAAATGTGCGCCCTTTTCAAAAATACTCCTACATTTATTTATTTTTTTCTCCACAAGAATCCTTCTGCTGAAAACCAGCTATGATGAAAGAATGTTAAAGGTTGAATATTTAGCTGGTGCATATGATTTTGTTACCTTCGTTTTCAATATAAGGCAACTGGGAAGTGACACGATGCGTAGAAGAACAGTGTGCTAGAAGCTGGTGGCTACAGCCAAGTCACAACCCTCAGATTTTCAGTGAACCATATAACATTTTCTAATCACAGGAAGGAATTAATATATCTGTTCTACATAAACCCTCACTTGTGTTGTTGACAACAATAGTTAGAAAACTCAAAGCTGAAGCAAACCTAGTTTAAGCAAAAGTCTGTTGATTCTGTTGATGTTGCGATTGAAGATGCAAGTTCTTTGTGGGTCTTGATGCTGCAGAAGAGCAACAAGCGCAGGTTATTGAGGTCTGTATATGGCTCCTGCAAGTACGTCACTCCCATAACTGTTGCTTACTGTGCAAGGGGAAAAGCTGTGAAACCCATAAGTTTCCTTATTTGTGTTCAGGAAAATGCTGCTTTTCTGCAACAGGGGAGATGGCAGCACGAGTAGAAGCATTCTTAAGTATTTTCTGGGTTTGTGCTCACTCACTGCATGCTTTTTTGATTTGATATTTGTGAAAACTCTGTAGAAGATGACACTTAGATGCTGAGAGTAGCGGTCTCCCTTCCTTCTGTTTTGGCTGCCCCTACTCCTTCCCACTGCAGTTCCCTGCATGCTTGTGCTTGGGATAAATGGGCTCAAAGGAAGGGCACCAGCAGGAGCACAGAGTGGAAATTCAAATGATATCATGCCATGAAATTCAGTTCTGCTGCCTTTACAACCAAAAGTTTTCATAAAGAGAAGCAAACCAGAATGAATCTTCATTAGAAAGCATGATTAGTTCATTATTAACCAAATGTAGCCTTAATCTGGGGAACTTCCTGTAGCATAGATTCTCCGGCAGAATTTGGTACCTTGTTTGATATAAACATTTTCTCGGTTACAAAAGTATGTTATAACCTTGCATGTGAAGTAGAGAGTTGTTGAAAAATCTTGATAAGGAAGCTTGTGCAATTTTTTTTTTTTCTTGCATGTATTTTACAAGGTGTCTGAGAAGTTTTAAGACCACTTCAGACTTTACCAGCAGAGAAACAGAAAAATCATACAAATACCATGAGTTAGAAGCAGGTAATGGGGTATGAGACATGAGCTACCACAAAACAGGAGCAGGTATGTGAAGCTGTGGCCGTCGAGAGCAGCAGCTGCAGCAAAACTTGTACACACCAGGCCCTTCATCCTTGCATTTAAGGAGTAAATGAGAATTAAAGGCATCCATGGGCTGCAGGATGTGCCGACAGGTGTGGGGGTCCTCAGAGTGTTACCCGTGCCAAGCACAAGAAGAGCAGATCAGCCTCATCAGGAGTCCCTGAGTGCCTGAGCCAGTGACTTTGCTCCGAGTGCCAGAAGCAAGGAGCGAGCTGTATTTCTGCAGCCTTTCCTGACTGCTGCCAGCTGCCCCGTTTCCAAATACGCTGCAGATCTGCAGCACAGAGCTCTTTTCTCTCTGCTTTCTCAGCTTACCCTGAAAGTGGCCTCGCTCAGGCTCCAGGAGGCAATCTGAAGATCTCAGTAGGATCTGGACCTAGTGAGTGTGCTGTCCCGTGTGGACAAACTAACTTCAGCCCGGTCACTGGTGAATCAGCATTAGAATTCTGATGCTTCCCCAAGTATCAACCTATATTACTTAGCCGAAGAAGTCTGACAAAATGTTTTTCTTACCAAAGAAACAAGCACAGTGCACCTTGCGGTCTGCTGCTCCCCCCAAAGGGCTGCAGTAAAAGCCCTGAACAGAGGTGGGTGTTAAGAGTTAAAATCTTTGTGACATTGGTTCACTGGAAAGCCCCTCAGGCAGTCCTGATCTGAAAACATGTATCACTTCATTCCTTAGTACAAAAAACAGTATTTCAAATTGTACTTTGGACATGATGTCCACTTTTTTGGCGCAACAAACAAGCCAGAAATTGTTTTTAGATTTCCTCCTTGGCATTCATAAAGTTTTGCCTTAAAGCCCTTAGAGACTTGCTGAAAGAGATTTATTTATGTGCGTTGCAAGGAGCTTGCCAAATAACTTCAGCTTCATGTTTTTTAATATTTTTCTGAACTTAAATTAATAAAAGGAATAAACTTTTGGTTTAGCAATTATTAATTATGAATATTTCCATTCATTCTGTCTTACGTATCGAAAACAAACAAAGTTAAGTTTCTGATGAGAAGTTAACAGGGGTAGGGCACTTGCCATTTTTTATGTTCTTGGATTTTGTAGAGTGCTTTGGGTTATTTTTGGTGAGCATTTCTCCACTTTATCAAAATTTGGAGATCAGCTGGGAGACTTCCCTTTGAAAGAGTTGTTGGCGAACTTGCTTCTATTAACTTCTAAAGCGTGCTTTGGGAATGTTGGAAGGAAAAAAGTAGTTCTGCTCTAACAAAAAGGACAGATGTTTTATGAGCTGTGATGTTTTTCCCTTCGAAGTAGAAGGAAAAGTTCCCAGACTTAAGTAGGAGTAAGACCAGATTTGCTCTCCTTTCCCATGTACAGAGCAGGGCTGGGGACATTATGGCTGAAATTAGGGTTTACTTGATTTGTCTCTAAGCAGTAAAAAATAATTACTCCGGTTGTTTTGTGGTTTCAGAGCACTGTGGTCTACTCCAGAGGTAGGACTTCCTTTGGCACGCTCATTTTGAGTTTTGTATTCAGATTTGTCAAGTATTTGATTTAACTGAAAGGTTAGTGAAGACATGTTCTACCCGTTTTATTTAGGCATATCTGATGGCACGTCATTTTCCTTGCTCAGCCTGTTTAGCCAGCCGTAACGAGTGATGTGTATTGATGTCTGCTGTGCAAATGAGAGGCTGATAATGGCATGGGTGTATTAGGTGTGAGTTCTTGATAGGGGTTTTAATATAGCCACTATATCAAGATGCAAAAGACACACTATCAATATGACACCGGAGTTTAATAAACCATCTATCACCTGTGTTGTTTGTTTACACGGGTGCCAGGAGAAAAATGAACCAGTTGTGGCAAAACTTGGTCCCCTGTTCTCTCTGACTGGGATCAGGGAGTGGCCCAAAGCATTGAACCAACTCTCATTGAAACTGCTTTGGAAGAAAAATAATGACTGGGAAAAATCACTTCTGCTATTTTTTTCTGTATTTTTGTTGGTTTTGTAATTATTTTGGCATAATAAAACAGAGCCAGGCCGGGTTACTGGGTTGAGCAGGAGTCAGAATGAGCAGGGAACAGAGGGAGAAACACAAACAGAAATAAGCTAGGCCAAAACACAGCCTGAATAATAAGTCAGCTATTCCTCTTCAGATCACTAGTGATTTTTTTTTTTTTTTATCCCTCTGCACTATATTTTGTGGTGGAAGGATATTGAAACAACTGTCTTTTTTTTTTTTTTCTCTTCCCCCTCCTTTTACTATGTAATATAAAAACAAAGAACTATATTGTATTAATATGAATTCGTGCCAGAGCGTGCTTTATAGGGTCATTAATACATTTCTTGGGAGGTCAAAAGACATGAAACTGAAGGGCTTGTGCCTCACAATAAAAGTGAGGCATGTATTGTTGGCCCAGGAAAACGTGCCCTGGAGTATAATATTTGTGTATTTAAAAAATTATACTGGCAGAAAATACAAGGGCAGCTGCAGTGCTTTGGACTGCATGTAACAGAAGTGACACAGGTGAGGGCTGGAATGGAGGTTGTAATGGTGGGAAAATTGGGCTTGTGCCTCTTTTTGGCTCTTTATGAGGTAGAAAAAAATTATCTTAGGTCTTAAACATTTTTCTCCTTGCGTGCGTGTGTGTTTTGTTTTTTCTTTAAATATGAGAAACTCTGGTCACCTGTATACTAGGCTCTGGACACACGAACAGGATATCCCATGAAAACCCTGGAGAGGGTAAAAAATTAACCACCGAATGCAACTGCTGCAGTTCAGAGCAATCTCTGCTAGGGCAGAAAATACTACTGTGTGCCGAGGCAGAGGAATTGTTCCTCTCGAGGCTGGGGCTGGGGCTGGCACCTGGCTGCGCCTGAGGAACGGCTGCTGCCTCTCGGTCCTGCTCCGCAAGGCTGTTCCAGGAGGGAAAGCTGCTGTCCTTCCTCATAAATGGCCGAGAACAAACTGCAGAGACTCCAAGAAGTCTCCTGCAGAATAGTGACAGATTTTTTTGTTTGTTTGTTTGTTGGTTTTTCTGTTATTTCTCCAGTGAAAAAATATGACTAGTGTTGAAAACTTCTGAACTTTTAGTTGTTTTTTCCTTTCAACTCCTTCATCTCCTTACATTATGTATGCCAACCAAACAAATAAAACCCAAAGCATGCCAGTTACCTTCATGACTGCATAACAGCGTTTGTGGCCAAGCTGCAGCCTACGCAGGGTTTCAGTGCTCGTCTTGATGCTGCCACAAGGCAGGGCAGTACCTGCGTTGCTGCTGCGTCCTCGTAGCGGTGCCTGGTGTCACCCTGCTGCAGGCCTCTGCCGCTGCAGGAGGGGGCAGCTGGCTGTTGGCTTAACACTCTGGTGGAGCTTTTCATTATCGTACCAGTAACGCGCTGCAGCAAATGGAATCATTAGAGTACGGCGGCATTCAAATGTAAACATTTGAATAATTTACACTTCCAGCCACAGTTAAATAAAAGGTTTCAATCTCTGATGGAAATCTGACAATAAATATTAATTTCTAATTTTCAATAAGTAAACTTCATGACTTCTTAAAAGCCTTTATTTCTTGAAGTGTAATGAAAATTTTGACACTTGGGCACAGTTGGGATTAAAGTTTCCCTCTGGTCAACAGAACCACGAAGAGCCATTATACAAATGAAAAGCTAGAAATAATTACAAATGTTACAATTAGTAACAATTTGGGGACCTTGACATAGCAACAGAAGCTGTGCCTTTTCCACGAAGTTTTCCTGAGGGACGTGGAGGAAAGGCAGTGCCTGGGCTGTGAAGGCGAGCGGCTGGAAGGTTGCCAGCACTGAAATAACTCTGTGATAGAGGAGGCAGCAGCGAACTTCCAGGAGCATTGTTTAAGGGCACAGCTTTGGAAAAGGAGGCGAGATTTGCAGGGGGTGTCAGTACCCGCAAGGCACGGGAGCACCCGGCATTCCTGTGAATGATGTCTCTTGGTTTCTGCCACAAACTTTTATTTTCAGAGGTTTATGAGTCTGTAGTAAAAATCCACTCAGAGTTTACACTTAGTTTACACCAGGTCTCTGTCTCCCAAAGTTTATTTTAACAACATTTTTATGGGTTGTTGCGGCTTGGGTTGAATANTTTTTTTTTTTTCCTATGTGATTTTAGCACGTCGTTGTAGGACAGCAAGAGTTTCTTAAAAGGCAGAGTTTCTTAAAACACAGTTTCTTAAAACTTAAAACGCAAAGAGTTTCTTAAAACGCAGTTGCAGAGATGCAATCGCACATGAGAAGCATCCAGGAGCTCCATCTCCAGACCTGCAGCGCCTTGCCTTCCTCACTACATCCAGTGCACTGACTGCTGTGCAGCCACCACTGACACAAGTAATTTTGGGAATTATCTTCTCTTTAAAACTTACTCTGGTTACAAAGCTGGAGATGGGCTTACAGCCAGAGGGTTGATGTGCAATGGTCCCTTCCACAACTGGTGCTGCCTTGTGACATATCAACACCTAGTCCATACTCGGATTCACAGAATGGTTTGGGATGGAGGGGACCTTGAGGATCATCTAGTTCCAACCCCCTGCCATTGGCAGCGACACCTCCCACTTGAACATTGCTACTGTGTCGATCCTAGCCATGTGCACTTGTCTGAGTTTCAGGTTGGGCAGCACAAAACTTCTTCATCTGCTTGAATCTGTGAGCCTCTAATTGTTTGTGTGCTTGGAGTCAGGAGCCCTTGATCTGGCTCATCTGCGCTGATCAGTATGTTTTATACTGCATCACATCTTCTCTTTTGTGCTTCCTCCTAAGGTATAATTGTTGTCTACCAGTCTCTTTATATTTCATTAATAAATAGACTTTCAGCCTTCCTTTGATTGTTCCTGTCATCATTCTCTGGGCTCCTGGGATTTGCACGGTGCTGCTTTTTTAACACGGAGTAACCAACGCTGCAGCCAGCAGTCCAGAACAATCTCCATCATTAATTTATATTCTTCAGGATAGTTCCTACAGAAACTTGTGTCTGATGTGACTGTGTGGTCTTCATTAACATCAGTAATCCCAGTGACAGAGTTGTTCAATAATCACTGAGCAGCTGTGTGGGGGAAGGGAAGGGAAATACAAGAGAAACAGAAGTAAAATCATTTTGGTTTTGGATTGTTCATGAGTAAAGGCCAGAAAACTTTGCACAAAGGACTGAAAACAAAAACAACCATGTGTTCCAGGTCTTCCGTTTTATTTTTTTTCCTGTGATTAGGATGAGAGGAATGTTTGTTCCTTGGATTTTTGTAGTGAGAAAGGAAAGGAGAAGCCGAAGCACAACAAGGGATGGCCGCTCAGAGAGCGCTGAGGCAGCCCCTGCTCCTCCTGGCAGAGATGAGAGTTTCATTGCCCCCTTTGCACTTTTCTGCTACAAAAATTGCTGGAGAGGGCTGAAACCTGGCACGCTGGGGATCTCAGACTCTGCTAACTCGGGGGAGAGAGGATGAGGCTGGAGAAACTCCTTCGTGCCAAGAGCCCTTCACACCACCCAAGTCCTGTCCCCCTCGGGAATGCTGCGTATCACCATGCCTTGCCATAGACGTCTGGGAAAACAGCAAAGCCAGAGGGCCCTTGGGAGTCCTTCTGAGCAGTTTTTACTGCTTTGCTGTGCCCCCCAGCACCATCATTCACTGCCTGTGGCATTCACAGGTTGGAGACAGATATAAAATATTGCCTCTTAGCACTAATCTATACTGGATTTATTGCAAAAAATATTTGGCTAAGCCAACGTACGACCCAACACCACATCTCCTTTTCCCCATTTTCTGGTCTCTTCTTGCCCTTCTGCCTCCTGGCATTGTGGAACTAGAATATACGTTAGGAAGCAAAGATGTGTGAATTGTTTTCCTTTTAGAGCAACTCGCCTTTATTGAGATGCATTTGTTATCCTGGACTCCTAAGAAGCACTTTGCCCTTTTCTTGCTCTATTTTCCATTTCTGTCTCTTCTTCATCCCTAACTTTATTTTCTTTTTATTTTCCTTCTCAGCTTTTCTTTTTCTTTACATCTTCTTCCTCTCTCAACCCTTGCTCATCCTTCTTCTCATCGCTCACTTGATTTAAGGTAAGAAGAGCACATGCGATGAGAATTGCTGTGTACAAAAGTTAAAGATATATATGGGATCCTTCATAATGCAGTTCACTCAGGCTGGTGATAGTGAAAAGGTATGTTTTTCCTGAGCTTGCCAGCAGTGTAAACCATTCAATTGATAACATAATACGTTTTTATGGTCTCTGTATAGCGATTTTCCATTTAAGTGTAAGTTAAATTGATGAATTCACATAGAGGCATAGAGGAAAGTTTTTCCTTTTTCTTTTGTAGTATAAATTCTACATGAACACTCCTGCCCTCCATTGTGAGTGGGTTTTCCTCCCAGCCACACATGAAATGTGCCCTTAGGTTCTGTTACAAATAGGTTTACACTGATGTGTATGGCTGCCGTAAGCATTATGGCCTTGATCCTGCACTCATTGAAATCAATGGCTGCTTTCCCCTTCCCTGCAGCAGTGCAAGATCAGAGCCTGCAGCTTGGTCTGAGAGCAGAGACCTAATGGCTTTGGTTTTGGAGGTTTTTGTGCCTGTTTTGAGAATATCAGTTTTTAGCTGGATCTCCTCTACCTGATATTCTTGCCTTTGTGACATAGCTATCACATTCTGTACTCACACGCAATTTCTCAAGAATTTTTCTTCGTAGGTTATTCACTAGTAGTTTCTAGCCTTGTTCTGGTTGGTTTGGGAGGTCTGTTGCTTGAGATTTGTTCCCTCTGTGAAAACTAATGGGCCTTTTCACTGAGTGGGTAATGGGAGTGGGGTCTTCTGCAGAAACAGGAGCTGCTGCAGGGAGCGGTATTTGCTGTTCAGCTGGTAACATATTTTCTCCGTAACTTTGCTGTCTGGAGCATCTGCCTTTCCCATGAAACGCAAAACGTGACCATTTGTGCTTTCTATCAGGATCCAGCGACAGTTTCAAAGTGTCTGGTCACATTTCAGTGTGGCTAAGCTATAATTCACCCCTCTAAAATACATTAAACAAATATATTTTCTACACTCTGCTTCCTAACAAGGGCTCACATATTTATTTTCTGTGCCAGCACTGCTGTATTTCACATGAATTCTAATATTTCAGTGGTCGGTAGGGAATCCTTATTCGTATGGATTAGAGATCTACTTGGCTGAAAGGTGTTATGAGAGGTAAGGGTCTGCATGTTTACACAATATTTGCTAAAATGTTGGATTATAATCTTTGGCATGCTTCACGATGAGCTAGACTTAGCATATTCATTACCAAAAGTTCCAGACCATCAAATGCCAACCGCTCTGCTCCCGTGAGCTCTGTTCCAGGCTCCAGCCCACAGAAACACCTAACCATGCGCTCATTCTATGCAAGCACATACTTAAGTTCATCATTAATCAGAATAGCCTTTCACAGCTTTTAAAATGTTCTGAAAGTTCAGGGCAGAGGGACGCAATGCCATAAACTCAGATGTTTTCTCACTTGTGAGTTGAAACAGCACATCTGGCCACATCTGCCGCAGCGGAGCTGGAGCAGAACCCAGCTGGCACCAGATGCCCTGCATCTACCTTGCGGGTGGGTTCCTATGGGTGCTCTTTAATTGCATAGCCCCTCTTGCTCATTAAACAGTACGAATTAGGGAAAGACATCTTCGTTTTCTGGTAACAGGTGCTAACTCAGCCTTGGAAAAAGAAAGAAAAGCCATGAACATCTTGAGGCATGTGAGGCGTTTGACCCATCCCCACTTTGAAGGCATATTTTTCACGCAGGGGTGCGAGGGCTACCTTCCTCCAAACCTTTTGCTCTGCCTCTGCACCACGGCCAGGCAGGGAACTGTGTCACTCCTTTGTTTTTAGAGTGAATTTTAGAATTGAGCTCCGCAGCCACTTTGGCATACCAATAAACCTAGTAACAATAAAAAGGAGCAGTGTTCTTTCTACTGCTGTGTGGGGAGTTTCTTTAAGAGTTGGGCCCTAAATGGTTTTTAATCCCAGGATGCACTGATTGTGATAATGTGGAGAGGAAAACCAAGCATCAGTTATAAAATCATTGCAAATATGTGCAGAATAAAAATGGTCAAAAGGATCTTGTTACAATTTCTGTTTATTCCACAAGGGTTTGACGAAAGTAAAATAGGCAATGGTTTTGTTTGGGACTTGTTTATGAAAGATTACTTTTTGTATAGGTAAGTCAAAAGGTTAAGGAAGTAAACAGAATTTAAATACAGTCAGTTTTAGTAATTTTTTCTGTTGTTTTCCTTAACTGCTTCCTAACATCATAAAAAAGCCTGCAGCACTCAGGTTAAAAAAAAAAAAAAAAAAAACCTCCTTAAGCCAACAACAAAACCCACACCAAGCCATCTTAAAGAAGTAAAAGCTGTAAAATGTAAGCTATAGCACACCTATAAAATATAATTTTGCTTTTCAGTCTGCAAAAGTGCTGAAGATCTGAAATTACAATAAATCTCCAAATGTCCAGCATTGATTACTTCAAGCTTCTGGCTTTAATGGACAACAGAGCAGCACATTATGATGCCATGATTAAGGAATTGTGGAAAAGAGTGAGAGTGATTTTGGACTTCATTTTGGCACCTTGCAGAGCTCCACGTTACCACAATTATTGGTTTTCTGAAATATGTCCCTATGCATTATTCTGATCAGATTACTTGCATTGCACAATCCTCTGGTGAAAAACAGGACAATAGCACAAAATAAATCTCTCTCTGAAATTTAATCTCCATGTCTGTAGGCTGGCGAGAAGAACATCCACATCCCTCTGATAAGAAGTTGTATATTTTCCTGAATGGTGGTATATTTTTGTTTTATAATTGTCCTTAATGTAAATTCTCCAGCAAGAAAGTAATGATGTCAAAGATCTCCGAGGAAAGGAGGGTTGAAATATGGGTGAAGTGTTCCCATAAGCTCTCCATGAAGAAACCCTAATTTTCTTAGTAAACTACAGAGGCGGGTGAATTCAGTGGCTTACAGAAATCATTAACCTTTCCCCTATTATTGGTTCTCAGTGTAATTTGTTTGATAATCTTCTTCCTCAGTGAATAGTGGTCCAGCTTATCAGCTAATAAAATATCCTCTCCACTTCTGCAATGTTGAGCACACTGTGGCTATGATACAGCTGACAGTCAAGCAAAAATACCTGCTCTTGCCGAGGTGCACTTCTAAGCCAGGGATTGGAAAGCAGCCAATATTTGTGGCCTGAAGGGTGATCTTGTGTTTATTATTGCTTATCCACTGAGCTCCATGGACAAGCTAGAGGATAATTGTTATATGAAGAAAGCAGAAAATGTGCTGAGTTTTAAGCACTTGGCTTTCCCTTGCATGCATTCAGAAGGAGACCTCTACAGATGCGAGGTGCTTGGTAATCCCTGGGACAGTGCTCAGCTGCGTGAGGATCTATCTGGGTACGCAGGAGTTGTGCTAGCATAACCAGTTGCCAGCAGCTGGTCTGCCATGGAACTGCAAACCAGAGGACTATGTTCCGCTAGGACCAGCTCTCTGCAGGCTTGCTGGGTTCCCCAAAAGCTGCGCTTTGCTGAGCAGGTCCATGAGCGGGGCCGTTTGCAGGGCTGGATGGCAGCGTGCGGCTGGGCTGGCTGTCGGGCTGGCACAGCCTTCTCTTGGCTGTGAGTCTCTGCCCCAGGCAGCCTGAGCTCCCTCCCAAGCTCGTGCAGCGTGCAGAGCATCGTTAGCAGGCGGCGGCAGAGCCTCGGTGGCATGCCGGGCACTGCGTTAGCCTCTCACCTCTGTGGAGCTGGGTACAAACTGGGGCTTAATTCACAAGTGAAAATTGGATTTCGGAATTTCAGTTTAGTGTCCACGCCTTTGCATCATGAACACTGCTGTGCAGGTGGGAGTGACTGCCAATTCTGCTCAGAAAGGCACTGGGGCCAGGGTGGAGCACTGGACCCTGCCAGCTGAGATGAAGATGTATTGGCAGAGGCTTGGGTGGAAGTTCACCCAGCAACTGCTAGCTTAATCTTGGCTCCATCCCTGCTGAGCTATCCAACTTGGTGCTTTCAGTCACTCAATAAACCCAACTGGAAGAAAAGTTGGCTTTTCTGCTGTAAGTGACTATTCAATACTGAAATTATGGAAAAGATTATTGAATTTGTGTGGTTCAGGAAGAAAGTATGAAATATGAATTTTATTTAAACAGGGATCATTAGGACCTGTAAACTGGCACTGCTCCAGGGAAGCAATAGCCAGCAGCATTGCGTTGCTTAACACTCCCGGAGGTTCTGGCTGTTACAGTACGTGCGTGCACATGGCTGTCCACGCACAGCAGCCCCCTTCTTCGTGTTGTTTGGGAGTGGTGAGCTGCTCCGTGCTGTGATCTGGGAGCTCTGCGTATGGTGATGCAGTGCACTGTTCTTGCTGCTGCTGCAAGCATCCTGCCACATCTGGAGAGGTCATGGCCACTGCCAGAGGCAATTCTTGGGTGACTTTGCTCTGATTTAAGAGTCGCCAAAAACAGAGAGCTAGAAGCAGCCTCTCCTCAGTTCTACTTCTGGCCTAGTGTGCCTTCAGAGGCTGACCCGATCCAAAATTTGTTTCCCATCTGTGGCTGGTATGAGCTGCTGTCTCTGGCACATAGATTTTCCTCTCTGTAAGTCTTTCCCATTCCTCCTTCAAGCTGGTACTTTTTTCTTCCTGTCTGCTCCACTTTGTTTCCAACAATGTTTTTTCTTCAGTATTCACTCCTGTTTTCAAATGTCACTGGCCAAGAATATTATTAAATACCAGTTTGAAATAGTTTTGCTTACATTATCTTAACACTTCCAATTAAAATTCCAGTTAGTATTTTTCAAGCTTTCTGACCACTGCATAGATTGTCATTAATTACCATGGACTCCAGAGTAGGCAGAGCAACCAGAACTAATCAACACTTCCCTTCCCTCTCCACCCTGTTTTCCTCCTGCAGTGCTATGGGCTCTTTCCAGATGTTGCCACCACTCTCTGCAGCTGGAGGAGCAGAGTGTGCAGCCTGTGTGCTGTCTGCATGCACAGGGCAAGCAGTCTGGCATTTGGGCAGATCAAATCCTGCCTTCTGAAGTTAGTGGTGGTTTTGCACGGGCTCTTGGTGAGGCCAAGGCGTTACGGTTTTACATGAACTAGGCGAGGATGCTCAAGCAGTTGGTGGGGCTGTGCAAGTTTCAGTGACATCAGGAAAGACTTGTTCACTGGGATATTTTCTTTCTAGCCACTCATAGTATGATGAGGAAGGTGCATCTGTGACCAGCTTTGCAATGAACATGAGATTGTAGGCTTTGGGAGCTTTGACTCCTCGAGCTTTGCTGTGAGCAGCCCTACCATCCACTACATAAATGATTCAGTCGTTTAGGGATGTTGAAGGAATAGTACACCCTTAAATCATTCAGCATTTCCTGTAAATTATCAGTGTTTGCATGGAGATTCTCACCTATTTGTTGTCACCTCGACCATCTCCTCCTTCTGCCTCTCTCTAGTGGGCTTGCTTGGGTGAAACCTGTGGGGCTGTAATCACAGAATCACAAAACTGTAGGGGTTGGAAGGGACCTCAGGAGATCATCCAGTCCAACCCCCCTGCAGAAGAAGGTTCCCTACAGCAGGTCGCACAGAAGGTGTCCAAGCGGGTCTTGAATGCCTGCAGAGAAGGAGACTCCACAGCCTCTCTGGGCTGCCTGTGCCAGTGCTCCGATAATGAGAGCAGGGTTGGCATGGCAGAAAGGTTGGGGCTGCTAGATGAATCTGGCACAGTAAAAATTCTTTGCTACCTAGATGACATGCAGACATCCTTCATCTATGCCATGAGTAATACTGGAGATTTCCCTGGGCTGAGAACCCCTTACCCTGGTAGGCACTGGATGGTGGAGCCAAGCACTCGGATTAGCCGCCTGGATTAGCCCAGGGTCCTCACACCCTTCAGTTTCAACACTGCACAGATTTGTGTGCTATTCTGTGTGAAGGCAGCCAGGTCCCTCACAGTTCTCACAGAGTGGAAAATTTGCCTCATTTGTTCTGCAGAGTAACACGTATCTACAGCCAACATGGTTTGGTAATCAAAGATTCGGAGGGAATGGTTTTAATCAATCAAGTTTAAAACCAAACGTTGGGAAGAGGCCTTTCATATCAGGAAACTGCAACTTTTTTGTTTGCTTAGCAATGGTGGTGCTGAGTGAAATGATGATACGGATTAAGTTGCTGGTAAATCATCCTTGCATCTCAACAAGATGGAATTTCAAAAGCTAGATTTCCAGGAAGAATTAAATATTGTACGTAAATCTATCAGCATATAGCAACGCACATGATCTGACTGTAGCTTGTCTGGTTATTTTAGGATATTGCTTTGTTTGTGTAATTTGTATTTATACTCTGGTTTATCTTGGATATGAGCCTTCCATGAAGCAAGCAAACATTTATTCCTTTGAATAATGTTAGTACATTGTTGTGGTAGTTTATTGGTCATTAAGTAAGAGACTGAAACCAGAGGGAAAATATCTAGCAAAAATACATGTGTTGATTTTCAGTATTTTGCAACGCTTAACATTAGCTATTGAATAACAGTTTGACTTTTGTGACTAGTTAACTGGTAAATATTCAAATCAGAGAGAGTCTATGCTTAGATTGTCATAATTTCTAGTTAAATCAGTTTTATAACATTTAAATTTTTGAAGGTTCTTTATTAATTTGATTTTCTAAAGTACTTAAAGTGGTCTGAAGCACAGAAATCGCCAGCAAAGGTTTTAGTATAAATGCTTTATAAGTACTCAAAATTAAATAGACAAAGTTGATGCTTAAAAAAATTAGATAATTATCTCAGAGAAATTAAGTGGTTTTTAAGATCTTGACATTCAAAGTCACAAAAACTTGTATACTTTTCTTACGAATAAGATAAAATTCAACAGTAGAAGTCATCCAGACTTTATGTATGGGTTCAGGCAGTGGAACAAGCTTGAAAATGCTTGAATGTGGTAAGAGTCAACAAACATAATTGCAGTGCTGCAACACAGTTGGCATGTCTGAAGGGGGAGGAGAAGACCTCCAGGAGAGCTTACTGATGGGTGTCCTCTTCTCTGTTTTGTCCAAAATTCTTATGTTTATTTTCCAACGGTACACACAGACTTTTGTGCAGGATGTGTATTGTAAGCTCTGAAATTTTATACTGTGTCCAAAAAAGATTGTTATGGGAAATTTAGCAGCAATGCAGAAGCAAAGTCATTTCCTTTTGGCTGGTTTTGCAACAAGATATTTTTGGACATGGTTGCTGGGATGGAAAGAAGAAGGGATTAGAGAAAGTTCTATTTTTTTTTTTTTTTGAAAGCCTGCTTGATAGATGGAGAGACCAGTTTAAATAAATATTGGTTGGCCTAATACGCCAAATGGGCTACTTGAATGCAAGGGGCTTGTTGGCTAGTGGCTTTTTTGTGATGCACACTCTTAGTTTTATGCCAAAGTAATGGGTGACTGCCCATTGCTGCCGTGACGGGACTGATGTGAGGGCACTGCCAGTGAACGTTGGTGCTGGCAGTAGTGTACTCAGTGTTATTTTTTGTATTCTTCTCTATTTCAGAAAAGCTTGGTAAGTGCGTTGTTTAAATCTGATACAAAGCTACTAGAAAGTACTAAACAAATCATGGAATCATAGGATCATCCGAGTTGGAAGGGATGTTTAAAGGCCATCGAGTCCTGCTGCCCTTCAGTGAACAGGGAAGCTGTGAATTCCCGCATTGTTTGGTCATGTTTTAATCTCCATTTCATCATAGAAGAAAACAAAGAAAACCAAGAGTGGCTTCTCAGCAGTCAAGCACCAAATCTGTTGCAAAGCTGGCATAAGTTCTGGCTGCCCATCAAGCCCTCCGCGATCTTGGCTATGCTGCTGCTCCCCAGCTTTGTATTGCTGCTGAGCTCCCCGCTGCCCTGCCTTTACCAAAGCAGGACAAAAGTATCTGGTGTGACATCCCAAAAGTTATTGAGCAAAACTGAGTTTTCTGTAGCCTGAAATGGCCATGCTAGGCAGCTCACTGGTTGCCTGCCCCAAGGGTTTGTTGGGCACGGCACGGCAGTGAGGCCCTGCAGGGGAGCAGCACTGGGCTCTGCTGCCCGGCCCCGGCTCCTTTGTGCCGCGGGAGGTGGCAGAGCATTTGCGCTGGCTTTCTGCAGACACCTCCAAAAGGCAAAAAAGAACAATGAGGCACGGCTGCGCACACTGCGTCCACCAGACAGTTTAACCCTTGGGTCAGCGTGTTTGTATTTCACTTATTGGATTGTTAATAGATTTTCTTCATTTGTGCGAGACATTGTGAATGATGTGCTGAGGCCTTTCTATTACTCCTCCGCCGGCGCCCGTGGTCCACCTGTAAGAAGATAGCGTTAAAAGCTGCTGGAGTTTCTACCTCTTGACAACATCCCAGCTGTAGACTAGCAATAGCAATCCTCCCGTGGCAGTTTTAATTATCGGCCCCGGCGATACCATCAGTAAGTGTGTAATTACGTGTCACTTTCCTGGCTGTTGGGTATGAAAAGTGGAACCAGTGAGATGATGATCGTTGAAGCTGTAGACTCATATTTAAACAATTCAAAATGTGTAACTGGCAGTGTCATTAAACAGAGAGAGTCTGACCCCAGCTGTCAGTTACTTTTCCTTATGCAGATTTTTTTTCATGCTGTCTGTCAAAAGAGCTCCATGGGCTGAAATGGGACAGAAGAGGAAGCGTACTGCGCCAAGTACAGAAGCGCTGCTCTCCTCCACTCCCACCAAGGTGGTCTTTTACCTAAATAAATACTACTGGAGAGATTGTAAATAAACGGCCAACCGAGCAGGAAATTATATAGACTTTGCCGATGAATAAACAAAGGGACTTTCCAAGAGACATTCGACCCTTCAAAAAAATATGAATAAAGTCTGACTCATTACCCTGAACTTAAAGAACAAGGCTTATGGTAATTTGGGGGCTTCATTACTGGAGGATAAAAATGGAATCATTTTCATTTCTTCAAGTTTCTGCTGAAAAATTTTTCAAGCCATTGTGGATAAATGATTAACCTGAAGGTTATTATTATTTAAATGCATATATGTTCCCATAAATATATATATTTATGTATTTTATGGAGATACTTGCACGCCACACATCTATATGAGCAATAACGTTTTCTGAATATTGCTTTCAAAAAATATTAGGATTCCAATTTCTTTCAGTTAAACTTCAAAGTCAGCAGATGTTTAAGGTATGCAAAATAATAGAAACTTGTCACCTGGCCAATATATGCTAAAGAGATGGAAAAAAATAAATATATGTGCATAGAAGTAGGCAAGAAAAGAATATTTTTTTCTGCAAATACAGTCAGAAATTTCTAAAATGACAACTCTTCACTGTCTGAAGACAGCAACACTTGTTTGAGAATTTGGAAAATACTGGCACTCTGAGAGTTAATTTTGGAAGCACAATAAAATAAGTGAAACGCTACTTTACTGAATAAATAAGTACATAAATCAGGGGTTAAATAAGCAGATTAATCTGTGAAGAGACAGAAAGATGTTTCTTCCATTTTCAAAACGTCGCTTTTTCTCATAATAAAGCTAAGATACAGTTGCATGCAAATCTCATCCTGTACCCATAAGATTCCTTAATTTAAAGCCTTGGAGTTCCCATTGACTATCAGCAGCAGCGGAACACCAGAGATGCAGTGGAACAACAGAGATGCACTGGATGCTCAACCTGCATCACATCTACTCCTGCAGATTTTAAGGAGAAATATATTCATCTGTGCATGTGTGTTTACCTACATCTATGTCTACAAAAGCTGTGCATATATTTTGTGTTTCAAAGACAATGCTACAGATCAGCACATACAGGAATGTAGGCTGTATTAATTGCAGCAGTACTTTCATACTTGAAAGTAATAAATAGGCACATATTAAATCCTCTAAGGATTAATTTGTATTTTATCAGCTGTGAAAAGGGCAATTTTTTACATATCCAGACTTAAGAGGTAGCCCTATTAGACCTTCATTGAAAAACAAATTCTGCATATATTTTGTAGCAGGGCTTTTTATTTTCTTTCTTTTTCTCTTTTTTTTTTTTTTTCTCTTTTTCTGTCTTTAAAAAAAAAATCTTGTAGCACGATATTATGTAATTTAATGTAGAGAAGGAAATGAGATGCTGCATTGTGGACAGACAAACATGGTTTAGTAGGAGTCTGCCTCATATATTTGCATGAGCAGTTAAGAGAAGGACCAATAGGAAATGCCATTCTGTAATGTGTTAAGTGTCTCACTTTTCTGTGGCATTTGAAATATACAGTGCTTAAGGTCATTCAGTTTTGAGGTACACATATTAATGTCATTGTAGGTATCTTAACATTGTATTTACAAATTATTTGCCACTGCCCTAATGAATACTTGCAGGGGAGCCCTCCTAGTCACAGTGCTGCAGCAGATAGTTAGTTGGAGCGGGTTTTTGCATGCCAAATAGCCGTTTTTCTTTGTCTTTCATGGAGTTGTCTGTATGGTTGAGTATTTTCAAGTTCTGTTTCTGTCCTACTTGCATGTTAGCTGCAGGCTATCTGCATCACAGGGAGGAGGCAGTCCCTTGGGGAGGGCCCACTTTTCTGCATTTAGTTAGTTGCTTTGAGAGCAAAGGATGTTAAAAAAAATTAGCTCTCTTTTAGGAGTGTTGGATGACTCGTGCACAACAAACAGATTCAGTGTTGAAGGCTCCAGTGATTTTTTTTTTTTTTTTTTTTTGAAGACACGTTGGGATATTTAAAGGGACACTGCACAAGTACTCTACGCCCAAAACATAACAGAGGTGTTTCCAGCAGGTGAGAGGAGTTCATTTTGGTAGCTTGCATTTGTAGGGAGTTGATGAGGTTCACGCCACACTGAGTGATGGACTGGCTCAACAGCAGAGCACAAAGGTCTGTAGTGAACGGGGCCACATCTGGCTGGTGGATGGTCATGAGTGGTGTTCCCCGGGATTCGGTTTTAGGGCTGGTTCTGTTAAATACTTTAACCAGCGATCTGTATGCAGGAGTTGGAGGCATCCTTTGGAAGTTTGTTAGTGATACTAAACTGGGATGTGCTGTTGACTCTCCAGAGGGCGGAGCACCTTGCAGAGGGATTGAGATTGACAGGAGCATTGGGTGGTCATCAGTGGCATGGAGTTGTACAAAGACAAAGGCTAGGTTCCGCACCTGGGATGGACCGACGCTGGGCACAGGCACAACCTGGGAGATCAGCATCTGGAGAGAAGCTCAGCAGAAAGGGATCTGGGGGTGCTGGTGACAACAGGCTCAGTGTGAGCCAGCAGCGTGCCCTGGCAGATGGGCGGCCAAATACATCTTGGGATGCATTAAACACAGCATGGCCAGCCAGTCAGACGAGGTGATCCTCCTGCTGTATTTCACACTGGTGCAACCTCACCTCAAATGTTGCTGGGCTCCATAATATAAAAACAATACTGAGTCCCCCAGAATCCACCATAGGCTTCAAATATGTCACTAGATGCATTCATCGGGGGTCAGGATTTGTAGCACAAGGTGGTCTTTACAATGGGCCAAGTCTAAACAGGCATCTGTTCGCGGGGCAAATAAAGGGCATGTTTTCTTTGGTTGAGTTGTCCTGTGAGCGGATATGACCCTCTACCAAGTGTCAATGGGATGTATTTGCATCAGATCTGGCAGCTTCAACAGTGTAGCCTGTTACGAGCAAAAATTAAAAGGAAGGGTGCCACGAACAGTAACGCCTCATCGCTGTGCAGATTTCTGCTGTACCTCTCAGAAAGGAGACCAGAAGTCTTCGAAGCCCAAAGCATCTCTCTTTACTTCAGCCCTCTGAATGAGATGCAGAAATGGGTTTTCCCAAAGAGATGAGGGCTGAGTAGTCCAAGAAGAGTTTACTTGTACTGTAATCAAACAAATCAAGATGGCGTGAGCCTTTTAGCCCACGCTGGGCCCAATTAAAATGCCTCCTTTGTCAGACTGGGGGTTAGCACCCTGGAATTAATAAAATTGTAGCCTGCTACTTAAACCTGTCACGTGTCATTCATTTGCCTGCATCTATGTACTGGCAAAGTAAATAACACCTTATTTTTAGCGTTCATAACCAAGAGTTTATATCTATGTTATTTTTATTTTTAACCTGTCTGCAGATAAGGACATAAAAACATAGTATTCTTTTGGAAGACTCAGGTATCTTAATTGCATGCATCCCTCAAACCCAGTTAGTTTGTTCTACTTTCACTAAGTTTTTTTTTCCTTTTCCCTAAGCAAGAAAATGTAGATGCATTAAGGCAAGTTCTGCAAGGGAGGAGCAGCCAGCCCGACTCAGATCTGAAGATGTTCAGCTTCAGATAGAAGTCTTCTGTTTGCATTTGGACAGAGGCTGGGAAGAGCAGGATTGTCAATGGTGTCACTGCGCATCAGGACAGGAGACTATGCAGGCTGGTATCCCAGAAATATAAAAGGCAAAATTCTGTTTGTAGATGTTTTAAAATAAGGTGGAAAACAATTACAATGGCTACATCTCCTGAATGCAGTCAGGTTTGTACTTACATGATTAGGGAAATTGGAATTCCTCTCAGCAGTGTTGACCTGAGGGTGCTAGAGAGTCTGGCTGTAATGTGGCATCATTGCGGCACTACAATAACTGTTAATTACTTTGACTTAATTGTAGATTTTCTTTGCAAACTCCTCTTTATTTAATCAGTTGCCAACATGAAAGTGTTATATGAATTCTTTAGGAGAAAATGTACAACTGTTATTTTATCAAAGAACCATATTCAAGTAGACACAACAGAGCTGCAGTGGTTGATTTGCAGTGTTGCAGCGTTCCCTTTGCCTCTGCCCTTCAAGGGGTAGTTCCCACTCTGACTTTGTCACCCTTCTCAAAACCGTGGCTTATTTCTCTCCCTGGTTTTACTCCTAGCGGTGTGCCAGAGTGAACCCTGATGCTGCCGTGATGGTTGCCCTACTGCAAATAATAACAAACGTTAAAACATGTTAGCTTAATATTTGAAAACTGTCTTGAAATTATGGAGCGGGAGATGTACTTTGTTTATCACAGTGGAAATCTATTAGACAAGTACCCTCGGTGCATGGAAAATATATGCTTTTAACAGTTTTAATCCTTTATCAATTATTCATATGCGAAGGTTTTTCTGTGTTTGTACAGTTTGTTGGGAGGAACAGCAAGCATGCCCTTATTTGTCCAACAGTTTTGCTTGAACTGTATCGGATAAGATATTTAACACACCCAAACATATTTAATTTAAGAAATAAAGGGCCATTCTTTCAGTGGGGTTTTACACATCATTCTTCTTTATTACGCCAGGTTTTGCTCATCATACCATGTTCTTCCTCAGAGGACAGAGACAAATAACCATTCTGTGCAAGGACAATGTGTGTGTTGAATGCATTTTAAATGCTGCACTTTGTTATGATTGCACCCAACATTTTAAATATGCTGCAATCAAATTCCAAAATGACATGAGAAAAATGACATCAGAGAATAAATCTATTAGGCTACTCAGGCAACAGGAATGTTTGAGCTGGAACATACTTCACTTGAAAGTTTAAGATTGAGTACAATGTTTATTTTATTTGCTTGAGAGAGGCAAGCCTAATTCATCCCTGTTGTGGAAATCAATGGAGTTACAGTATAAATACACTCTCCAAATAAATTTGGCATATTACATGAGTTAAACAGCATTACCTAAATATGGTTTAGCCTTTAAATATCACATGAGGTTACTGATTTACATTGTGCTAGGTTTGTTTAAACTGTTCAGGGGTCTCATCCACAGCATTCACAGCAACTCTGCCTCTCGGCCTGGAAGAGGGAAACCAAAATCAGACAAGCTTCCTTATGGAAGTCGAATGAATGGCAAAGGCTGTGCTAGCCAGTGTGCCTGGCTGCACAGTGGAGGTTGCAGCAGCACTGCGGGTCAGACATCTATGGTTGGTTCTGCACATTTCTGATTCCTCAGTGCAATGCAAGAATGAGATCATAAGGCTAAGTGGATTGTATTTAGTCATGATTCAGTGAGGGGTTTTGGAGATATCTGAATAAATTATGAGTACTCTCACCACAACCATTTTGACCCCTTCTGTAAAAATTCTGCAGCTTTTAAGCTGTGTTTGAAATAGGGCTGCTTCTAAGCGGAGCAGGGGTCCAATGAGCACAGAGCAAGTCGTGGTCCGTTCTAGGGCCACATCCTTTCCTGGGGCTCTGATGGATCAGGCTCCTGTGTTTTTACACCATGTTTCCAATAACTGGGTGCCAGTTGTTGGTTTTTTTTTCTTTTTTTAGATGGTTGTTTACTACATCATGGACTATTTCTTTGTGTTTCTAACTGGTATAGAGGGACATGGGAGAGAGACAGGTCTTGGACACAATAAATAAACAAATGAACAACATGGTGCTTTTTGCACAGAATGGTTCAGATTTTGAGCAGGAAACACTTTATTCTAGCAGGATCACCCATCTCTGGGGTCCAGTAAATACTGCTGCCATTTCTAGGCAGTCATGCTCTTTTCTGGCTTTGTATTAAGGTATTAGCTCCTGCTGCTGTTAGTATGAATATTCCTCATCTATCCTCCTGAAAAATTGCACTTAAAGAAAATGAATGATACCTTACATTCAAAGGTCTTAAGTGAACTTGGCTGATATGACAGATTCAGCTTGTTTTACATGAAAAAAAATAAATGTAGGAAATAAAATTATATTCAGAAAAGGGATTTCTCTGACTTCAAAATTGTACTTTTAATTTTCTCTGAAGAATCAGAGTTGAGCGGTTGTTGCCCAGGTAGGAAAATTTCACTTAAAGATCTCTGAACTGTCCCAAACTGAAGTCCATTCTCATCCATAAAGTAATTTAGCCCTTGACAGATATATAGAGCATTTGTAGCTTTCTGTTCTCCACAAAATCTCCTGAGCTTCAAGTCTCACTGACCAGATGGGTTGTAATTTGGCCTCTGACATGGTGCAGTCCTGCTGGAGGGTGAAAATTACCTGAACTGGCCAATGCTGAGGTCACATGCCCGTCTCCTTGAAGTCATTTTCTTTTTCTCAGGCTCCTGCCTCACATTTCCCAGCACACGGATCTCTGTTTTCTGCATTTTGAATAGTGCAGAGTAGCAGGACGTGGAATACTTATCCCCTCGGAAGTCAGGCATTATATTTAAATGTCTTAAGCCGCTGCTGAACATCAGTCACAGGATTGATTTAGCCTTAGCAAGATCTGACTCCACAAGTAAGAAGCTGAGATTGCCCCGTGTAGGGTAGATTGAAATATTTTGTAGAACGCCAGGTGATGGAAACAGCAGTGTGTGACATATACATGCGCCTAATTAAGGAGAGCTTTGAATGCTTTTCCGTACTGAGAACTCATGACAGAGCAGATATTCATTCATATTTTCCAGCCCTTAATTTTCTGGACAAAGTAAAAATGGAATAAAGGTATTTTAGAAGAACTCCATCCACCTGCCACCTCTCCTAAAGCTGTTACTTCCTCAGGCCCTTATGCCTGAACGGATGGTGTGAATATATTTTACTTAGGATGAAGTGGGACCTTCTGCTCTTGTAAGCTATAAAAATTGCAGAGCTTTTTGTAACAGCATTTTCTTCCTCCTTCCCTGATTTAATTGGATGGCGTTGCTCTTGCTGCTCGGCTAGCTATCTGATCACCAAACAAAAAGCGAGGAAAAATATAGAGTGCGTCTAATTCCAGGAATTACGGCCTTGCCTCTGTTCAGTTGACAAGATGGAATGGCTTCTGTTTGCCTTCCCCTCCAAGAGAAGTTTTCTTCACTGGCTCTTCTGTGCCGCACTGGTATGTTGTAACTGCGGGTCAGCAGCACAATTTGCCATGAACAGAGTTTACCCTTTCACCTTCACGTCCCCCTCTACTCTCGCACACAGCTTAATTTTTTTTTTTTTTTTTCCTGCAGCAAAAGTCATTTTTTGCAGGTGCAAAAAGGAGCCTTTCATTTCCCCTATCTTCAGAAAAAAGTTGGCAAAAATACACTTTCCTTACTGAAAGGCAATATTTTGCTTTTAGCACTACTTTATGTGCAGCGTTTTTTAGCTCCTCTAATCTTAAATTCAGTACATGAATGGATGGATAATTTCCTCCCTGTCAGTTTTTTCATGCTTCTGAATAATTTACTGCTCCTGCAACTTGTAGCTGTGAGTCCACTTACTGCTGGCTGAGCTGTAGCCGTGCCAGAAGCGTCCCTTTGCCCACCGTCCTGGGGGGCTGGGTATCCTCGGAGGGACCCCAGTGTCCCGCAGGATCCCGTCCTTAAGTAGCATGGCCTGAACCTGCCTAATTTGTCTCCATCATTCGCATCCCCCAAATCCTGAATCATTTTGGTTGCCCTCTGCTGCACCTTTTCAATCTCCACAATGTCCTGCCTGTAATATAGTGACCAGAATTGCACACTATATTTCAAATATACTCCCACTAATGTCTTATATAAAGTAGTGCCAGAATAACTTGTGCTGATTTATAATCCTTACAAATATATATATTTGTTTAGCTGCTGTTGTTGTTTTTTTATTGCTGCCAAACATTGAACATATGTCTGGTGGTCTGAAGGCCTGTTAAAGACAACGAATGAATCACATTTTCTACATGACAAAAGAAAACACCTTTATTTTTTATCATTGTCTAACTTGAGTGGTG
This sequence comes from Alectura lathami, assembly GCA_013399715.1. Classification (NCBI taxonomy): domain Eukaryota; kingdom Metazoa; phylum Chordata; class Aves; order Galliformes; family Megapodiidae; genus Alectura; species Alectura lathami. The sequence continues at coordinate 54,165 of VXAV01010709.1, forward strand.
ATATAAGATAAATTGGAACAACAAAAGGAAAAGAGAGTTTAGGAAAGTCAGGTAATAAGTATCAGGTTATAAATGAAGTCTTCCAGTGCCTGAAGTTAAAAAGTATCCACAGGCACTTCGCAGTTCTTAAAAAAACAAATAAATCGCGGAACAGAAAAGTACAGAAGCCTAATGCAGCCTTTGAGGAAGACACAAAGAAAATGAGAGCATGTAAACGCAAATTTTCCACTGTTTTTGGCAACAGGAGCAGGCAGCACAATGTGTGATGCTAATGCACAGGGTAACTCTTTTTTGGGGGTGTTGATGGTGCTCTATTTTTGGTGGTGCTGGGAGCCATGGCTTCTTAATGGAAATGAATTTCCAGCTGTTGCATTGCATTTGTTGAGTAAGATTCTGGCCTTGTTTTCAGCGCCATACAAATGTAATATATCCTTAATTGGTGCACTTCAATAATGCTGTGCGTAGAAAAGAATTATGAGTAAATATTTTCATTTATGTGGTTCGTAGAGGAGGAAGCAGTACTTCACCAGATGGTCTTACCTGAACACCTCCTGCTCCCAGTCTAGCCAGACCAAGCACTACTGTTTTGCAGATGTGAAAATAAATTTACAAAAACTGAAAGCAAATATGGATAAGGAGAAATTTCTCTGAGATGGTGCTAAGAGTGGTAGGCCACTGAAGACCTACGAGTATTTTCTCTTAATTGATACAGCAAGGTTTGTACACTTAGTTTCCAGTTTAGGAAGTTTTTGATGGCTTCCACCTGAATCCGGTCGGAGCTATATAGTGCAGGTGACCTGCATTAATAGCCTCATTTTCCCAAGACAATGCGATGCTATTAATGTGTTGTACCAGGTTTTACCTTGGCAAGTGGCCATTATAGCCAATAAATAATGGCTCATGTTACATCAGCTCCTGCTGAGGTCTTGGGACACGAAATTCATGTGTGCTACCAATGTAGATCGAACGTAACCTTGACATTAATCAGACAGGTGGAATTTAAGGCTTCCCCAGGTTTTCCAGTGCTGCTCTCGTAACAAATCATTAAGTTCTGCTGCAGTTTGCTGGTAGGTTCAACAAAAACCCACACACCTTCCTTTTCCCCTTACTGCATGTTTTTTGAAACACATTTAATCTACTAATATGACTGTTATAGTGTTTACGAATCTCTCTGCCTTCCTAGTGCTCTCCTGAATCCTAAATGGGCTCCGAGAGCAAACAACAAATGGAGCAGACCTTTGAAGAAACCCACCCTCGATTAATAGTTAATGATGGCTCAGGAGAAGGAACAAAGCCCCTGCGATGTGAACACGGATTAGCCCTTTCATAAACACGGCCAAACAGTTTGTAGGCGCACCGATGCCCGGGAGCAGCCTGCTGTGCCCTCCTGCCGAGGGCAGCGGCATGGGCACGAGAGGCCCCAGGGTGCCAGGAGGAAGCCAGCGGGTTGGTGCAGAGCATCCCCTGCTGACTGCCCGGGTGCTAATTGCTCTGCCAAGGAGCCAGCATTAACCCTCCTTCCTCTCCCCAGCCTTGGGCACACTGAGCTTGGCTGGGGATGGAGCTTTTGGCTCGTGGGTTGCATTCTGGTCCACCCTACAGAACTGTTAGGCTGCTTTCGCCCCAGGTCTCTCATGCCTACTGTTGGGGCGTTTCCTCCTAACAGCGTTGACAGGGGTTGAAGCAGAGACAGCACTTTGGAGGGGAAAGTATTTTCATCCCCCTGCCCGCTTCCAGAGCCATCCTTTCTTGCACAGAAGAATATTTTAAGTTTGGGACTTCAAATATTTCTATTAATAAATTACTATGCATCATGTCAAATTAGCATTGCCATTACTAAAAGATTAATAGCGACAATGCGTTGTGGCACTCCATTGCTTCAGGGTAATTTTCTTTTGTTCATGCTTTGGCATAATAGTGTATAGCAGAGCGACAGAACTATGCAGCATAAATTCAGCCCCAGCCCCTCAGCAGAAGAGGTAATCCTAATCACAGCAGAGGGCTGGCAATTAGCTCCCGCTGCCGCGCCGCAATGTGTGCGCTATAACCTTCGGTGAAGGTTGCCTTCAAACTGCGATGCGTGGTGCTGATGCCGCCCGATGTCCCTTGCACTTTGCAGATAACAAGATTGAGCCAGACGTTTATATGTTTTTATTTACTAAGTGCTCAGGAGGGATAAACAATGATAATTTGCATGTAAAACCTTTTTATTTTAGACTGTGAATAATTGGTGGGTTAGTGGTGGTGTACACACTTAAGCGTACATCACGCCAACAGTAATCTTTCCTTTCATAAATTCTCCATCCTAACTGGAGTTTACAGGGGAAGAAATTAGTCTCGTGCCCATGCCTCTTTCCATTATGCTTGTAAAAAGGAGCAACTTTTTTCCCTTCGCCTCTTTGGGTAGGGACACGGCAACAAAGCAATTAAGCAACATGTCTTAGTGGATACAATTTAAAATAAAGAGTGGGAGTATATCATGTGGCAGCATTTCATCTGAAAGATAGACACCAGGATTCCATACTTGCAGCCTAATGACTGGCAGGGAGAGAAAAAACATCTAAACCTCATTATGAGACACAACCTGTTTTATTTTTCACTGTTTTAACGAATGACTTTCACAAGTGAGGTGATTGTGTTATCATCTATTTGACTTCATGCTGGATATATCCAGGAAAATATCTACACGACAGTTTTGTTTCTTGCTTAAATATCAAGTATTGGTGTTTTTAATGTTTTTGTAAACATTATATATTTTAATACTTGAGAAAATGTATCTCATAAATAAGCTTTATTATCTGTCAAAAAGGATGAAAATATAACTTTACATTTCTGTTTTAAAGTAATTTTAGTGCCTATTAGCTATAAAGTAACAGTTATATATAATTTAGAGTATGTAGTCACTCGAAACAACTTGACATTTTCACACAAACACAGAACCTTAATAATAGTCTTGGGATTTCATTGGAAGTATACACCACTACAGGATATTAAAATAACTTATGGTGCACTGTAATTCTTGTTTTGTATTTGTCCAAGTAGTTTTGAAGCACGCTATAAAGTAGAAAAATAAAAACCTAAGCTCCAAAGTCAGCTAAGCTGCATTCTTAAAGTTATAGCAGTCTTTTCATATTAAGTATGATTAAACCAACTGACATTTCTAGTTGTCATCTTTCTCTTCTTCCTTCCTATTAATATGCTATGCTTAAAATGTAAATGCTCTGCATACTGCATTTTTTATTCAAAGCTATTGCAATTGTTTGCTTAAAATAATGACGCTGATTCTATGTAGTCAGGGATCATAATAATAGCTCAAAAACAGTAATTTACTTTTTGATCTGACAGTAAACTCCAAATCTGTGCAATCAGATATTTTACCACAGCCATACACAGTGGAATGCTCCCATCTCAGGTTCAGATATCTTCAGAAGTCCAGCAACACTTGTGTCAATTGTTCTGTGTCAAAACCAGGAGGGTAGTAGTGAGAGATTCACCAGGATGGTTATATTTTCTTGAAATGATGTAGAAAGAAAAAAAAAAAAAAGATTACTCTACAGACTTTATTGTGATTAAAATTTCCCCAAGATTTGACTTGTTCTTTTAATCGGAATTGAAGTGGCATGTGGGTAGGGATTGGGTGAGTGCACAGATGCGCACTAAAATTAATATGAACTTGGAGGAACAGCCTCACTGCCATAAAAGGGCTGACCAAATGTTCACAGATGGAATTTGAGTGGACCCTTATTGAATAAGCTGGTAGGGCCCACTTGGGTCATTTCTACATCAGTCCCATGCAGTCTATTTGGAAAAGGCACAGTCCAGGCCTTCTCTACAGTAAGTATTCTCATGCCTGATCCATTAATTTTTTAATTTGCATTAGGGTCACTCAGTGACAGTACCACCACTATTAACAGAAAAAAGAGTTTACAATGAGATTTGAAGATTGTGCTGCTAGGTTGGGGTTTTTCAACTTTCTTTAATATTGTTAGATACAGAAATTAAGCATATTATCCTCGCAGTCAAATAGAATGCATGAATCTTGCACGTCTTCTGTCAAGCAACTTTCAAAACCCAGTAATCAATAGGGAATTTGAAATCAGGAAATCCCTGGTGATATAAAAGGAAGTAAGTTTAAAACACTATTGCCTGTAACGAATGTCTCATCTTCCTTTCTCTACTGTACCACCTCAATGTTTATCTCATTCTTATTTTGATGATGCTTTAAAAGTGTTGAACTTATAAAAATGCATATGAAAAACAAGTTTGTCTCTCTATTCCATTCTTCCCAAGAGTCCCACTGAATGTGTACACAGCAGAAGATAGCAGAAATGAAATGTAATCATTAAACTGTGAAATATGGAAATATTCTGAACAACACAGTAAAACTAGCAAAAGACTGATTTCAACAGAATAGTTTTTAAACAACGTGTCTGAGTACAGAACACTTGTTACATGAGGTGAGGATGGACGTCATCACAATGCTGGGGTGCGATCACTCAAGATTGTTGTAATCACCAGTTCAAGGAACCCTTGAACCCACCCACACTGCTCTGGGCTCTGATCACTGAAGCCATGTTTTGTGTAAGTGCATGGATGGTCCTCGTCCATGGAAAGGCAGAGGAGGGCTCAGAGGTCGGAGGCTTTTTGCCAAAGGACGTATTTCCTCCATGGTCTATTACAACTCTTGGCTTGACCACAAACAGTTCGACTCTATCATGCCAATTTTTCTGTGAAGCCTAATTAAGCCTTGATAGGTTTTGGAGCTTCATAGGACATAAGTAAGTCACTGCATTGAAAAAAAGCAACAGGAATCACCTTGAAGAATTCTTGTCTGTCAGTGTAACACCTTGTTTGGGATTTTCAAAGCCAGGTTTTGCAAACCTGAAAGATAGGCTCAATTCGCTTCCTAGTTCTCCAGGAGTTAATCCTTCTGCCATATGTTTGTTTAAATTTAAAGTGCCTGGTCAGATAAGCAGAAAGATTGTCTAATAATAATATATATATTTGACAGAGATGTAATGTTTTTGTTTCAAAATATCCCCAAAGAATCCTGCAAACTGCTTTGTATGTAGGAGTAATCTCACCCATCCCCAAGGTGGGAGCCAGCAGCAGCCCAGCCATGCAGAGCCACGCAACAGAATGTCTGTGGGAAAGAAATGAAGAGGGATTTTGGATGCGATCAAAACTGCAGGGGAGGTTGGATGAGCAGAAGGTGTGTGCCCTCCCAGACACCTGGTGCCAGGGAACTGGCCCCCTGTGTCACAAGAGATGTGACTGGGCACCTCTGGCAGCCCTTACTGTGCAACCAAGGGCATGGCATCGGCACACTGGACATGGTGCTGCGGTCCACTGCTGCAGGGAGGGAGAGAAGGCTGCACGGATATTAAAAGCAACATTTACTTAAATGCTTTTTATTTTCCGAATGATTTTTCTATCCAAAAGCTTTATGTCGCATTGCATAAAGACTGCGTCTCCTCTTTCTCCTCAAACCATCTATCCCAGGTGGCTTCTGCTTCCACTGCATCTCCCTTCCTCTGCTGATGTCTCTTCCACCGCCTGCTGTGTGTCGGAGACAAAGAACATGAGTATGAGCAGAGGAGGAGCAAAGTGACTCAAGCTGGTTGCTTGAGAGGGGGTGACAAGACTTGTCACTGGAGAAGGGGCAGCGCAGTCGGTGTGGCAAAGTGGACTGGTGGTGAAAAGGCCGGGTGGAAGGGATGGACTGTAAGAAGCCCATAGATGAAACTGCCTGAAGTGAATGGCTGAAGGTCTTTCTTACTAAATTTAATTGGCTTGATTTCCATGCTATTTGTGCAAACATTATTCAGCTGACTTCAGTAAAGTTAGCTTTGAATGATAATTCTGCAGGCATGATTCAGAGCCGCATTTCAGGAGGCAGAGTTTCTATGTGCTCTAGCAGGCATTTCTTCAGCGGGAACAGAGAAGAAACCCCCTGCAAGAGACCATGCAGGCATTTTGTCTTGGTAGTAAGCTTTTTCTCATGTGGCAGTAAAACTGGTGGCTAATATACTGTATGCACGTGTGTGTATTTTCACATCCCATACCCTGGGTAAGGGCAGGTTATTGTGGGGTTTTGTAGCAGTGCAAGGCTTTGGCAAGAAGAATGGCCACTATCTGAAAAGTGCCCAGATTTTTTACTTGTCGTGTCCTTCATGGTTTTAGAACATAGTTTTAGCATTACTGAAGAAGAAGAAATTTTGCTGTTGGCCATACAAACTGTTGCTTGCTTCAGTTAATCAGTGCAACTTGAGAATAATAGATAAAACCTGGAAGAACAGATACAGGAATCTATACGATGTTGCTGCAATTTACCTCTCTGAAAATCAGAAATTGCCCATTTGCTGTTGCAGGGGAAAAGAGATGGCTGCTTCACTTTCTTACTCCCTAGGATGTTTTTTCCTGTTAATCTTTTACTGCTGGTGTGGAGGGAGGAGAGGTATTTGTGTTACTGAGAATTGGGTTGGATTTTTGAAGATCTCTGTGTTCAGTATAGCCCACGAAACTCTGAGGGAGCTACAAGTACCCAGTGCTTCTGAAAGAGCAGCCCCTGGCTGTGTTTTATTGGGAATGTGTAGTGTATTATCTATTAAAGTTCAGATTCTGGTACCATAACTCACATTTACCAGTACCATACAAGAGAAACAGTATCGTATATAGCAACCTGGCTGGTGAAATTTGTATAAAACTCAGTACTGATTTTTTCTTTCGCTTTGCTTCACTCCTTTTCTTTACTTCATGCCTTTTTTATGGCTTATAGTTGAGTTTTTATAGTATTGTTGGGCATTTTTACATGCTCAAATATGTGGAAATTTATAAATAAATAAAGCAATTCTGGAATTGAAAAGCACAGTAATATGAATCACCTGGCTGTGAAAAAGGTATGTAATCAAAACCTTGTTTTGCCTCTGTCTGTCTGGGGTATAATGTTTAAAAACCAGATACATATATATTTTAAAATAAGTCTCATCTAAATGGCTGAGCAGGATGGAAAAGCATTAGAATATTGATCAAATAGCAACAAGGTACTGAAAATTAAAGTGCTGAATGCCAGCAGGAGTGTGATAAGATAGCCCATGCCTCTATAGCTGGGGTTTTGTAGCTCCTAAAGGCAGCAGGTAGATAAAGTAGCACGTGCAACCAGGAGGAGATCCCTATGGGACTGCAGATGACATTGTAACAGATGACTCCAGATGACAATGTAAGAGGAGGAATGGAAAGAAATTATATTAACAAACTGTTGTCGATGGTTATAATAAGATTTGAACTGCTGAATAACCGAACCTGAAAGACCAACATATTTTTCAAGAAGGTTTAGAAGGATCCCACGATTGAGTATGTCAAAATCTGCAATTATGTCAAGACGTATTACAAAGGATGGATTCCCAACATCAGATACAATAAGTGTATTATTACAAATCCTGATGAGCCAAGCTTCACAGCCAAATAAATAAATAAAAACCAAAACAAAACAAAACAACACAACCGATGTGAAACTCTTGGCAGAAATTATATACTTAAAATTTGTGTCTTATGGCTTTTGCTCTCCACTAGGAGTGATAAAAGATAAAAATCTGCTTTACTGATTACTAGAACATAGGGAAATTTAAAAATCTATTTAATATTGTTAGTTTTTAGAGTTTTGATAGCTACAGTGGATAATATCATGATGATATTTTCAATATGAGAACCTAACAGAGAAAGGATTTTTCTCAGGAAACTGTCAGATATTGGCTCCAAGGGGTGTGCTGTTGGATGAAGATTTTGTTTCCCAAATTCTGACTGAGAGAGAAACATGTAATTTTTTTGTTGTTGTTGTGGGAAGAGGTTCTATAATAAGTCTATCTGTTTTCTGGCATAAATTTGTCAGGGGAATAAATATGTCTAATACATATTTTTGATGATTGATAATGGTATTCCAAGTCTGCTAAATAAGGAAGCAAGGCGTTTTCTTTCTATGTTTAAATGATGGGAAAAATAGCCTGAGTGTCATACAGTGACAAAGACATTATTAGTTTAGTATTCTTTGAAGTTCTGAAAATTTCAGGTACATTTAGTGGACTTGCTCATTCTGTCAACAAGGACAGCACCATGCTTAACATGAGTATTCATTGGTTTTGTTTGAAAATATCTTCTCATTAAAGTTACAGCTTTGGTTGCTCTTTTGATACTTTGCAGTATCTGAAGCAGCTCTGGTAAATAAATTTTGCAAGAACACTGGATAAAAAAAATCTGTTTTAATTAGATGTTTATTGAAATCTAGCACAGACTGTATATGAAACATAATTTCAAAACTGGAACAAGTGTACTCATATACAGATACCTAATGCTGATGTCATGCACAGCTTTTTGAAACAAGTGGGAAAATGGAAATTGCTGCAGACCTCAGAGTTTTTTCTAAAATAAGTTTCTCAGATGATTGAAAAAATCTGTAATGGAGTCATTTTGTTCACTGAATTTTGCATGCAAAGAATGCTGGGTGTGTAGGAGAAGGACACCTCCGCAGTGACAGGATTGGGCTCATTGCCTGCAGTCTTCTATTTCTGTTCTGTTTCATGTTGAAAGGATCTTTTTCTTAGTGTCTGATATGATGAGATATGCAATACAATACTCAGTATTGAATTCTAAGACTTGGTGTTCATATTGTTTGTCATCCATATTCTTATCTTGTGAAAAATCTGATAATGGAAAAAGCTTGAAAACTTCATATTTCACATTAAAAAAAATCATTTTCTGATATGGGAAAAGAGAAACTGGGTGAAAAAAATAATTTATTATTATCTGAGAAATAGCAAAATGTGGTGGAAGAAAAATGAGGACATTAACCTCGAGAAACTTTATTTCTTCTGTGTTTTCTTCTCATATTGCTTGGTTGTTGCTGACCTGCCAAACTAGTCTTTCCAAGATGTGTGCCAGTCTCCATGCCAAAGCCCTGTGTTTTACTGATGCTTTTTCTCTGCACACCCAGCTGTTTTTTTTTCTCTGGGGCTGGCTCCTATAGAGGAACCTGTCTCTTTGGTCCTTCAGTCCCTCTTGGCTCATCCCAGACCAAATCAAGTTGGGTTTATTTGTGGAGGAAGCTGTACTGTGAGCACCAAGGGCTCTTGCCAGCTCCTGGGAGCCAAGTGTCATGTAGGATGTGTAGCCCTGGGTGGGGGTCTCCAGAGACCTCCTGCTGTCTCCTTCACTGGGGCAACCACTGTTGCCAAAGCTGCCCATGCAGGATGGGAGTTTGGGCTTCTCTTCTGCTTCACTCTGTGCCCTCACTCGCAGGAATCTACATCAGAGAGACAGAGAGCCTTTCACGAATGCAAATTTTAGTGGAAGTTTTTTTTTTTTTTTTTNNNNAAAAAAAAAAGAAAGAGAAAAAGAAAGAAATCACAGGAACAGTGCTGCTTGCCCACAAATCTCCAACTAACCCTTGCACTCAATTAATCTTCATGACCTTCTAATGCCCCGTGCCATGAATTGTACCTTGAGGTTAGGAAATAGGTCTTGTAGTAGTTCCCAGCAACTCCTACATGGCTTTTGTGTTCTGAGCCTTCAGATGTTGTTGATTTGAATTTGAGATTTCTTTCATGCATAATGTCTTGATCTGATAGAGCTTTCTCTTTCAAAGCTGAACTTTAATTTGTTTAATCTGGCATATTCTTAATTATACGAGCTGTAAATTTTATTGTATTGTAAAGCCCTGAAATACATGCAGAAAAATGCAGCGCCAAGGTATAATTGCCTTACTCTGGGGTGTGACAGTAACATGTAGGGAAGAGAGTCCTGGTGTAGAACCATCATCCTCTCACTGTGTGTGTGACCCGGTGCTGGTCACGGTGCCACGGCTACACAGGGACCAGAGGCTCAGCTGGGATAAATGGACCCATTCTGCTTCTGGCCCATGGGATTTTAGGAAATAGCAGAAAGTGGGAAAGAGTGAGCTGATTTTTCCAAAAAAAAAAAAAATAGGAAATGTCTGAAATACCTTCCTGATCTCTTGCTGGGAGATTGACTTCAGCCCCCTGTCATTCATTACTGCATGATTTCCGGAGCGCGTTGCAGGCTGGTCCTGCTCGACAATGCAGCCTTCAGAAGGGATTGCCTCCGCTGATGTTACCTGAGTGGAAACGGGAACAGCAGCAGTACTAGCAGAGATGGTAACATGCTAGAGCACCGAGTGAGGACACACAATTATTTCATTATTCATGCGTGGGATCTCAGGAGATTTGCTATGAAATTTCAGCTTCAGAAACACCAGCTTTTTTTTTCTGATGAGCCAAAAAAGCTGCTCTGCTAACTTAACCAGTGGAAGTAATCGAGCAAGGCTTGATGTTTGACATAGTCAGGCCAGCAGAATGCAATCACACAAAATGTTTTAGAGCAGGACATGAGGCCATGCTCTGTACCCCGTGTGATGCTGGAGCACTGTTTCTGATGCACTGAGCTGGAGCTCTGTACACGGTTATCCCCCTTCTGAGCAAAAAGCACAGCATGTTTCAGTGTCAGCTTTGCTTTCAACCCTGTTCTCCAGGTGGTGGCAGGAATGGCTAGTGCCTGTTTGGCTTTTTCCAAAAACCTGGTCATTGTCAGAGGTCCCTGGGGGGGTGTGGAGGGAGATGTCTGTACAGTTTCCATTCACCCATCTCTTCCTATATCACTGTTTACAGGGCTGCTCAAGGCAGTGCCAAGTTTTTTTGTGCTGCATCTGTAACTTTTGTTGCATGCTGCCTTTCATCAGGAGCTTTGCATGGTCTGTCTAGCAGGCACAGATCGTTGGCACTCATCTGTTACCACCAGATAAAGATGGGACAGTTTGTTAAGTGACTGATAGCTTTTGCTAAGTCTTCTAAGAATGATTAATGTGTAAAAATGTCCAGTCTGGTGATAGGTAAATAGGAAAAGTGGAGGCACCCTTCTCAAGCCAGTCTTTGCATGTCCATTTATGTACTTTGATCAAAAGGAAAGGTTATAGGAGCTCGCTGATAGCTTGAACCACTAAGAGAAAACAGACATACTCAAGACTTGTCAAAGTCCCAGGTCCTAGAGCGGTTTGAGCACATGGAAGTCCTCTCTCAGAGAGAGCAAAAACCACAACCTTAGCCATTGAAGAGAAAAGGCTGCAAAATGCGACTGGCTGTGTATAAACTCATACTGTCTAAATCAGATCCATTCATACGCCCTGCAATAACATAATTTAGAGAATCTGATTCATCTTTTTTTCAACAGTTAGAGCTATGGTAACTATGATTAAAAATTCAGCAAAATATGCATTGTTTTTCGTTGCGTAATTTCTGCAGTGTAGTAAGGAATCGTCTCGTCACTTTTAGGTTATATGGGGTCTTTGGTTCATCTTACTGATTTGTTAAGCCATGCTAAGGGGGAGGCGGAAGATCATGGTGGGGACAGAAGACCACATCTGGCTACCTGGCTTGTTTTGCTTAGGAACAGAGTTGCATGAGTGGAATTGCTCTGTCTGCACCCAGCCAAATGTGCAGCCAGAGCATTGCATGTAGGTGGTGACTTGGCGCCTACTGGTATTTGGATACGTGCCTTTCGATGGAATTCTGAGCACTTCAGTCCTTAAATGTTCTTGTGCATATTTCCAGGTTATCTTTCTGTGAAGGCTCTTCATGCTTCAGTAAGCTAATTTAGCTTACCAATGGTAAATTAATTACTCTCCTGCCTGCTATTTATTTTAATGTACACAACAGAAAGTTATCAGGTAGATAGGCAGAGGCACAGCTTGTCAGCTTACGTTATTACTGACCTGACAGGTAGGGGTTCAGCCTGGAGATGTCCTGAGAGTCCCAAACTCACTTCAGCACCAGCAGCTCTCTGAGGGCTTGGTCCTTCCAGGAGCTGATTTTCCTTCCAGGAAATCCTGCAGATGCTTCCTTTCTCCTGGTGCTGAACACATCTTTTCTCTAAAGGGTTTGAGTCACCTGTGATCTCATCCTGCGTGCTTGAATCACTGGAAGCCATGTCATTGACTTAAGAAAATGGTTCACAGAGTCAGAGGAGATGAAGTTGTTTTGCCCAGTTATGGTTTTCCATTTAATTTTACCTACCTACTGTTTGAGGGTTAATATACTACTTGCTGCTGAAGACTTGTTCTGAAACCAGTCATCATTTTTGTACTTTCATATATATCTTTGGAAAGTAAGGAAAATATGTCATTGCAAACACAAATGAAAAATAAAAAAATAAAAATCCACCAGTAAACTTGTGTACAGTGAGACAAAAATCAGTGTTTCATTACTTATTTATTTATTCATTTATTTAAAAATCTTTAACCAGAAAAATTCATTAAGATTCAATATCTCATGTACAATGATGGCCTAGGGACGGGAGATGGATTAAAAAATGTAAATACTATTGGGTCCAATGTGCGTACCATTAACACAAATACGAAATTAATGTAAAAGTTTCTGACAGCACAAACTTAGGTTTAACTCTTTAAATAAATGTTTAAAATAGTGCAGAATGTTATTAGGCTTTAGCAGATGATAGATACAATAAACAAGTGTGTCTCAAAAGAGACAAAATGTCAGCAAAATAATTGCCTAGCAGTACTTCATGTCAATTAATTCATTTGTATTTAATTAAAAGGAGTCACAACAATTGGCTGCTGTATAAAAGCCCCTTAGCTCTGTAGTCTTCCATGCCTTTTGTTAGTTTTCTGGGGCTGGATATTCTTAGCCTTTTTGCATAATTCAGCTAAGATCTATTTCCTAAACAGAAAATCTATCTTTGAGTTATTCCCTTTTCTACAGGGAAGTAGCAATAAACAGTAGCTTTGTGTGTCTTATAAATGACAATGAGGGAGACTGGGGATGAGATTTCAAATAGTACTTGAAACCAAAAATGCTGGGGTTCCTAAATCAGTTAGGTGCTTCTGACGATAGGCTTTACCCAAGACGACTCCAGTAAATCCACACAGAGGGTGAGCAAACGCATCGCTGGCCTGGCTGTTACAGGAAAGCCCAGCTAGAAGTGTAGCCATAGTCTCGTTTTGTCTGTCTAGCCCATTTCCTCTAAGGCAGCAATGTCCATTTTATGTTGGGTAATTTTTACACCTCCTCCTATACATGACCCAAATGTCACCATCTTCAAAATATTGTCCCCTTGTATTTGCTCAGAGCTGTTTAATATTAACATGGTCCATGAGTCTGGTGAAGAAATCTATTGGTTTAGACGACCATTGTTGGGAACACCAGAGTCTAAAACACCCAATCAATCAACAAACCAATTGTTTGAACAAAACACATCAGACAAGGGCTTGGTGGTGACCCTGACATGTGCTGGTGTCGTGGTCCAGATGTAGCTCCCGGCTCAGCCCTGCTCTCCCATCCACCTTGCTCCCAAAGCTGTCCCAGCTCTGCACACTTGAGTAGAGCCCCAGTATCATTTTCTTTTCCTCATCAGGAAATATGTCTCTAGAAAGCAGCAGTGAAAATTGCAGCTTTTGATTTATCTGATTTTCTTTATCTGGAGTTTGAGTAAGTTGCTAATTTAACCTCAGCGATAATGTGGTCAAATTGCTTTGTTTGGAGCATTATCTGTGATTGTTTTTATTTGATCATTTCCTAACTAACTCAAAAATCTGATAATCTGTGGTGTCTCCCTCAGTCATTAGAGCAAATTAACAAAGTTCTATACTGAACAAAAAGTAATTAATATTGCAACTTTCATCACACCTGCTATGATGTACCATGTGTAACTACAGTACCTCTAGAGACATTTGTTTCTGTGGTATAGAACAAGAGATCTGTGGAGAGAATGTGATTTTGAGAGTGAAATGTGAAGAATTTGGAACTGCATCCTAGGTGGAGGTCATCAGCTGAACTGGGGCAGCCCAGCACGTGGAGGTCCACAGAATACATGTTGCAGGAGAGCCCCAGGCACAGACTTTTCCGGCAAATTGTTCTGATCAGCAAAATGTTCATTACTTGAATGTAAATACTGAAGCTGCAAGGATATGAGTGCATCAGACTGTTGCTGTAGGTCAAGTTTTCCAAAGTCCAGGCTGGCCTACCATGACAGATCTGGAAAATAATAGAACGAAGTGGAGACATTTGCCATGTTTCCTGTCATTATTTGCAGCGTGTCCCCAGTGGTGACTGGACGATGCTGTCCATAGGCTTCCTGGCATGGTTTCCCCCCAGATCTGGCATCCACCAGGAGTAGTGTTTGCTGAGTGAGTGGGTTAGAGGAATTTAAACATCATCCCACAGGGGTGTGAGAGTTGCAGGAGTCTGTCCCAGGTCTACCTTTCCTTGCACTGCCTGGGCTGCCATGGGATTAGTTCCGCCTGTGAATTTACTGCTTTCATCCTTTCTTCCCACTTTTGGCCTCCCCAAAGAGGGAAACTCTCCAGCGTGAGCAAAGGCTACCCTGCGTGGTGGTGGTATGGAAGGGTTAAGCAATGTCAGCTCCCTCCTCTGCCTGCTGAAGTGCCTTGTTTGCAAAGGATTGATAGAGTACCCTTGAGAGAAAGATTCGCATTTTCACTGTTCCGTGTCAGGGAATGAGGTTGTGTGATTTTTGTGTCATTTTGCACTACCATATTTCTTCCATTAGGAATTCTAATATTTCACAACCTCTGTCAAGGAAACTGCTACTCCTAATGCATAAGGTGAATGCATTCCAGATGGGCTGGTAATCCAGTTCAGGTTTTTCACATACATTATTTCAGTTCCACCGTGGGCCCGTGCTCAGGTTTGCCAATGCTGGTTTCATGATTCATTTGCAACTGCAACAAGTTAATCCCAGAGCGAATAGCTACGTCTACTTCAGGTGAATTCTTCTTGCATGCTGGCTCCAGACGTTGGCTGGTAAGAGGTGCTTCCAAAATAGCAATTTATATTCAGCACCCTCATGCCAAAATTCTTCCTCTCCATGTCCATTTCCAGTGGATCAAGGAGATTTTTCTAAAACAAGAAATTCCTTAATTTATGAATAGTATTAGCTAGCTATTGAAACTGGTCCAGTTCAATGAACACAGTTAAAAGCATCCAGAAAAATATTTTAAAGAGGAAAGTCCTGTGAGCTATGAATGCAGAATATTAAAATTTAAATAATTTCCCAGATTGAATTACAGTTAGTGCTCATCTTCATTAATTCTTAGTCCAACAACATAAGCAGTAGCAAATAAGCAAACGATGACTTTATAGAGCTTTCCTGAGTTTATGTAGGGTCAGCCTTGTTTTCTGTTTGATTCCTTCTATATTTGTTTTTTTGCACAGCTTTACTCTGTTGGCTGAAATGGGAATTTCCATAAGGCAGCGCTGGGTATTAAATACAATTTTCTATTTACATTTTGATAGTGAAATATTTCAGTAAACATTGCCCTAGTTCTACTCATCTGTTGTACCCTTGTCATGGCTGTGGAGAAGCTCAGACAGAGGCAAAGCTGTCTCCGCTCCTTTTTCTCTCCTTTTGTCTCGGGCACGCTTGGCTCCATCACGTTGGCTGGAATGAAATGATATTTCCTGAGCACTGACCTCTTCGACACTTATGTGGACTCAGCATGTTAATTGCTGTTAGTGTGAATCATTGAAAGCTGGTGCATAATTTCTTGAGACATTTATAGGAGATCTACAGTAGACATTCCCTCTAAATAACAAAAATAAAGAAATCCATAAATCCCATGAAACTTTCCCCTACTTCATTTTAAGTTGTTTATACAAGAAACTTCATGTCGTAATAACACTTTTTGGCCTTTGTTTGATTGGAAATTTCTATTAAACTGTTATGAGAAAATAACTTTATGCTTCAGGTTTTATGTTTCAATTTGATTAACAACAGGCTTTTACAAGGACTATAGCACTGCTGCTTTTACTGTACGCATCCAGTGTTATTGCACTTGCTGTTTTTCTGTAAGGAGTGGACTTTATCAAGAAAATTATACTTCCTGCATATGACATTTTGGAAACGTATTGTATGTCATATCCCTGTCTTAAACGCTGTTAGTGCGAATCATCTGACGCTGGTTTATAATCTTTGGACTATATTTATAGCAGACCATTGCTCTGTAGTGTTCTAAATTTCCTGCTTATGATGCAATGGCAAAAGTCATTAAACATTAGCAGTAATAGTATTTTCACTGTAATAAAGTGTTAATTACTTCCACATGTTAATCGAGTTGGGGGGGTAGAGAGATTTTTGCTATTGTTACTGTGCCTAAAATAATTTCCATGTGATAATTTTCCAGGATATCAAAAACTGAATAATTATGCACTAATTAAGAAAGTAGAGCCTGCTCTGGAGTTAAGACTGCATTAATTTTAATGTTTTTACAGTCCTTTAATTGGGGAAAGGGCTGTAAATTGAGAGCTGACGCACTCTCCTACCATAAGCAGGCCTGCCTGTGCAATCTGCCTCCTATATACTGCAACCCAAGGTCAACACAAGTTTGCAAAATCCCTCTGCTCTTCATACGAAATGTATTGGTGGTGAAGCGTGCATCTATCACTCTGACAAGCATTTAACTCTCCAAGAGCACATGCTCTCACTTCTTAAATTATTAATTGCATTAAATACATTTTCATATCGCGGACTGTTTGCTACAAAGTGTTCCCTGGTAGGGAGACGTGGTCCC
Organism: Alectura lathami; assembly: GCA_013399715.1. Classification (NCBI taxonomy): domain Eukaryota; kingdom Metazoa; phylum Chordata; class Aves; order Galliformes; family Megapodiidae; genus Alectura; species Alectura lathami. The sequence goes on from VXAV01010709.1 coordinate 70,774, forward strand.
CCCGCCGTGCCATGCAGTTTGCCTTCTGTTGTTTCCCACCGAAGTGCGAGGTGCGGGGTGGCTGCCTTCGAAGGCCTAGCAAGTGAAACACCACACTCCTGAAAGAACACTGCAGAAAAAGTCACCCTTGTAAAGTCTTTTTTATTGATGTTGTTCAGTTGGCTCTGATTCTTCCCCTCTCTTTTGTTCTGCGGTGGTGTCTGTAAGTCCATATTGTTTTGGTTTGTTTATGCCTTCATACTTATCAGCTCGTGCAGTTTTCCAGGGTATTCTCCCTGTCATACCATTATCACAGGCAATGGCATCATCATCCGCTTCATTATCATCTCTGGGTCATTCCATCCCAGAATGGCTTAGTGTTACAACTAAAAGGAGGAATCTGGCAAATGGATCACATTATCTCCCTCTCTCACTCTGGCATTTGAATGCATTATACAAGACGCAGTCTTTATGTTGAGAGGCATCGTGACCTTTGCCTATAGCATGTTAATTTTAGCAGTACTTGCTAGTGCTGCTGGAGCTCAGCTCCTGCCAGTTGCTGATGCTGTTGTAAGCCCCGTGTTTATACCTGGCTCATGCCAAACTGGCTCCCAGTCCATGGAGGGCCCAGGTGGGCTGCAGGGTGGGGGGCAGCTCAGAGCCCTGCCCAGTGCTGGTGGGTTGCAGAGGGACCCCTCCTGCCGGCATCACGTGGGGTCAGGCTTGGGAGGGCTGCAGATTGGCTTGATGGTGGAAAATGAAGGTTTGCTGCATCAATACTTGCAATTAACTCTCGAAATATCATGGTCTGATTCTAATAGGGGCATCCCATGGTAATCTAAAAAAGAAAGGTTTTGGCACAGGAGGTCCAGGTCATGGACACTTCCAGGTCATGGAAGAGTGAACGACTTGCATTGTTTAAAGCAAAGACTGCTTTTAACTTCAGCAAAGATTCTGGGGAAGCCTGCTGGGATTAGGATTAGGATGTGATCAGAAACAGCAGGGCATTTTTACGCACTGCAATGATGCGCTATCCATGGAAACCTGCAACAGACCTTAACATTTACCTGTGACTCTGAGCTGATGTTTGCTGGAGGTTTGAATCCCAGACCATCTTGTTTTCCTCTCTCTTAATTTCCATGTGGTCCTCTAGGAAAACACCTTGAGGATTAGCAGAGATATTAAAATATTTTACTATCACGTGTATGCCCTACATAGTTTTCTTGCAGTTTACTTGCAGTTCTTCTTGCATATCTCTTGCATGGGAAGTTTTGTAAAGTGAGAGGAAACCCATCACCCTGTGAAGAGTTTTGTGGCACACTGCTGGATAAGTAAGCATGGGTGAGAAGTGGGACCCGGCCTCCATCCGAGCATTCCTGAAGAACTCATTGGATCAGCCTGTCTATGAACTAAGGCTCCTCTAAAATCTCCTCAAACTTCTGATTTTATGCATTTTCTGCTACCAATATTGTAATGACATTACTGTTGGGATCAACGAACAGCATCATTTCAAAGAAGTAGGTGTAATATCTTGATAGCAGGCGAAAACTTAGATCATCATGAATATCCTCATCACTTTGACACTAAATATTGAGGACATGGTGGGCACTTGCTGGTACTGCAGGATGAGGTAAATCTGAGACTCTTTTAGAGGTATTCTGATGCATTTCCTTCTGTAGTAACATGAAGTGACATAAGCTAAAATAAAGGGGTTGGAAATATCTTTGCAATTCAGAACTCTCTGCTAAAGCAGCGCAAGGAGCAGGAATCATAAAATCATAGAGTGGTTAGGGTGGGAAGGGACCTTAAAGGCCATCTAGTTCCAACCCTCCTGCCATGTGCTGGCTGCCACCCCCTAGACCAGGTTGCTCAGGGCCCATCCAACCCAGCCTTGAGCACTTCCAGGGATGGGGCACCCACAACTTCCCTGCCTTTTGGTGGTGATGGCTTGAAATACAGAGTAGATGAAACTCCGTATTCAATTTCTCTTTTCCTGCATTATAATGAGGGCACTTACTGGCTGTGGTGTGCTTTGCAGGATGGACACAAAGCAGAACACTAGCAGATGGAACCCAAAGTGCAGATTTCTTACCTGTTTTAAAATAATGTTTCTGACATCATTATAATGGTACATCCGTTTGAGGCAGCATAAAGGACCTTGAGCTGCAGCTGGTTCTTTTACTGTGTCTGTGCTGGTGGTATATCTTTTAACAACAAGCATACTTGTGTCCTGTTGGAGAACCATGGAGCATCTATCCAGACATCAATCTACCTGCTAGTTAAGAAAGAGATACTGCAGGAAAGTTAACAAAGACAAATCACAGAAAGGCCAGGAGAAACATTTTTCTCCCTTTTTTTTTTTTTTTTCCTTCTGCTTCCGTTTCTCTTTTACCATTGCATTAATTAGAAACTTAGGTAAATGACATAAGTGCCCTAATTTTTAATTTCTGCCAGGAAAACAATTAGGCCATTAGAAGTAACAAATGGTCTGGATGTATGTTGTCTGTTGAAAATTTTAAGCTGCTTTATTTCTGACATGAAAAACAAAACAAACAAAAAAAAACAAAACAAAAACAAAACAACAACAAAAAAAAACAAGTAGTTGTTTTGGCCAATTTTTACCATAAGCAATGTCAGCTTTAGAAGATTCAGTGCACCATTGGCTTTCTTTCCATTTTTTTTTTTTCCTATTGTCATGGCTCATTAAAGTATGCTGACTCTTGTGGGTTCCATTTCCTCTAGGTAAATTGTTATTTACATGAACTGCAGCATTTTTCTTTGGTGACAATTTCTAATTGTTCAGGCAACCAAGGGTGATGTATTAGCCACTCTGAGTAAAGCTTCACCTATGAAATAAATTACTGGAAATTAACTATCCTTTCAAAAGAGGCAAAATTTCCAAATGGACAAATTAGACCCTTCTCAGCCACATATGGTAAGTGTTTCCAGCATTTCCCCACTGGTTGTTACTCTAGAGAACAATTCTTCATGATGGAGTGGAAGACTTCTTAGCTCATGTGGGGTCCTTTAATGCCAGCACTTGCCAATGGTGCGCTCTGAAGGGCTTGCTCTGAGGTTGAGCACTGCGTGGGCTGCAGCATGCACACCTTTACTAATAACGTTCTGCTCTTGCATTTTTAACTCTTGCCATTCTGTACTGGACACCAGGGGCAGAAAGCCCCCACCCTGGTACTTGTCTCTGTTGCACACTTTATTTTTTTTTTTTGAAGTGAAAACTTGATTTCCAGCTTTAGCCTTTCTAAACAACATACAAGCATGTCAGCAAGCAGAAACCATTTTGCTAATCACAGCAGCCACGAGTATCTATGTCTTCAGTTTGTGCTTCTTAGCTTGTAACTGCTGATAACAGACCTGTTTCTGCTTTTGCTTACACAACTAATTTGGGAGAAATCTCACTGGAGGCAATACACTGGTGTGAAACAGTTCACCATGGTGAATATTAAGTTTACTCCAAAGGCTGGTGCTATTTAAAATTTCCATGTGTTTGGCCTTTTATGCAGAGTAGTTTTGAATAGGAAATTGGGTCCTACAGGTCAGAATTTTAAAACCACTTAAATTAATTTGGAAATGTCAAAATTCTTTTTTAAGCATCTAAGAACCTTTAAACATTTGTAAGCCCTTACAAACTCCTGTCCTCCGGACATCTGAGTACCTAAGTCCCATTTCAAGGTAGCCTAGAGCAAAGCTGCTTAAGCACACTCGATAATGTTACTGACACTACTCATTCCCCAGTGTTTGAGTTGTGCCAAATATTGCAAGATAGACACATCAGAAAACATGTTTTTCTAATTTAAGTCACAACTTGACCACATTTCAATGTCCACATTTTGTATTTAGAAACTAAGAACTTCTTACAAGGGAGCATCCAATCAGTTTAAATTATGCTTAGTTTGTTTTTATGGTTTCCCATGACTTTTTTAGTCCGGCGTAGTTTCCCGTTTCCCACACACTGGAAGTCAGTATGTCAATACATTGGAATGTATCAGGCTGGTTAGTGTAATCTGGACACGCTTCAGAAATGGTTTCTAATACAAAAGACCTAGATACTGTACATCAATTTTATAAAAATAGTAAATTAAAAGAAGATTGTGTTTTCTGTTTGAATGGGAAAAATTTAATTAGGAATTATTTTGGTACTAATATTTATTCTACAAGTGTAATTAAAACAGAGTGATCAGTAAAGTGGGTGTAGCTCTAAACACATGTTCTTGCTTTGTTTAATTATGTTGATTAGGTTTAAACCCCAATTTGGCATCACCTCCCTTGCCTTAATTTGTTGTTGATGAAACCATGCGGAGACCTGACCTTAATATAATCGTGACAAACCTCATTTGATTACCTTTGGCTAATTAAAACATACATTATATGTACTATAATATTACTATTATTCATCTTACACTCTTCTCACTCTCTGTCGTGCTGGAAAGTAAAGCTTATTGTGAGATTTCTGTCTCTGAAGGACCTTGTGCATTTTGTATAATTGGGAGAGGTGTTTATTTCATGGGCCAGTTATAATAACAGCAATTATCATATAAAAGCTCTGGGAATTTTTAAGTTGTGCCTTGGTGTTAAGTTTACTGTAGCTGTGTGTTGATGTGTGTGGGGAACAGCCTACAGTGTGCATGGGAAAGCTGTAGGGTTTGTCCCGTGTCCCCCACTCTCTCTTCTTACTCCTTATCTCCTGTCTCCTGTTTCCTTCTTTTCCCTTCCATTTTGTGACCGGTTTTAAGTGTCTTTGCCCCATCTCATCTTCACATACTGCAGCCCAATATTGTTGTCCTGTTTACTGTTAGTGCCCAGGCCATGGCCCTAGGCTTTAGTCACTCTATTTAAGACACTGGGATTTTGCCCAGAGCTGTTTCTTTGGGACCGAAAACCTACATGTGCATTTGGTTCTTATATATCGTAAAGATAGGTGTGACTGAGAAGTGTCTTAGGGGAATCTTCCTGCCCACCCTGGGAGTATATCTTGTCCTCAGTGGGAGCCTGCTGTTGTCGCTGCCTTGTTCACCTCTGGGGTACCACCCCACTGCAGATGTACTTGTGTTAACCCACCATCACTGCAGGTGATGCTTCTCCCTAATAGCAAAGTAATTCTGCAGACTGTGAAGTGTTGGAGGAGGGTAACTTATGGCCACAATGTGAACAACATTAATTATATTTGACTAAAATACTTTTATAGCATTTGTTACTGTGGTGCCAGAGACGTCATCATAGACTTTAATTTCACATCAGTCTTGTGAACCTGACAGTCCCGGAATCCCCAGTTTGTACCTGCAAGAGGCTACAGTGCAAATAAAACAAGAAAAATAAGAAAAAATAAATTTAGATCTCTAAATGGAATTGTGTGAAAATTCCAGAAGCAATTAGATCTAAGGTTGTCTGTGAGCAAGCAGTAAAAAAAGAAATTTGAACCTTAGTCATCTGAGTCTCAGGTTGGTGCCTACTCCACTGCAACATTTTTCTTCTAATATGGTCTAAAGAAAGCATTGCTGCCACCAACATACGATTGGTGAGGAAAACTACATTCCAAAATATATATTGATATCTTCCTGCTTACTGCACGGGTATGATGCAGGAACTGACCCCATTTATCAGCCAGGATCACCCGTGTGCTTCCTGACTTGACTCTCCTTCCAAATATATTCTCTGGTCTTCTACTAATTGGCACATGAGGCTTTCTTTTAGAATAATCCAACCCTGAAGAAGTTGACCAATATAACAAAAATAAAAATAAATTAAAAGTTGCAGCCACTTCACCTCTCCTGAGCGCCATAAAAACAGGACAAGGAAAATGAGGAGGACTCAAGGCATATTGATGTCAAGAGCAGTCATCCCATTCCCAGGATCAGTATCACACCCAGACAAGGTGCAGCCAGGCTGAGGCCACCGTCTGCCAGTCTGCTGTGCAAACACCAGGGGGATTGCTCAAGGTGAGGACTGGAGGCGCTGGTGTGTGATTCCGTAGGGCCAGGGGATGGTGGCCATCCTCTCTGTTCTTAGGAATCTTCAGTTCTTCACATCCACAAAGAGCGAAATCCAGTTCTGAGTGTTCATGGGGGAGAAACCCCCCCACCTTTTGGCAAACCTCTTGACTGTCATCACCATCCCAGCATTCCGCAACTCATTGTAAGGAAGTAGTACCAGTATTTGACCACTAGTGTGCTGAGGAGACTAAATTTTAATGCTTCCATCTTCCCACCAATGCACCTCGTGAAAAATAAATAAATAATGTTTTTTTAAAATGTACAAAATCTAATTTAAAATGACATTGGGGTTTTATTTAAAGTCATGGAAGATGGTTAATTCCAAAATGCTCTCATTAACTCACATCATTTAACAAGTTTCTATTCATTTAGCTCTCTCTCTCCAGAGCCTCTCAGCTGCTCTACCTCAACACATTGACAGCCTTCTGTGCTCCTGCTTCCCTGGGGGAGCTAAGGTGACTTTAAGCTACCTTTTCATTCTCCCAGCATTAGGGTGCACAGATGAAGTGGAGCAGCTCGGCTGGCTCTGGAAGTCGCTCTGGATGGCGGTGGCTGCCTGGTGCTGACGAACCTCCGTCCTCCAGTGCTCCCCCTCCACGCCTCGCATCCAGGAATTTCTAAAGCATCCTCAGCTCATGCACGGGGGATATTTCCCATGGCTGAGTTGTAATTACTAAGCCATCACAGGCCTTGCACGAAGTGTAAAGGGGACGGAGTACAAGTGAGGATGTCACCCCGCCTACTCACCTTGGGCTCAGAAGCTTCCACCACGGTGGTCCTGCTTTTCTGTCCTTTACATTTCTGTTTCACCTGCTCTCCCTGGAGTCTGGTTTATTATCTTCCTCCTTTTACAATATTTAAGGTTATGATTTTTTTCCTTTTTTTTTTTTCTTCACCATTAATGTCAGCTTGTTCCACACTCCCCACTGACATGACTCCCTAAAACTCACTTTTAAATTTGAAAGCATTTATTTCAATGGAGACTTCTAGCAGAAGAGGGAATGTACAGAATCCCTTTCCCATTCCTCTTTGCTTCCTTTTTCTTTTATTTTAGTTTCCTTTCCGGAACATAGCCATTTTATTTCCAAAAGTGATTACTGATACAAAATTAGTATATTTTGGAAGCTCAGATTTGAGGCAGGAATTTCTGAGTGACTTCTGAGTAAATATATTTCTGTAAAAGAACCCCTCTCAGAAGTCTCAGACCCACAACATCCAAAATTCTGAGTTTACACTGAAAATAAAAAGATCTTTTTCCTTGGGATCTACGGCTAGAGTATGCAACAGCAATACCTAGGTATACCTTTAGATATACCTTGCTATATTTTATAGCAATACCTAGCAATACCTTTGCACACCTGGAACCTGGCAGAGGATGTTCAGCCCATGGACTGGGTTGTCTCGTGAAATTGTGGATACTGGGTGCAGCAGGCTGTCTCAGGCACATTGCTTTGTCACTGTGTGTTTTTCTCTCTAGATGAGGGACTGTCCGTGCAAGGTGTGGACATGAAAGAGGGACGTGAGCAATGTTTCTGCAGTCTGCTCCTAACAGCAGCAATACAGATCTGCTCGTCCGGAGGAAATGTTGTTCCTCCGCCCAGATGCAAGGCCAGGAGGAAAGGCAGGGGGATACCTTTTGCTTGTGGACATCTGTCTCCAGAGGTGGCAGGAGCAGCATTCCTCTGTCAGTTGCCATTTAGTTCTTATTTGAACTAATTAAAAGCCTGTTCGTTTTTTTATTTTGATAGTAGTTTGATGCTTTGTGCTTGTTTTACCCTGAGCACTTAGGTTGGGCAAGATTATTTATTCCCAAGAAATTATTTCACTAGTAATTGCATTTTACTTTGGAAAAACAAACAAACATACTTATTTTAAAGAAAAAATAATTAAAAACATCAGTTTACTCTTGATCATTTGGGGATTAAAAACTATACTTAATCATGCAATGGATTTTTATTATTTTTATTCTTGTGTTATAGCCAGTGTACAGTGGTTTTATCTCCTCTTTGTACTTGCAATAACATATTATTTGACCATGAATCACTTTAATGGATTGAAACATAAGCATGTGAATTGAAAAATAGATACATTAGTCAAATCAATAAATAAATATGAAAATATATTTCTACTATGAAAAACCATCTTGGCTACTGTGTCCTCCAACTTGGACAGAGAAAGCTGAAATATATAGCTGTAAAATATGGCTTGCCGTGTCAACTAGCCAGTGCCTGCAGCCTAAAAGGAATTTTGAGCACTGGGTAAGTAGTATTTCATCAACAAAATCATAAAATAAAGACATTAAAATGAAGGAATGATTGAGTGCTGCAGGACGTTTGTAAAATCACCCTTCAGTCTGCGGCTGGAGTAGTTTAGTATTAGACATTGCATACTTTTCATATAAATTTGCTTACAAATAGCATGCCTTAACAAGCAATATTGCCAGACTGCCCCTGTAGCAAATATTTTTTCACTATGTTGCTAAACAAACTCTACTCATGTATTCTATAGCATGGCTGCAGCCAGTATAAATAATACATCTTTAATAATATAAAAAGAATACAGCATAAACCTTCATGCAGAGCATTAAAACCTTGTAATGAGGGAAGACGGGGTTTCAGCCATGGAAAAGCCTTTCCCACATGCGTCTCACCGCAGACGTCCGTCCACGCAGTTGTCTGGAGCCTGGTTCTGCTCTACAGGACGCTGGTGTAGACCCAAGGCTTCGTTCCCCTGGGTGAACTCGTTTGGGTGAACACCATTCCGGCAGCAGAACGCAGCCCTGTGTGTTTACCTTTCGCAACCGTTGTAGTAACAGAACTGCGACTTCAAATTCGGCTTCAGAAGCCAAAGAAAAGCCTCCGCAGATCACGGTTCAGTACAAGCAGTTCAATAAAGTGAGTGCGTGAATTGTTCCTCTCATGTGTTCTAGAAGTAAACAGACTTCAGCGCTTTCTGTTAGCCAACATACAGTTCAGGACAGGCAGACTTCCAGCTTCCTTTCAAGTTACTAATTAGCTGCATAAGCGAATGATAAAACCGGAGACTTTCCCAAAGTTTATTTGCATTTTTCTACCTTGACACATTATGCAAACATTGAGTTGTCATTTGCATATGACAAGAACGTCTGATATTGTTTTATTTCAAGTCACTTCAAATGCCGATATAAATTAAAAACGTTAATCACTCTATGATATGTTTTATGTGTGTTACGGGTGGCAGCGGTATTTTTTGACTGATGCTCAGCTCTACATTTTGCGTGTGAACAACGCTTTGTGTGCAACCATCCTGAATACCCTTGGTGAAATGTCTTTGATGTGAAATTTGAATTACGAGTGTGCTTAGCACTCCCCGTGAGCTAAAGTGGGTTGAAACTTCAGATTAAAAAAAAACAAGAAAAAGTGATAGGGAACGGAGGATCAATATTTTTTTCTTGGGTTGTAGTATAACAACCACAAAATTTTAACCGACTCAACAATTAGAAGGTATCAGAGTAAGGCAAAATACTGTTGAAAAAGCAATTTTTAAGTCAAATTTTCTTGTCAGGACAAGATCTGTTTGCACTTCATGAGAGCTGATGATATTGCATCTCCTTCCCAACCCAGCCTTGCATCCACAGCCTTGCCAGGGAGGGCTTGACTGGGGAACCCCCCCAGACTGGGCTCCAAACAGAAATGTCCTCTGAATCTCTGCAGACAACAGCTCTTCAAATGATTGTGCAGCTTTATTGTATTTTCAGCAATGTGCTTTGCTGACACTGGTGAGACAACTTCAGAGGTAATACCCCGAATTTCTTCCTGTTATATATAGCTGCAGCTCATCTAGATAATGTGATTATTTCCTTCATTTAAGGAACTAAATAACGTTATTAGATTTTCCTTTATTTTTATTTTTATTTGTTAGTGCACCGAGCAGTTTATTTTACTGAGGCTGGAATCCTTCTTTTGCAGAAATCTAGAGGTCATTTATTACACAAAGCACCTTGCGCTTACAGGAAAGAAAGACAGCAGCTTTAGCTGTATTTCTTGTGTCTGCTTCCTCATTGCCTGAGTGTGAAAACTTTATTGCTCATTATCTACTGGGCTGTGATGAAGTGACAGATGATTTATTGGGAGCCAAAAACTGAGTTTCAGTGGTGACCATTTTTATCCTTTTGTGTTGCAGCCTGCCAACCCCTCTAACTGCTGAGGCAACAAATAAAGAAAACTCACTGCTGGAGGGCCCTGCGACTATCACTCATAAATGTCCACATTTCAGATCCCACTCTGTTTCTAATTTGATTCAATTCCCTTTTGTTGCTTAAAAATTCAATTTGTTTAATTGAGCTGTTTGACAGTAAAATCTGAATTCCATGCATTTTAACCATTCATATTAAATTTCCCTCCACATAGTACTTTTATTAATGTGCTTTAAAAGAGGTCACTTTAATTTAAATTTGGTGACCTTACAAGCTTATAAAAAGATCTATATGCTATCCTTCTCAAACTGAAATTAAATTGAATAAATGTAAGATAATGTTACAATAGATATTTCTGACCAAGCTTTGGAGAAACGCAGAAATGCAGAAATGGAACCTGCACCCAGACGCTGGGAAGTGCCTGCACTGCGCAGCCTGTTTTTCACAGAAGCACCACTGCTGGTGCGAGGAACTTCCCGTGATGTGTCAAATGAGCCACGACAATTCCGGTGGGCCTTAATGCTGGAGTCGCAGGGACAGCTGCGCTGCCGTGGGCCATTGTTCAGGGAGCACCCTTGCCATTGTTCTGGTTGTTTCTTTTCATTTTTAAAGAGGGTTGCATATTTTTTTTTGGCATAAATAGCGGAGCACCTTTCCTCTAGCATTAGTAAGAAATACTGGAACAAGCGCCAGACTTTAAGATTTAGTAAACTTTAATCTGTAAAATTTAATAGCAATATCCAAGTCATTAGGAGTATGTAGGATGCCGTATGGCTTTACAAACACTTTTAAGCAATGAGTTATGTTACAAGAATGGGTTTGCTGTGGATCATTATGTCCAGGTAAATGCCAGGATGATGACATAATTGGTAGTTGGGAGTAAAATACAACCCCTGTAAAATGTTGCTAAGGTAAACGTAGCAGGATTGTAATTCATTATACATAAACATGACTAGCAGTTATTTATCATTTGATGAAATATAGAATGACCCGAGCTGGTGCTGTTTTGCTATTTCTTCATTACTTTGTTCCAAACTGTAATGACAGTCTCGTCACAAGGCTCCCTCTTTTATTTCCCTGCCATGATTTACCCACGCCGTACCCTGAATCCACGTGAGGCTGCCTTCCGCGCCTCTCTCCGATGGTACTTGTGATACACAAAGTCCTAAAAACTAGCCTCATTAAGAATGATATCCTGCCAGTTTCAGACAGTGACAAATTCATGGCTTTGGATTAAAGGTCATATGGGCATTTCGGCCATTAAAATAGTCCCATTTCACAATACCTGAAACCTTAAGGAAATACATTTTTGCACACAGATGCCTGTTATGTTTCTGCTAAAGACATACAGTAATAGTTTGAAAGCAACAAAAGCCTATTTTGTACCTGTTCAGCTTGCAAGTGTGTTAGCCCTAGGCTACTGTTTAACTTTTAACCCTCTTGTTCACACAGCGTACATGCATAAAACTACAATGTAGCACATAATGAAGCAAAGCTAGCAACATTTGTTTTATACTGTTTGCTATAGGACATGCTTCTCCCTGCTCTTGAAATCAGTTTGGAAAACAAAACAAAAATGAAGGCATTTTTCTACGAAATGAGTGATTATGCTGGTTTTTGCACACATTTAATCGCAGAGCTGCTGTGCTTTCTGTATATTAACAGGGCTTTCAAGTAAACAGAAATAATTCAGCACAAAATGATTTTGAAGAAGAATTTCTTTTGCAATTCTTTTCCGGTGTCTGATTTTAAAACATTTTATCAAGCTTCCACTGTATGTGCCAAACACTCTCTTGTCAGGTGTAGGATGAACTACAGTATAACTGTGAGATATTTCTTTCCCTCATAACAATCTTGAGCCATAGCCTATGATGAATTATTTGTACCATCACAAGGAAATTCCCCTCTTCTGCACTTAAACCCAGCAAAATTACACACCAATTGTAGCAGAGAAAACATCTGATGTGACAGCTGTATAGCACATGGAGATCCATTGGTCCATTGGTTAATCAGCAGATTTTAATGGTGCTGGGGAATATATGGCAGCGGTGTTCTGAATTAGAAATAGCTCTGTGTTCTCACTAATAGGACAAACCTTCTACCTGGAGATGAAGGATTCCTGTTGTTTTCATGCTTCAAATGTCTGAAATAAAAAAAAAAAAAAAAAAAAAAAAAAAAAAAAAAGAATGTGGAAAATCTGCTGTAATTTGGAACACAAAAAGGAAATCCTGTGGATGAGTCAATTATATGGTTCCTAATGATGATCCAGCCTCCAGGCCTTGAACTAGGAGTGGAGGAATATGGAAGGATTAACTTGGCTAACCTCCTTCCATTTCCTCTTACCAGGCCGGTACTTTACTGACTGTTTTCCCTTCTCTCTGACCCACAATGTTATTTCCCAACTTACTCCAGACAGTCTGAATTTCTGTAAGTCTTCCACAAATCTCATGTATATTTACCTTTTCTCTGTATTTTTTAAAAGTCATTGAGATGGCAAAAAGAATCTAGGGCTGCATTGGGAAGCGACAATTAGGATTTTGAGATGTTTCTGCATGTCATCATTAATGTGACTCATTTGCACAGGAAAATTAAGATCACAGTTTTCTGGGGCTGTTCATTATTAGGGAGGCATCTTAGAAATGAGAAGTGTCCCCAAGATAAAAGAGCTTTCTGAAGACAGCAGTAGAGAGCTCAAGGCCTGGCCAAGTGCAATAATGATAATGATAAATAGACATCATTTGTTTTTATACAGGCCCGTATCATTTAGGACCTCATAGTGCTCCGCAATAAAATCAAAGAAACATTAACTTGAAGTAAACAAATGACAAAACAAACATTAGCAGATGGGAAATCAACAACAAAAATAAACAAATCAGCAGGTCGGAGGATGAGCAAATGTGTTTGGAGCAGGGACTTCAAGAAAGGCAAAATGAGAGCTGAAACTCTGCTCGTCTCCTCGTGCTGGTGGAACAGCACTCTCAGACACCTTCAGATAATGTTGTGCTGCTGCTAGTGAAGTGACGTCCTTTATTCCAAATTTCCAGTTTGCAGTATTTATTATTATTATTATTATTATTATTATTATTTTCCATCAGTGGACCTTCCTAAACCCCATGGGGACGCCTTGACCACAGACACAATTGGGTGGCAGATTCTGTGCGTGTCACACTGAGATGGATGCAAAAGTCTGAGCTCTGTTTAAGATTTATTTTGACCTACTTGCATTACTGACACTCTGATTTAAAGAGAATATACAGAGAAAAAGAAAACCACTTGAATCTCTTTGGAACTTTGATGTGGTGCTTGGGCTTGTGTGGCCGCGTGTGCCAGGGGCTGCAAAACTCTCACCTGCCTGATTCCCACTAAATCCATGGTTTCTGAGTGATACTATGGCTGACATAGGCATTTTTGTCATGGCAAATAGGATCTTGTAGCTGAGTGGAGAATATTATTCTAATTTACTACTATTTCTAATAATTACTTGTAGTACAGTTGGACACTAAGCATCAGCTAAATGCTTACTGGAATATTTCTTTCTCTGAAATCATGGAAAAATTTCTTGATAGCCCACTTACAGCAAAACTGAATTGCAATTTTTTATTTTCGCTGGTTGGGAGCATCCCTTATGAGCACATAGGAAGGACAGAACAAACCCTGCTTGCCCATGGACATGGAGAACTTAGGGCTGCGACAGCAGCTGATTTTGAGCCAAGCACAACCTCTTTCTTTTGTTTTTATTTAAAATGTGTGAAGAGACTGTAGAGGCAGGCAGATGCCTTCACCTGAGCCTTGTTTAGTCTGATTAAGGAGAAGGAATGCTGGTAGCAGTGCTTTACTCTACTGCTCTTGCCACTCCCTTTGTGGTCATTTGTGTTTAGAAAGAACTTGTTTTTGGTATTTGATGATCAGCTGCTAGGTACAGTGGTTAGCCAGAAACTGCAGATAAGGATTTTGTTTTCTCTTGAAAATATTTTTTCATAGACCGCGCAGTGACAGGTTTTAAATGAACATGTAAAGGAGTATATGTGAGGTCAGCATTTTAAACTCATTCTGAATTGAGACGCACCTTAAATTTAACATTTGAATTTAGAAGATACTTGAAAACTTGGATTAAAAATTAACTCTGTACAACAGAAAGGCATAATTGAAGTTCCCCTCTTGAAATACTGCTGTCATTCCTTCTTGGCTGAAGAATGATTTGTGCTTGCAATTTTTGCTTCAGCAAGTTTTCAAGTGTCTGAGGAAAAAAAGAAAAAGAGGAAACAGAAGAAATGCCTGCATGTTGGCTTGCCTTTGGCAATTCCAGCATTGACACGACAGAAGGATGCCACTGTAGGCTGGGTACAGCAGGGGCTTTAGAGTGCTGAGCTTCATTTAGTATTGGGGTGGTTTTGCACTCCCGCCTGATACAATCCATCATAGGGGGGTGGGCTTAGGGAATGGTGCTCTCAGATTTAGGAGGCGAGGAGCCAGCTGAGCACCTTGGCCTCCTGAGTGTCCATGCTACGTCACCCACAGCACTGCCATGCCCTGGAGATGTCATCTCACATCCAGGAGAAGAAACTTGGCAATGCTGCAGCATGTGCCGTGAAAGCTCTTACACCTTCCTGTTTATATTCACAGTCTCTGCATACATCTAAGAGATCAAAAAGAGGAAAAAATATCCACATCTAAAATTCCTCAAGGTTGATTTTCTGCAGTGAATAACTTGGCAAAAACAATTCACCACACACTCAGGCTTGGCATTCAAGATCTCAGTCTGTATGTAAATGTTTCACATATATATATGTATATTTAAATACTGCTTCTAAATTGCAGGAGAAAATAGAATTAAAAATGGATTCTTGCCTACCTTTTGGTGCTCCCTACCCTTATTTCACCACAACCTGACTCACAGGGAGCCTGCAGGGAGCTGCTTGCTGGAGAGGAGCCCGCATGTCCCCAGCCCACCTGGATCTTGGGTGTCCACGAGTGGATTCATTAATAAAACATTGCTCAGTACTAAACAAGGACTAGTAAAGAGACTTGACTTTGGTTTTAAATTCAGGTTCTTGTACTTTCTCAGAGTTTGGGGTGGTCAAACCTGAGGTTTTGGGTTGAATCCAGCTCCATAAAAAGTGTTATGTTTTATTTTTATTTTGGCAGACTGCTGTATGTACTTATGCTTCTTAGTATGCTGAGGCTTTAAAAACAGATAAAATCCTTCACATCGCATCACTTTAAGGTACGGTTTTCCTAAAAGATGTGCAGAATTTCAGGCTAAATTTTCAAAGCAAGACACTAAAACTGTTTCAGCACTATTTGCATGTAAAATGTTGATTACATCAGAGTAATTTAGATGTGCAAAATGATGTGTGGGCATCCACTGGTACCTGGGAACTGGTTCATTCCTCTGTCTTCAGGTGGAAGTGGGTGGTGGTGGCCTCAGCAAGAAGCACAGCACGTGTAAGCTGCTGACACCTTCCCCCAGGCTCTGGCAGAGGTGCTTACTTCTGCAGAAGGCTTCTTGTGCTGGCCTGGCCTCCAAAGGTAACCACATAATTTGCAAAAGTGCTTTAAAGCATCACTGGGGTCTAATAGCAGAAAACTTTTTTTTTTTTTTTTTTTTTTTTTTTTTTTGGTGACTTGGGTATGTTCAAGCTCTTATGCTTGGGAAGCATTTGGGGATTGTTGGTATTACCTAGCTATTATTATCCCTGTTTTCTCATGAGTAGAAAAGTGGGCAAAAAGAAAGGAAGGCAGCACCGCACGTGGGGTCGATTTGCGTGAGCCTTTCCCTTTGCTGGCACTGCCCATGCTGAGCGTCACTGCTCACCTGGCTGTGCTGCTGCACCGGAGCTGGCACCCACTGCTCCCCAGGGATGCTTGGGGCCTCCCACGGTTCCTCTCCCCTCCCTGATACACCCAGCAGAAATCCCGGCTGCTCAGCTTTTTGTCTGGGGCTGCTCCCAGGCGAGGTGCAGGGCTGCGTGAGGGGGAAGGCACACATGTATGGATTTGTTCGGATATAAATACAGTAATGTAAAATATATGCACCCCCAAGCACACACAAACACGGAGGGAGATTTTTTAACTCCAAATTGTCGGGCTTTAATAGATTTAAATCAGGCTCTTAACGCTATTTTAACATATTTTTTTTCTCATGTTTAGTAACAACAGTCATCTTAAATCGTAGTGGCACATCGCCAGAGGGAAGAGAGGTGTTAATGAGACTCACTATAAATGGAAGGAGCGCGGGAGTGACAGTTCCGCGGAGCACTGTTGGCATCGGATCGAAGAGACAGGTGGTGGCACAGGGCTGACCGATCACCTCAGATAATGATGAAAGAGGAGTGACAGGGGTGAAAGATTCAAGGACCACTGAAGAAGCGTGCAGGGAGTGGGGGCTGCCCGCCAGCCCCGGCAGGCACGGCCGAGCCCCGGCACGCCACGCACCGGTGAAATATGAGAGGGACTGATAAGGGGGAAGCAGGGTATTATCGATATCAGATGTGGAAATGAGTGGACTTAGTAACCTATCTACCATGTGGAGTAAGTATTTACGGTTTCCAGGACCAGAATCAATCAGGTTTGAAATTCATTCTTATTTGGCAGAGGAAATGTGCACTTAACCTTTCCGTGCAGGGTCTGCTGATGAATATTGACCCAGAAAAATATCCCAAAGGTGTTTGGTCCAACGAAAAGTTATTTAATAATTTTGTAAAGGATTGCCATGCCACGGGGACGAAATATTTACATCGGAAATCCTAACTTTAGATGGGTGCCGGGCTGGGGTGCAGATGATTGCTGCGCGGAGAGCCCTCCAACCTCTCATCGAGCAGCCATAAATCAGGGGGATGGAGGAGTTCAGACAGAGCAAATTCTGGTGACAGCCACGTGATGGACTCATGGGGGAGAAAATGAAAATTCATTCCCTGACAACCTGCTACAGGCTGCAGGTAGGGCGAGGGGAGAAGCTAAATAGATGTGGATCAACGGCGAGGATGGCAGCCCCCATCGTATGGAAATGCACGGGCAGGGGAGGTGAAACCCGGAGCTGCACAAAATGCTAAAACGTCAGGGCGGCTGAATCACCTGAGCAAAGATTATATAAAAATGTAAATTGCCTGTTCCTGACCCAATCGCGTTTAAAAATGAAGGGACAAAGAGTGACAGGAAAGGTGCTATTATTACAGATTCAGGGCGATGCACAGTCACTGCTCGGTTTCCTCTCCGGCAGTGGCTGGGAGGTGAGCTCAGACACTGCGAATAATTTTCCTGCAAGTGCCCTCTCCTATTTATATGTGCACAGTGGGCCCTGTCCGAGGGCTTTGGGGATGCCAGAAGCCATCCGTCGGGTTTTAATGGGCTTCCGAGAAGGATATGCGCAAATCTGCTCGGTGCAGGGATTTCTGTCCCCCATTTTTAATCTAGCTCAACTTGCTCGAGATTTTCAACGTGTGGTTGAATATTGAATTTGCTTTAAGAAAGATTATTTTATAAAGCTGTTCTCACTTATGCGAGAGCAATGATCTCAGCGACAAGCAGGAATTGCTCGGAACACGCAAGCTGCTTGGCTTTACAAAAGATCTCACTAATGGGCTAGATCACGTATTGTTATCCCTAAAATTAAATGCCAGTGTTTAAAACTCCATTTTTATAAGAAGAACTTGCCATTAATAATTTTTAAGGCTCTTGATTAAATAACTAAAAGTGCATTATTATTGGGTTAATAATTACTTTAGATATGTTCAGATTTTGGTCATTTTCCCTGCATTATTATGGCACAGAGGCAAAATTTCACTCATATATTTGACTTAAATGATAGTCTTTTGGGATTTGCAACAGAAATTATAACTTCTGCTGCAATTTACATGTTAAGTTCTGTAACCCCGTGATAGTTCAACCATTTGTAAAAGAACAGTAGGTGGCCTAGTGGTCTAATATTCAATGAATAATTTTATCTTACATCAAGCACAAGGTCCAGTTTAATGTTTCATTACATTAAAATTGCACTGGCTGACATAAACTTTGTAATTAAAAGAGCATAACTTTCCTGAAATGCTATAGATGGCTCTTGTGAAAAATCAGCATGTTTAATCAAGCCATTACATTGTTACAATCAATATTTGCTTTTGTGTGCATGAGGTAGAACCTGTTGAAAACAGGCTGTGTTCATTTTCCCTGTCTGCCTATACCGCATCATGATTTAGTTCCTTGAGATTTTGCATCGAAGAAGTCACACTGAATCACAGCAAAAAAAAACGAAGATAATACCCAGAAAATGGAAAGCAAGGTGCCATCACATCCAGGTGACGTCTTCCCCACACGTGACAGCGGACGCATCCCGTGCGGTTGGATGTCTCGGGCGGTGCGTGCCTTTGGCATAGCCCAGCGAGGTGGCACAGCAGCGTCCAGGGGGCATCCCCTCCCGTGGAGCAGCGGGCTGTGAGTTGCCCGTGGCCTGGAGACGCACCGCGTCCCTGGGAGCAGCCCCCGGGGCACATCAATCTCCACCTCGAATTGCTTCTTAATGGCCCGGTAGCTTTCCAAAGGGAGCTGCACCACAGTCTGCTTTTGCATTAGCTTTTATTTGTCTTTCCAGATATTACCATTAGTCATCATTAGTTATGAGGCAATGGCAGATATCAATTAGAAGATGAAGTATGACCAAAGTCACGTGTTGGAGGTAATGGAGCTGCTGCAGAGTTCGCTCCTGGCGGCACGGAGGCTCCCCGGGCAGGAGGCTTGGGCTTTGCAGTGGCCCTGTGGGCAACTTTTGCTTTGTTTCATCACATTTACTTCTGCTTGTTTTGTTAGAATGAGCTGGACCAATGAACTCTTCCTAGTTGATTTTTGGATTTTATGCGCTTACTTTATGGTACTTAGATTCTGACTTCACCTTAAATTCATTTCTCTCCCATTTAAAATTAAAAAATTTAACTAGTCTACAAGTATACACAAGAGCAAATGAAGACTGCTGGGGGAAATGCAGCTTCTGGTGGCTGGAAGACACCCTTTAATGCCTTAAGATGGTTCCAGTCGTTGCTTCCTAAATTGTGTTCTCCGAGCCTACGTTCTGAGAGCAATTTGAAGGGCAGGTAGGTAATCGGAGTTTCATTGCACAGATATGTTCATTGTCATAGTAGAAAAAACAGGTTAATTGTAACAGGTTCAGGAGACCCAACATACCTCAGTTATTGTGTCACACACAGCTCACTAGATTCAGCATCAGGCGGTGCATCATATAGCGCTCGTTAAGATGCATTACCTAGATATCTTTTATTGTTCTATGAGATAAAGACTGATATTAATGTTGTATTTTCTGTTGCTATTTTGTGCCTATAAAGAGTAAGTCCTGACAATACAAGAGTTGTGTGAGATGGAAAGGGAAGCAGACAGCAGATTTTCAAGGTATGGAAAAGATACCTAAAAATGGTATCCTAAAAATTGTAGCCTAAAAGATAGACGCCTACAGACAAAGGTGGTTTTTGGAAACGCCTCAATACCCACCTCCAATCCCTGCCAGCATCTCCTCAAACCAAAAGCCTCCCAAGCCCCATCCCAAGCCCCCTCCGTTGACTCCAGGTCCCAAACCCAGCCGGCTGCAGTGCCCAGGAGCGAACCACAGGGGCTGTAGGTTCCCAGCGGGACACAGTGCAGTTCCAGCTCTCCCTCCCTGCTCGGGCTTCAGGCACACCAGCACACCGCAGATGTGCTATATGTCCTGAAAATAAAAGCCCGGATTCAAACATGATGTATCTCCTTTGATTTCCATGCAGATACAACGCGAATGAATGTATCTATTATGTCTGGGACTGCTGGAATGTTAATTTTGAAAGTCATTTCTCTCAATCTATAATTATATCTTCTTTGTCAGAAAGTACGAATTTCTTAGAGCAAAAGGGATTAATCTCAGTCACTGTTTTCAAACAGTTTGAGTTCGGTGGTTTCTGTAAGACTATCATTTCTTTTCTTTTAAGCCAGTTAAATTTTGCCTGAGGCTAACGTTTTATATCCAGAGTAAATCTTACTAAAATTAAGAAACAGAACATACAGCTGCCCTTATTCCCGGCCCACAGATGTTACCAAAATCTGATTAAAAAACCCTTAATCTTCTGCTGCACCTTTTCATTAGTGTAATAATCTTTTTTTTTTTTTTTTTTTTTTTTTTTTTTTTTTTTCCCAAATATCTGGCAGAAGAGAGTGGAAAAAAGGTGAAAAATATGAGGTTTTGATGATCAGCATCTTTGAAAAGACTCGTTGAACCAAGTGGGAGAAATGAGGACTTGGGGTAATCCATGTGCTGAAATATTTTTGCTTCTTTTTCTAGAAAATGTGCAATTTGGTCAGGCAGAAAAAATTGAACAGAGCCTTCCAAGCAATAAATCACTGGATTGCTGGTGACATTCATACAATGCGGATATAGTGTTAACTGTATGAGTCAGACAGCCCTTACTGCACTCAGCCTGTTCCTAGGAGGTGACCTTGCCACGGTGTAGTAATCAATCATTCTGGCACAGGACACACTGTTTTTGTTTAATATTACACTATTGGAATATATAGTAAACAAAGTGCAAAGGAAATTTCGAAAGCAAGCACTATATAAGGTGGGCTGTAATATTTTGCAGCCTGAGGAGTGCCAGCAGCATGCTCGGCACTGTATGTGTGCCTCCAGATTACTAACTTTAGGCTGTTAGCAGCAGCAAAGCATATGTGACTATGCTCAAATACTTCAACTGTCTGCACAGCTCGAGAGGAACAATTCAATGGAAATATGAAGTTAGGATTACAAAAAAGATTTACTACCACAGACACGGCAGTCTAACATTTCTTATTTTGGCACTTTTATACAGTGTATACATCACGATTTTCCCAGCCAAATGACAGAATAGCAACATCCCGAACTGCCTGAAAAAAATTAAGCAAACAAATCTTAATTAACTAGTAAAAATTCTTTTAGAGCACGATAAGCGAAGTGTTACTGCTTATAGCCAAGAGGTTATATTGGATTTCCATGCATGAGTTATACCATGAGCCAGTTAATTCATGAAGTTTGCTGTCAGTGAACAGGGTAAAGGAAGACAAAGGCAAACTCTTTTAAATGGAGGAATGGTAAGTGAAATATATTTGGTTTTTACTGTTTTCACGTGCAGTAGAGATGAAAGATAATGCAGTGGTAATTGAGTATATAAAACTACCTTGTCAGAGAGGAAGCATTAATGTTGAGGTTGTTCTCAATTTTTGCAAGTGCAAACCACTATGTACGTGCTGTGAAGGGCTGAAGAATCAAGTCTGATTGTATTAGGTATAAATGTGGACATGCATCATTTTCTTAATACTGCAGCCAACTTTTATTTTCATGTGGTCCTGGAGCCACTGGTGAGCCATATGATGTTTCGAAGGGATCTGTGACACTTTTTGTTGTAACCAAACACACCCATGACCTCCCCCATGCACAAAAAGCAAACAACATACAAAATTTTGGCCATGGAGTGTGCAGGGAAAAAGTTCTGTTGTGGTTGTTCTTGCAGTTGTGGTGACATTTTCCAAGGTGATCTGTAGGTTTTCTTCAAAAGGCCTTGATGCTCTTCCAACTGTAAACAGTTGAGAAACACTTTTATAAAGTGTCCATCACCAGGGATGAATGATGCTCTCAGATGCGGGGCCAGGACTGCCCCACCCCTCCTCAGCTGCTCCGCACAAGTGGAGATGCTGCTGTCCAAAAATGGTTGTATTTTCATATTTTTTCCATAGTGTTTGGAATATGGAAGTGTTTGGACAATGTTAATATTTTATTGGATCTTTGAGCAGCTCCCAGGCATAGAACCACAGTCCAGCCCAGTGGTTAGTGAGATGGGCAGAGCTGGCCTGGCACCATTAGCAAGGACCAGCCTATAAGAAGCTCATGTTCTGGTTTTTAGAGGCAGTGCCCACATCTGGAAGTCTCTATACCATTACTTCTTGATCAAAACCATCTCTAAGGTGATTCTGGTTTGCATAGTCCATGAGTTTTTGAAGCCACATATGCATGGGAGGACAGAGCTCCGAATAGTTACTGATATTTCATACCTGAGCAGAATTATATCTTCATGTTTCAGCCCAAGCCATGGGTCTATGTTGTACCTTCCCAGGCACCAAAGCTAGATCCATTTCTTCCCAGAGCAGTGCACCCCAGGCAGACAGTAGATGTTGTGGTGAAGATGGTGACCAGCCCTGTCATCTGACCCACAGAACATGAATGCGCTGTTAGTAGAGGTCTGTGCACTTCTACTTGTTATTTATTGCTCTTAAGAAGGAGCCAGAAAGTCTCAGCGTCACCAGTGGCTGGATATTTTCATGGAGAAAGCTGTGTTGTACCCAGCAATGTGGGGCATGTGAATCTGTGCATAAATTCTGGATTCCATCTTTTCATCTCATGTTCAAATCTCTGAATTTCAGCCAAAGAAGGGGAAAGAAGTATCCAAGGGCTCTCTCATTTGGTCCATGAGCTCATGGGTTTCTTTAGTTTCAAAATATATGCAGCAGAAAGCAAGACAACCCAGCTTTCTAGTGAAAGCTGAAGTCAGTGTAGGTTTACATGTGTGTACCTGAAAGCTTGGCGTAGCATTAGGGAAAGCAACAAATTGAACATGTTTCCCAGGACATTTGATTCTGCAATAATTTCTTGGTTACTATATTTTTGTTTATCTGCCATCGATGCTAAATAACAGGCTGATGTTATTTTCCTGAAAGAAGGTATTGCAGAAATATATGTCTGCTCTATTAAAATGTATTTTGAAACTTTCAGAATATTAGTTTCAAACAAGTATTGCTGTTCTTTGCAGTAAATATTAAATTGCTGTAAAAATGTTTACTGTTAGAAGCTGACTGCTAATGTTCAGCTCTGGGTTGATTTTATCTCAGTTGTTTAATCATTCCACAAACAAATGTACACAGTCAAGTCTGCAATGCTTTACGTTATGTGAGCCTTAGTTCTACATTATTAGCCTTCACATGAAGAATGAGCTGTTATTGTAAGACATTCAGCAAAGATTTTAAATTATAATACCCTGCTTAAACTTAAGGCACACTCTTGGTGAATCAAAACGAGGAAGAAAAAGAAAAGCACCGGCGAGATAACCTGCATTCAGTGCTCAAACACTATGAAACAGGTTGCGTCTCGGAACCTGCTGCAGTGCCCCAAATCATTTGGGGAGGATTGTCCCCGTTCCGGTGCCACCCCGGTGTCCCACTGCTTGTAAACGTAATGGGTGTCAGGGACTGTTTGGACTAGGAAGGATTAAGCTCTCACCCCCCTGCTGTGTGTTAATTTATTGCTTCAGACATTTCATATCTGATTCATTTTCGCCTGTTCAGCTGAAGTTGTGCGGGGTGGCTGTGGCTGAGGCCCTGGGAGGTTGCGTTGGTCTTGGGGACACGGAGAGTGTCTCCCGCAGGATAAGGGACATTGGCCCTGCACGGGCATAGCCCCGTTGAGGTGGGACACCAGAGTCTGCAGGAACATGCAAGGAGAACGCGACGCTGCTCGAGATCCCGGTGCTAGGCATCTTTCAGTGACTGTGTTATTTCCTTCAGAAAGTAAAGGGTCACAGCCGTATACTGGTGAGATAAAAAATGTTGTGTTGTAAATTCCTCCCCCCCACACCCCTCCACATCTCTGCTGGTTTTGTTCAGTGATTATGTAGAACCTGCTGAAAAGGTGTTTATTTCTGTTTGTAAATTGAATGCACTGGGTGTTTTTCCCCAGCTTTGCCCCAGGCTCTGTTGGATATGTTGATGGAGCTGGAAGCCGAGTCAGACACCAGAGGCACGTACACACAGGGAATCTGGCTGGAAAACAAAGCCCTGTTTTGTCATTTCATGCCTCTCAAAAGTCCCACTCTGCACAGTGGAGAAGTGAATTAATATACAAGGTAAAAAGAAATGTGCAAAAATAAAGAGTGATTGAACTGGAAGCACCGTGGCTGTCCTGGTGCCCAGGCATCACAGGACACTGTCCAGGATCTGCCCCAAAAACACAGTCCCTGTCCTGCATCCCCACTCTGTTCCCACCACCTTTGCTCACTGCTGATGCTCCCAAAGCCATCCGTCCTGAAGAGTTTTCCTGCATTCACTTTCTACCCCTTATGAGACAGGGGGGTGGTGGGGGAGCAAGCCCTGTTGTGCACCCACTGCACACGGACAACTCCATGGCTTTGATTTCACACATATATATTGCACATACACAAATAAATTCTCCCATACCATTTTATTGAATTTCTAGTAAGTTGGCAGAGTAAAGTGGTTTTTAACACTTCTCGATTGGATTTATGATTTCTGTGTCATCCACCCTCCGTGTGACATTAGGAAATGTTCAACATGAGGGAATCATTCGATGGGTCTTTTAACTACACTATAAAACATTTTAGTCTCCTTTCTTTCAGAAATCCATAAATGGCTAATTTAATCACAGCCTTGCAGCAGAAACCCTCAGTTTCTTCTGCTAATTATGTGGCTGAGTTTTGGTGCTTAAATTATTAATGATTTGTTGGGGACAGGTAGGCAGCAGGCAGTCAGGGCTCAGTCACCTGGTCATGACTTAGTTCTCAAAGCACTGCCCTTGGCTCCTCTTTGTGGAGTATCAAGCATGGCATCCCAGAATGTTGTTTTCAGGAGATCCAGACAAAACCAGAAGCCTTCTAAATTATACTTTTTCTGAATTATACTTCCCCAAATCTGAGATTTTTCCTCTTCACGGTGTGGGGTGTTACTCTTCCCCAAACCTAACCTACTTTGCTTTGCTGACAAATTAGGACCAAGACGGGAAAAAAAAAAAAAAAAATCTTTACAAGCCACGTGCACTGCAGTGTTGACTGAGCCTTCCTTCCTCCAAAGCCTGCCCAGCTGAAGAGCATTTGAATTTCAAAGCCACACTGAGCTGGGTGGTGAGAGCAAGCAGGGCTGATGGCTGTGTGAAAGTAAGCACAGCCTCGCTTTGCAAAAGCTCCAGATAATTACCTCTGTTAAACCTTTTGCTTGTCTGGCCTCCTGAAACATGAGCTTGTAGGGGTTTTGTGCTTTCCTGGGAGGTTTCTTTCTGAAGTGGGCATAGGTTTTTTTTCATTGCATACACGACCCACGCCTTGGAGCAAACACTGCAACCTTAGCCCTCCTTATCTCTCCCCTGTACAATGAAAGTAGATCTCTAGCTGTTGTCATCGTTCCTGAACTGTGTGGTTCAGTCCAAAGCTTTCAAGGTTCTTGGTGGATAGATTTCATGTTCTGCTTCCTCCTGTTGCAGAAACAGAGTGGAACCAGAGTTACAACAACTGCTTGTGAGCTGAGCTATGAGGGCAAATTACTCCAATTTTCAGCTGGGGGGAAATTTGGAGGCAAGGTAAGCAACTTTGTCAGGGTCCGGGGAGCTGCTGCACCTCCTGGCTGCTCCACGTGGAAGTCATCAGGGGAATCCCTGATAAAACTCTTTGAGTTATACAACAGGAAAGATGGTGAAAAAAGGAAGTTTATGGCTGCATTAAAATTAATACCTAAAGCAAGGCTTTTAGTACTTTTTTTTTTTTTTTTTTTTAGCAGTTTTATCTGCATAGATGTATGCTTAAACCTTTGGTTTCTGTATGGAGTGTTATTGAAACTCATTTGATCTAGTAAATGCTAAAATCCACCATACTTATAGTTTTTAATGTTTTGTGGTTTATGCAGTGGGTAATTTATTCTACAAACACAATTTCTGTTCTCTGGCCAAAACCCAAAAATAACAACAAATATTCCTCAAAATCTAGGTCTTTCACTTTCTCTGCTTGCTTTCTTACTTCACAGCACCAACTGTATCTCTTTCTAGCAAAAGTATACATTTGATAATTGGATACAAGTGATCATGAAGGATACAATAAGGGGAGGAAAAAACATTTTCTGTGTTGGGCTTGTACCGGTAGCTATGAGTAGCACTGAGCATTGACCTCCCTGTGCACATGCCTCCCATCGGCCCTTCCAGGGACATCCCAGCCTCCGGTGCACCCTGGCATGTGAACTGCCTTGACAACATTCTTCTGATGCTCCTGAATGTATTTTCCACTTTTTAAGGCTCAGGTCTTGGCTCGCTTCTGCATGTGGTGGGGCGCTTGCCCATCGCCTTTCGTTTGTCGCCTTCCTTTCCCCTTCTGGTGCTCATCCCTTTTGGGTGCATTTTCTGCATGGGTCCCCATTTGCTTCCTAGGTCCCCTCTGCCCTATTAGTGCCACCTCCGTGTGTCCCCTGATGGAGAATCCCAATTTGCAGGTGTCACAGCATACACCAACTATATTCCATCCAGAAACTTAATCTGTAATAATCAATATCAGCATGCAGAACCATATGCACCATTAACTGCAATTTACATTTGATAATATACTGTTTTTCTTCATTAGGATGCTGCTCCCGTCATGATGTCCTTGCCTGGGGAAACACTCAGTGATGGAGAGCTGTTGTCCAGCCTCTTTTCCTTGAGCACAAACCCCAGCCTGTGTCCTCTTCCACAGGCTTGGATAGCAAACTGGAACGATTTTCTTCTTGAATGACCAGAAGCCATTTTTCAGTCAAGTTACTGCTGATTTAGCTCAGGCTAAAGGGAGACTTGTGATTTCTGAGAAAATGATGAGAAAGGAGCTGACTAACTGGCAGACACAGCCAACTTTGCTGCAAGCACCATGAAGTGCTTGGGGAGAACAGGTTAAGTGAAAGCATGGGGAGGAGAGTTGACAAAACGCACGAAAATGTATTAATCCTTAACTAGTTTAATTCTAAAGATTTTTAAAATATCGTGTGTAATTGTGTGGAAATACAAGCAATTGTCGCGGCCTTGTGCTGAAGTATTTCCCCACATAGTTTTGTGTCTTAGGCCCAAGACTTCTTCTGGAAAATGCACACAAACAATGATCCACAGGAGTAAGGGGCAAACCCAAAACTGGGCTGTGATGACAATTTACTACAATTTGGTGCTGTTCTGTGGATTTTGTTGGATTTTCCTGTTAAGAACAGTTACAACACACCTGTGGTCATGCTCTTGCTTTACCCTTCTGAGATGTTCCCAGCGCCCCCACCTGACTCAGTGTAACTCTGCCCCCGGCACTGTTCATACCAGAGCCCACTTTACCAAGGGGCAGCGGATGCAGAGACACCGCAGCAGCAGTGAACCCACGGCACGAGCACCATGCTGTTCACATACTGATGCTGAGCAATTCACTAGCAGACTGGCTAAGCGTGTCAGCCCCGAGCGTCCTCTAACCAAAGGCTGGGCACCAGGAGGCTCCTCTTCATCCCAGCCCTGCTGCCAGGGCAGGCTTGCTTGGTCCCCCCTCCAGTTTCAGGTGTCCCAGGAGCCCCTGCAGTGGCAGGGAACAGCGAGAACAGGGGAAGGACATCCCTCACCCTCCACTTGAGCAACAATTTTCCTCTGGTAGCTGGAAGCTTTTAATAAGGAGGTTTCACATCATCATGCCAGGGGCACATAAGAGAATGTGACACGACATGACAGCACTGAGATGTTGCAAAGATTTTGGCAGAGTTACAAATTCTGCTGGTGTGGTTGCAGAGAGGTGCAGTACATTATAAATTATCATATAGCTAATAACTATACTGGCATTATAGCGAGTATCTCATGGCAATAAGCTTCGTGATTCTCTTCAACCCACTGAAGTTTAAGGAAGAGCAAAGGCCTTTTCAAGCTTACTTTATCTTCTTGCTTCTTAAGTGAGACTAATCAAGTTTATATCCTTTTAGCTTATTATTAGCCCAGCAGAGCTTCTGGCACTCTTTACAGCTTTTTTGACATGAAAGTTAGTTACACCTACTGTACTTAGTATGACTTCACTTTTCTTGTGATAAATCCTGAAAATTAATATACTGTATCCTCCAGATTACAAAATGAAAGTGTCCTAGACACTGCGAATACTCTGGCAGTGGAATTCTGCCAGTAAAAGAAAAACTGATGTCTTAATGATCTTTGTTAATAAAAAGAAGAGACTTGGTAATAAATTTCCTGGTTAATCTGTCAGGCTTTTACTTTTTTACTTTTTCTTATCCTAAACTTGAACTGACAGCTATTTCAAAATTTATGGCAAGGTAGAAGAATCCGTGAAAATAAAATGTTTTGGCCATAAAATAATAAGGAAAATCCTAACAGCGGAGTTGGTCCTGTGTTACTCACACATCCCAAGCTCCCACTGTCTTTAATGGAGAGTTTGACTGCGGGAGGAATGCAAGCCTGGGCCCTGGGCACTGAACATAGGTTACATTCTTTCTTAAATTAAATGAAGCAAAATAATGAAATCTTTTGTTAAATTATTTGCTGACGTGGCTTCCTGATTTGGTAAATTAAGAGAAAGTCAAGCTCTGAAACAAGCAACTATTCTTGTTACAAAGGGTAGCACTGGTGGCACTGGTGTCTTACTGAAGACAGATCTGCTTAATTACAGTTCCCACTGTTTGTTAAGATAACGAGTGCCAGCTGTTTGATAGTGGTGGAGCCCACAGAAGAAAAAAAACAGCTATCTCTGTCATTTCCATTCAGGCCCAGGATCAGACTTGCGTATCTATGAAATCGTGTATGGAGCAAAATAACTGAGAAGTGCACTTGCAATGTGTTCCGCAAATTTGGGCAGAGCATTTGCTGGTGCACTCGAAGCTCTGCCATCTATATCTAAAGCAACTCACCATTGGGAATATAAAGTCAAAGCAGAAAAATTGAGCATTTAATGGTCTACTATTATTGTTGAAATCACAATGACAGGCCATGATCTTCAAGTACAATTTTGATCCTTATGTAGTAACTGAAATTACAGCATTTCATACTCTGACTATATTATAGGGAATAAAACATCTGTCTAAATATTGGAGATATAAAATCCTCAAAATAAAGATATTTGAGAATATCTTGCACAGAGCACCTTTCCACCTGCTTGCTTAGTATAATGCAGTCATTATGGCAATAAATGTTTCTAATAAAGTATGAAAATGGATTGTTTGCTTTGCTGCTTGTATGAACTCTCATTTCTCTTTTTATTATATTGAATCTGACATTTGCTTACCCTTTATCAGTAGAATATTTAATCAACTCCAATCTGTAAGAAGCAAGAGGAATTTCTATTTTATTTAAAACCTGTCCCACATGAAAAAGGACTGGGAAATAGGTCATACAGTGTATAGGAAGTGTGAAAAGTGTTACAATGCTGCATATTTATCTAGCCTAGAAAAGAGACTGTTCTGAATTTGCACAATACCATCCAAGCCTACTCTTATTGTTTGAAGCACTGGGAAAATGATTTAGTGCCTAAATGTTTCTAATTTTTATCCACCATACAGGATCTGCAGAATTAAACCCCTGTCAGCTATATTTATTTTCTCTGTCAGAGTAGTTTCTTGCTTTTTTTTTTTTTTTTGCTATATAACTCTTAAGAAATGCTGTATCCATACTGATAATAATTTATTTGGGCTCTTGTCCAAAGTATTCAACGTAAACAGTCTGTGTTTCCTCTCCATCTGTATTTTGGCTAATCCTCAGTTTTAGACAATCTAGTGACAAGTGCTAGTTATCTGGAGGTACATGGTTTTCAAACCAGCGCACTATGATTTATGGTTCTTGTTTTACAGAAAGTATCACAAGCTTGCAGAAATGAAAGCTTGCAAATAAGCACCTAACTTTTGTAATAAATGCAGCTAACAACATGTCTGCAAATATATAGCAAACAGAGTGAGTGATGTCTTATTATGCAGGCCACAGTTTGACTTGGTCTGGTTTTATTTATGAATATGTCTTGCATCTGTTTCAGATTTCAGACCCATTCAGTTTCTCAAATGCTCTCCCAAACAAGCTTGTGCTGAACATTATTATCTTAATAAAATATTTGTATCAATTTTACTAAAGATCCGCAATGCCTCTGCTTCAAGCAGACATTTTTTAATAACTGAATTAAGAGGAATAATTAGAGGTAGCACTGGAATGGTTTGGAGATGTCCAGATTGTACAAAAGAGGAGGGGGAATGGGTAGAACACTGATAACTGTACAAGAGCAAAGGGACGTATGATTAAATTAAAGGGCAATGCTTTGTGAACAAACAAAAGGAAATCCTTCTTCATACAATGCATAGTCAATCTGCCGAATTCACTACCACAGGGGGTCATTGAAACAAATGCCGTGACGAGGTTTCAAAGAGGACCGGATAATTTTATGGTCATTATTAAAACACATAATCCTGAAGCTCAGATAATGACAAGGGTGGTCAAGCCCTGCACCACAGCCCACGAGGGGATGGTGGGGACGTTGGCCAGAGCTGTCCTCTTGTGCTAGGTGGGGCTGGATGAGGGTGTCACGCACCTGTGACAAAGGTGCATGGTCCATCATTGGCCTCTTCCCTTCTCAGTAAAATCCTCTTGGTATGCTCTCCGTGAGACCTTATGAACAAAGTAAGACCTTGCTTTGGCTGAGAGCTGGGAGCTTTGCTGTATTTTATGTGTTGGTTGCAGTGCCTGTTCTCCAGGGATGTCTTTCTTGCAATCTTGGAAGAAGTGGGGACGCATTCTGCACAGCTCATTGCATATATCCCACGGCTTCCTTAGCGTACATCTGATGTCCCAGTATGTCCCAGGACTTCCATACTGCCTTCAGCTCTAGTATTGGTAATGAGGCAAAAAGAAAAATGAAGCAGCAGCAGCTCACTTATCAAAAATAGAATAGAATAGAATAGAATAGAATAGAATAGAATAGAATAGAATAGAATAGAATAGAATAGAATAGAATAGAATAAAAAAAATAAAAAAAAAACAATGAGCTGCTCTGTAGGATCTGAGGAGTACTGGGTTGAAGGGAACACAGCCAGCAGGGTGCCAGCCTCTCCCCAGGAAGACAGCTCCAGCTGCATCCAGCTGTGACTTCAGGTCACTGCCCAGGTCTGGAGGTGATCCTGGGAGGTGGGGTGTCCTCCTTCCAGCCTGATTGCATGGGAGCACAAAAGCCCAGACAGCAGTTGGCATTTCCATGTGCCCCTTGTTAGCACACAGCACAGAGATATCCGCGGCTCACACCGAACAGTGTGTCTCCTTTCAGGGAGGCTGTCAGCACAATTTATGGAAGTCTGATTTCTTATTTCACTTCTGTGAAGGAGAAAAAGTGACAACTCCGCCTTGCAGTGTTGTCAGTCTGACGCTTTTCCTAGGCTGCTTGCACGCGGAAAGTGGATGGCAGGAGGGGACAGAACCTCAACATCTCTGTCCCTTGACAAAGACCATGAGGAGATGCTTAATTGGCATTTGGCCTGGTGGAGGTCTACACTCCGTTTTGTCCCACGTGGCACTACACAAAGCTTCCTTTAAATATTTGGAGCCCTCAAATGACTCAGAGACAGAGACACAGTGTGGTATTCCCAGCTCTGCTGTTGGTTGCTGAGGTCTCTGTGTTGATCATTTGTTTTTACTGGAATTCATTGACTTCTAACCTGATTTCTAGATGCTAAACCAATGAG
The DNA here is from genome assembly GCA_013399715.1 of Alectura lathami. Taxonomy (NCBI): domain Eukaryota; kingdom Metazoa; phylum Chordata; class Aves; order Galliformes; family Megapodiidae; genus Alectura; species Alectura lathami. Next base: position 102,409 of record VXAV01010709.1, read on the forward strand.
AAGAATGTACTTCCCTTGCTATTTTGTTTATTGCTCTAAACTTTAGCGCTCTGGAAGCTGTTTCTAACATAATAATCCTGTATCATATGAAAAATAATTGCCACTTTTCTTCTCTTGTTGCTATACAGCCAGGGTAGAATGTCATTTTACAAAGACAACAGTGTCCCCAGCACATGGGAGACCAATACCAGGATTCGGTGTACTGATTTTCTAAGAGATCACAGCTAGTTCCAGCATATTTATGAAATAAAATTAATTAATTAATTAATTAATTAAGTCAGTCCCAAGGTTGCTGGAGACTGGAGACCTTCTTAGCAGTCCTTGCAATCTGAACCTTAACCTGTTCCTTCTCTGATTTCTCTTTTGAGGTAGAGCATGTAAACCACTGCATCTCAGCTCCCAAAATGTCTTATTCCTTCGCTTTTTATGACAGTGATCAATATTGCTTTTCACATTAATCTCAGGGGTAAACTGGATAAGATTTAAGGGAACACTTTCAAGAAGGAGCAGTGAATGGTGGCCTCACCAGACGTAATCCTCTGCATCTCAGTTCTTTCTGTTCTTGGGTAAAAATTGTCAGTACGTTGCACAAAAATGGAAAATATCCTGCATAGGAATTAATGAGATCATTCAGAAAATAAAGCGGCCTTTATTTTCCTGAATAAAAATTTGTGTGGAGCTAGATAGGCTAAAAAGACTTGAGGAGAGAAGTGATGCTCAGCCAAAGAATGGTCTCCTGCTCTGCAGTTGCGCAGCATAATGACAGGAGTGTGTACTGCTTTTTGTATCACTTTGTTAAATGACATTTGAGTTATTGTATCCCTATATTACGAAGGAGAATGTATGATTCTTGTGACTGTATTTCTTGATCTAGAGGAAATGCCAGAGAATCACAATAATCTCTTTGTATACCTGTCTAAGGATCAAGTTTTCTAAAGCAGCCCGTAAGAGTGCATACTAAATATGTGCATGTTCTCGTCTCATCTCATCACATCTCCATGTGCAGGACCATGTGCACATTCAGACTAGATAATTACCTATCCAGTTTACTCCTGCACAGGCTGTTGTTTAATGTAGGCACAAAGAAGACAATTTGCATACATAAGTAGACAGTGAGCTCCAGTTCTTCCTGCTCGGTTTTTCCTATGATCACAGCAACTGGAGATGAATAAGACCTACTACGTTCCCTATACCTTAGCTTTCCAGAGAAGAGTGCTCCCTGTTGGATAATTACCACTGTTTTGTCTCTGGTTTTAAATGTCCTGAGCAATGGTTCTTCCGCTGCCTCCCTCGAGAGACTGTTCCACTTTTGAGGCCACTTTTGAAAATTTGGCCTCACTGGAGCGCTGGAGCTGAGAAATTCCCGGTGGCCCGAAGAGCTGAAACATCTGCTGAATTCATAATTGAATTGTTGACTGAATTCAGCAGGGTAAGAGCTGGGGATTGACCAGCTGTGCTGGTACTGGTATTTTATTGAAATCGATGGGAATTGCTGTCTTGAAGGAAAGTGTGCACTATATACCCAGGACAAGTAAAGAAGGGAACCACCCCAGTACGAGTGTTAAACTTATTTTTCTGGACCTAAGCATGCGAGGGAGACCTGGTTTTAACACACTGTTCAGCTGTGATTAGCATCTGCTCCTGGAGATAGAAAATTTCTTGTGAACAGAATACGAATCTTTGGTGCACAGGACACAGATTACACAAATTTTTTTTTTTTTTTTCAATTTTTATTTTCCCATTTCAATCTCTGACTTCCCTTACAGGGTCAAACAGAACTTGCTAGTAAAAAAAGGCAAAATTCTGATGGAAGGTAATTGCTGTCCTCTTCCAGCTTTAAGTCATATTGAACAAGTAATTTAACCATACTGTTCTAGCTGCCATTTGTAAATTGTTAATTAACAAGAGAACAAATAATAATTACTGCTGGAGCCATTCAGTTATAAGATGTTGCTTTCCAAACTTTGTTCACACGGTCTATACTACTAACATCATGTCTAGAAATATGCCACAAATGCTGGCAAAAGAGCAAAACCCAAGTATTTCCCCATCATTATACAGCAGCACGTCTTGTCAGCATTCCTTATTATTTTGATTCTTAAGCTTGTGGTCTCTTAATTCATGTGGATAAGGGATATGTCTCTTTGTGGTTTTGCTAACAGAGTATTTCGAGAATTAGAGATCAAAGAAATAACAAACAAACATTCCTTTAAAACAAAAAATTCTGCCCTTATGTATGACATGCCTACTTGCTGTGAGAATGGAGAACAAATACATGTGCCTGGTCTGGATAACCTAAAGTTAACTCCACATGTCAAACTGATTGCCTGACACAAGGCAGGCGTGTTCTGTGATGACAAACAAATAGCACCTCCATCCTGCAGACATCCCTTAATTATAAAAGAGAAATTATTTCCCATTTTCATTGCCAGCAAATGTATGTTACTCTGGTGCACCATAATTTCAGTCTAAGTACTGTATCAAAGTTTGCTGAATGTGAAGCACAAAGTATGTTAGACGTTAAACTGTAATTACAGGAGGGAGTGGATTATGTTTTTTGGTAATATTTTATTTTATTGGTTTTCAAATATACTTAGACTGCCAGACTAAGCAGGCAGAGCAACAGCAACACAGAATTCCAGAATAACATATGACTTTAATAAAACAAAACAGGATGGCTTGCTTTACTTGTATTGCTGAAAAGAATTGAAGCCGTGACGGTGCCTTCAGCCCCAGTGCCACCGAGACATGGCTGGGCCGAGACACACGAGACCTGGACATGAACATGCCACTGGAGGTCCACGTACGCTTGGGTAGCTCACCCTGGTTTCTGCATTTCCCCCCCAGCCCTTGGTGTTGTTTCCCTTTGAGGCTGCAGGTGGCTCCTGCCGTGGTGCTGAGCCAGGGGCTGGCATGGTGGGTGGAGACTTGAACTGAGCTCAAAGCTCTTTATGCTATGGCAATGTAAATAATAAAAAAAAACTGAACCAGTGAAAGGAAATTGTCTTGTGGGGTGAAGGGGAAATGAACACAGGTAAAAGAAACATGGAGGGATGTAGTCAAGATTTTTTGTTGTTCTACACTTTCCCTCATCTCCTTAATTTTTAAAGAATGTCTTGGGTGCTGAGACTAATAGTAAGAAGATATATTCAGAGGTCAAATCAGGAGTGGGACCGATGGAGATCTGCTGTATTATTCTTTTTCCCTAAGATGTGCAGGGTCGTTCAAGGCTGAGGATCAGACACATCGCATCCCTGCTGTCAAGCTCACAGCTTTCCATTACAGCACTTTCACTCTCTGCTCTGCCCTTTGTGGCTCCCATAATGATCTTCACATGTCCTGTCTCTCTGCATATCCACCTTCCTGCTGCAAGCAGCCTCCTGGAAGCAGCGAGACGTGTGTTGGCTGGTATGTGACCAGCTTTGCTGGGGATAATTTTCTGCATGTCTGGGAATGCATGCATGCAGGCCTGAGGACTGAAGCCAGGTCCAGGACTCATAGCCCTAGACCACGTGCATTTCTGACATGCTTCCTTAGGATTCCTTCCTGGAGACAACACTACGCTATTTCAGCATGTCTCTTCTTGCTCTGTTTTTGTCATTCTCCGCTGTTTTTTTGGGCAAGTATGGGTATCCTTCAGAAGAGCTGTTCTGCCAAGTGAAAGTGCAAGGGTTGTTAAGTTTCCCTTGGTATGAGACAAGAAGGCTTGTACTTTGCTTGGCTTGGGAGTGGGTGCTTGGCCGTAAGCTGGCGCTTTACATGCCATATATTTACAGCCGTGAAACAGGCAACTGAATTCAGCTTGTTTTTCAGTGGCATGGTGTGCCACGGAAGTGGCACAGATGGGAAGGCACCAGGTGTTGCGTCCAGAGAGCATCATTACATGGAGAGTTGTGATCTTCTAAAGCACATCTTCCTCCTTGCTATATTCTTTTTCATTTGGTCACTAGAGACCACACATTCAGATGCCATTTATGGCAATCCCTACTCTAATTATATAGTTTTTCCCTTGTTCTTTACCAATAAATCTTTTGCTGTTTCTCAAAGCTTGATAATAATACTGTACTTTTCTCAGTCTTGTTCAATAGCCTTGCAACAAAGAGAAGCAAGCAGTTTTTGGGTCATTTTTTCTTTATCGTATCTATTAGGTTACCCCCAACTTTGTGCCTTCTTCACTACTGAATATCCCAACAAAGTGAGCACCCAGCAAAAAGTCACTGCACCAGCTCATTTTCTCATTAGTGACAATTTTTTTTTTATTATTATTTTTTTAAATCTTCTCAAGTTGACTTTAATGTGCATCAGTTTTTAATATCTATGGAAAATCTTTGAATGACAGACTCAAACCACCTCATTTATGTGCAGATAATGTGGCTGGGGCAGGGGGAAGGCTCTGCCTTCCCAGTGCTATCTGTGGGTGCACTGCCTCTCAAACTGACACGTGTTCTGCAGAGTTCAGTCCAGGCACCTGTTTGTTCTCTGGAGCCTGCACAAAGACGCCTAGATTTGTCTGTTTTGCCCTGGAGGTACTGCCTCTAGCATCTGAGCTGCTCTTTCAGCCCCAAATCTTCTTATTTTCCTTGGCATTTAGCTAGTAAAATTAGCTGACTTTCAAGTGCAGGAGCAGAAAACTAACTACTCCTGGTATTTACACCAAGAAGACGTAGCCTTGCCTCATGACAGTGATTTATGCTCTGAAAGCTCAAAATGTCTTTATTGGCTCCCTGTTCTGATAGCACAGGCAGAACTGTTGCTCTCCCAACCAGGACTATTTACACAGAAGCTGACACCGAGTCACTTTTCTGTGCTGGTGAGGACCAGTTACACCCCAAGTTTTTTTTCCTCTCCGTATTTGAAAAAGGTGTTAATGAAAAAGAACTTTTGTTGCTTTGGTCCCCACTGGTATTGCTCACAATCTGAAGGTTTTGCAATGCTCTGAGGCTGGCAGGAGCTGACTGGAGAGTAAAGGATGAGGATTCCAGGTGGCAGACATCTTCCTTTCCACTGATCCCGCCCTACTGCAGGGAAAGAGGTTTTCCTACACACTCGCTTTAGTTTTGCCTGAGAGAAATTGGCCTCACCCTTACTAACCTCGGTCAGGGCGAGGTGGTGCCTGAATTCATCCGGGGACACTCTGAAACACTGGCTCGTGTGCAAAAGCTGAACAACCCCGCCTTCACCCCACTTGGAAAAGCAGGAGGTGTGCTTGGAGCCAGACTGAGCTGGGCATGGCTGGTAATGAGCACGCACTGCATGTGCTGTGCACCCCCACGTTGACCTCATTCTGGATGGTATGGTCTGGTTTGTCGATACTGTTTGTTTATTAATTAGCCTAAAGTAAGAGAGGCACTTCACACACAAATACAAGAGAAAGTCCCTGCCCGGAAGAGCTGGGAGTAATACTTTTGCTTAACGGTTGCCTAATGCAGATACTGAAACATTGCCAAAGGTTTGCTTTCAGAGAGTTCCTATGGGCAATATTTTTATAATATCTTATATCCCACGTGGGCTTTATATGTTTCCTAGAAGCCTGCTCTTTTGGAAATAGCAGATGCCCCGACCCTTTTATTTTTACTTTCTCCATCCTTCAGGTACTTTCTGTTTGCTACCTGATGCACAAAACCAGTTTTAAAAGGCTGCTTTTGGAAAAGAGCATGGCAGCTCGAGGCAGGTTGTCCATCCACTGCTGTCGCAGCTTGGCAGCTGTGACCTCGTGAAGCTGGCACACCAACCTGCTGCAGGCACAAAGCCATGCGAGCAGATGGGCATGAGCGTGGCCAGGAAGGAGACCATGTAGGAGCATTTAGTCTGCTAGTAAAGGGCAGAATTCCTGGACAGTCATTTTAAGCCCAGACTATTATTTAGGAGATATGCTCCCGATGTGTGTTATTTTGGGTTGCTGTCAAGAAAAGGCAAAATTATAAAAGGTGGAGGAAAGATTTGAAAGTTTCTTAGTGGCATCCTGCCAAGGAATCCTGTGGGTAATGCTTAGTGATGGTTTCGCTCAACAGCAAGCGATGGTGTAGGCACCTTGATACAGTTGCTATGACAAAACTCTCATTATTTTCAGGTACAGAACCACTTTTATTTCTTATAATTGTGTCTTCAGGTGATTACTGAGCGTTATACATGTAGTTGAGATTGGCCTGAAAGTCTTGATTTTTAAACCACGGCCTATTTGATTGTACTGGCCTTGGACCTATGCTTTCAATGCAGAGCTATGGGTTCAGATAAAAGTACATATGCAAAAATAAGATCTTTCCTCCCTGGATGTCCATGTTACGTGCTGTGCTGGGCGTTGACTCTCATTCAGGACATGTGATTCAACATGCTAGGAAGCTCTGAGAAGCTGCTGGGATGAAGGAGATGTTGGGCTGGATTCCATGCTGGAAGGTACTACAGAGTTAATCTGGTACATCCAGATTCACTCCAGCCAACTCCAGCACCTAGAAGAGGCAAGTAACCACCTCTGGCTCTGCACTATACAGATGTTGCACTCTGCCCTTGAAGCGGCCCTTTGATGGCTCCCAGGATGGCTTACTCCCAGAGCTAGGTGTCTCTCCTGCCAGGCAGGATGGAGCTGGCCCCTTCTCTTTCTGTGCTCTGGACCTGGACCAACTAAAATTACATGAGTGTTGGCAGATGTATGTCTAATCCGTTCTTAAAAATTGCCAGTGAGTTTCACAGCCTCCCTTGGTAATTTGCTCCAGTGCCTAATTATCATTTCAGATAGAAAACCTCCCTTCCTGCAAGTTGAAACCTGTTACTTCTTGTCCACCACTGTGTGGATCTGGAAAAAAAGTGCTTGTCATCTTATTTTAAATAATGATTTACTTATACAAGCTTTCATATATGTGTACATAGGTGCATTTAAAATCAAAATGTTATTTTTCCATCTTCCTCTTTCCAGAATATGCAAACTGACCACAGCTTTTTGTAAAACATTTAACATTTCCTTTTGTCATTGCTGATTATTTTTCTTTGTACTTTTTTCCCAGATTTCCTTCAACTCTTCATTAAATGCTAAAGTCAAAAAAATGGACATTTTATTTTCATTAAGTCTTTAATGATGCTCTGCAGAGATCTGAAAAAGTTATTTGCCGTTTTGTAACAGTGCTGTATTTGTTGTCTCATAAACACTTTGTAGTCTCCTGCAACCTCCAGGTCACTTTCTGAACACTTCTACCACTTTATTCATAGATTTGATTTTTCTTCCTATATAGAGTGTCTTGCACTCCTCTTTATTAAATGTCATCGTTAGAATGTTCGTTCCAAAATTATTTGGAATTTTAATACTTGCAGTCTCTCTCAGTTTTGTGTCATCCAAAGTATACTCTCTATTCTGCCATCCAAGTTGTTAATGAAATATTGAATAGCGTTGGATCCAGGACAGACTCAGCTGAGACCCTACATGATGTATTCTCCAGCTCTAACGAAGAGAGGAATTTCTGGGTTTCATTTAGAGTCCTGGGTGATCTAATTTTTTGGATTAGATGACAGATGCAAGAGACAATATTAAAAGAAAAGAAAAAAGAGGAATGAAAATATTAAAAGAAGAAAAGAAAAGAAAAGAAAAGAAAAGAAAAGAAAAGAAAAGAAAAGAAAAGAAAAGAAAAGAAAAGAAAAGAAAAGAAAAGAAAAGAAAAGAAAAAAAGAAAAGAAAAGAAACCCCTTTTTACAAGTACTCATTTCTGGAGTGGAATTATATAGCTCTTCCTATTTCATATCTTTGATTTTATTTTTGAAGGAAAATAATTCCTACTACTTTCTACGAATAGTCCCACATGGTTTTGAAGTTCAATCCCAAATTAGTGAAATAGAGAAGCAGAATTGTTAAATTCAGTATTTTGTGGTATTTGGCAGATTTATGATTACTTTTTCCAGTAGCATCCTAAGAGGCATCAAAACATCTTTGTTGTGACCACTCTGATTCTGAAATGGAAAGAAGGTAAAAAATCAATGGAAAGAAAGCAAGAAATCAACTTTTCATATAGAACTCCAGAATTTTTAGATGAAGCTAGGTATTTTTGAAAAAGAAGTCTTCTAAACTTGCAAATTTATTCTTTTATTCAGCTGGTTTGGCTGCAATATCTCTACCCCTTTTATGCACCGGCCCAACATAGTCTGAATGAACGTGCATTAAATCAGACAGAAGGTAAGATATTGTCAGGCTCTGTGATAAACTTTGAAGGCTGTTGAGGTAAAGAGGAAATTCAGTCATGAAGGCTTTTCATAAATTTCATTTCCCTCTCTCCCTTCAATCCACGCAAGACGTGCTCTGTAGTGATTTTGTCAGTGAAGTTCAAACTTCAGCCATGTTTAACGGTCTCACATTTAACAGACCCAAAGTGTTCAACCATTCCTGTCTGTGTAGCCTGACTTCCCAAATACCACAGGTCAACGAACCTCACCTGCTTCCTTCTGCACCTTGGTCTTGCACACTCTAACCTTGTCCAAGGCACTCAGAAATCAGCATGTTATCATATAAAATGTAAGTAGGCTGTTGAATCATCTAAATCTAACTGTGGTGCCTGCAGCAAGTCGCTTGGTTATCCCAGTAATTCCTCCTTCCTTTAGTGCCTTCTGGTTTCTGAAATGTCTACCACAAAGCTTGTTATCCTGGTGTATCACTCATGTAGCTACTGTGAGCGAGGAGCACGTTCACGTATTTGTACTGGAGACACAGCGGTGGCCCCACAGTGCTTTGGTTACCCGTGGTCATCCCATGGAAGTAATTTTGGCTCCTTTGACTCATTTTTTCACAGTCTCTACATTTGTATACAACAACCTCAGCTTTCTATCCATACGTTATCCACCTTAGATGCATTTTTTCTCTGTCTTTCACTTTCATGCAATTTCATCAAAAGTATGACTATTTTGCTATTTAGCTTTCCAATGCCTGCTGCTTTTTTAACTCTTTATCTATACTGTACTTCCTCACTTTATTTTTCCTGTTTATTAACATGACGTGTTTATTAAGCCAAGCTCCCATAATCTCCTCTACACTACTGTGAATTCTTAAGAACTACAAACTCTGTCCCAGAAAGCAGATACCCTTTGCTACCTTCATGGAACCTATTTATGAAAAAAAAATATTTTCATTCTGTCCCACCTGTGTTAATATTTGACTTGCAGATTATATTGGAATAGGAGAAATAGAACAGATTCTTAAAAAACTGTGTATTCAACCTCTTCCTCTTCAACCTCCAACCAGTACGTTGTGCTACTTCTATACATGCCAAAGTGATTCTTGCATGGAACTTGTATGAGTAGGATCCTAAAGCTGCCAGTTTTCACTCAGGAATCATGTCATGAAGATCAGAAATTTGCTAAAGATTTGTTTGAAGAACTATGCTCATTTATTTACCTTCCCAGCTAGAAAAGACTCATCTAGGTAAGTAGCCAAGAAAAGGAGGGTTCAAATGCAGAAGTGGAAACAGAGTTTGGCTCCAGTTATATTGACTTTAGCAAAAGCAAGATATGAAAAATTATACCTCAGATAAAAATAAATTATAATCTGCAAGCATTTGAATTAGCGGAGTTCTCTACGTAAACTTTATAAATGAATGCTAATTCAGTTACCAATTTGTAGCTATGAAACATAACTAGTGATGTTATTCTTTGGAACTTGTTTTGGAAAATATTGCATAACCCATGAAGCAATTCTTCACAAAGTGCATAAAAGTGTCAGCTTTTGTATAATTTATGCAGGTAATGTTAGTTATGGTCTGTTTAATTGTACTTAATGCTGCTGTATGACATCATTCTTTCATTTACCAATAGAAAAAATAAAAAGACCAATCAAAAACGTTTTAGAGACGAAGAAATATATCTATTAGTTTTGATTTATTTTACATTGTGCAAGTCAATAGTCATTATCACTAGTAACTAAAGGATTTTTTAAAGGGAGCAGTTGTCATATAGTCTAGGTATTTACTATTTAGTTAGTTTAATTACTCACGTTGTATGTGTTAACTAATATACTGTTAATGTGCCTTGAGCAATTAATTTTGCCAACAGCACAGTAACCGGCGGTACACTCTTGCCCCTTTATTAGTGGCAATTATTAAATCCAATTTTAGTTTACTTACTACATTTCCTCTGCTGCCTACAGGGTATCCCTACGGGAGGGTTATGACTTACTGCTGCTCTTCTTAGTCTCTGCATCCTTTTCACCCTGCTGTGCCCTAGGAAGAGTGGGTCAGGATTGACCAGTGGCACAGGGACACCTTCCCTTGACTTCATGGCAGTGGAAAGGAGTCCATGGTCCAGTGCCCATGTGAGAAAAAAAAAAAAAAATCTTTAGGTTTGGAAGGGAGTGGACTTTTCTTTAACTTGTCTTTGGATACAGAATTAGATACGTCCAAAACTTTAATTTTATGATGCCCAGTCTTGAAGTCATTAAGACTGCTATATGTGAAGGTGAACCAATCCTTACCAAGATCCTTGGTAAAACTTTTTTGCCTGCTACAAGTCAATAGGTCTTGTTCGAATACTAAGCAAAAAGTTCTTTTTGTTGTGAACACCCCTCCAGCGGACAATGCACAAATGGATTCTTTTATTAATACATTCTCTTCTCACTGAGCAATCTTCTCACTGGATGTCTTTGGGGCAAGAAGAAGGGGTGGGTAGAAATGCTGTCCTGGAGTTTCAGACCACATTTCCTGATTTGTTGTGCTGGCTTCCACTCTCATGACAAAAATCGAGTTTGTAATGCTCCTAGCAGGCGAGCTGGCTCGACTTTGCCATTACCACCACCTGCCTGTTCCGCCAACTGTAAGATCTCTACTTGGCAAGGCTGGTGAAACCTGGACTAGAGTTAAATGGGTGGAAACTGCTCATTTTGCAAGTGATGATCTCAGTCTCTCACACACTTTCTAACTTTTCTTTCCAAATATTCCAAGCAATGCCACTTCAGTGGGCTTGAAGCAACCCTTTGGTTTACCAGATTCCAATGGCTTACAGCAAAGATCAAGAATTAACAAATTTCAACATAGTTCTTGGTCCATGATGGCAGTTTTCAGAAAAAAAAAATATNTAAGAATGTTCCAGGGCCCCTAAATGTCCTCCAGGACACAAATGGGTAAGTTTAAAGAACATCACAACCTCAAATCTTGCACATTTTTAAATTATGAATTGAATCATTAGCGGTAACTTCTGTGAGTAAAAATCAGTGCCAATTGATTGATTGGTATAAATGAGGTATGCGAGCTGTTGTGGCTGATTATGCTCTGTTATTAACCATGCTTAGAGCTTTCCATGTAAATTTCCTGCCCTAAATATAGATCCTGATGCAGTGAAGCCAGTGGGATTCTTTCCTTTGGCTTTAATAGGCTGAGGGCAGGTCTGCCCTTCACCTTCCAAGGCAACTGGCTCTCCCCGGGCTTCACTGGAGAAAAACTGCTTGGTCCATGCTCCCAAAGTCACCACTCCCAGGCTATCGGGAGCCTCAGGGCTTGGTGTGAGGCTCATCCTGGTTTAATCTTCTGTTTAAATCCATCCTACTTGCTAGAACTGGTTTTCACATGAAAGCAGTCCAAAGAGTAGCTCTTGGGGCTGTAGTACTGTGACAGTACAGAATTTTTCACGAAAATCTTTAAAGCAGCAGAAAATTCTGTATCCTACTTCTAATACAAATTACTTTGGATTACATCCAGGAGTAAATAATACAGTCCTGCTTATGCTGTTCTTTCCATGCATTAAATTTCACAGCCAAAATAAAGGGGTAGTTTTGGAAGATTTTTTCTGATTTGAAACGTATCATTTTCCATGTGTGTACCTAAGCATATTCATCAAATATACATTACTAAGACTGGAATTCATGTAAATGAAAAACAACAAAGCACAGAATGTTACAATTTCTAGTTATGAAAACTATCAAAAATTGTTTTACTTTATAGTTGGATCACAAGTAAGTTTTATATATTTGGTGACAGAGAAACCTTGTCTCACTTCTTGATAATGACCTGGAAATTGTGCTTCCTGTTCTTATTCTTAGAGATGCTGTTCTCAGATGGGAAAGGTACGCCACTAACAACATATTTGCAATTACCTGCAAGACTTAACCAAGGAAGTAGTCAGTTTATAGTTACCTTCAATATGTAAACTACAAATTATTAGTGCATGAAAATGGCATCCAAGTTCTGTTGCTGGGGTCTAGTAATTTTGGATATTTTCCATGCTATTACTGCCTGCTCCATATACCTTTACTGGTTCTTTTTGAAATTAACTTAATGGCACTCTACAGAAATGGACTGCCTACTGAGAATGAAAGCTTGCTTGCAAAGATGGACTAACTTCCTACTGGGAAGCACTGATTTGGCACAAACAAAGAAATGCTTTAGCATTAATTTACTTCCGCATCAAAATATTTAGAATAAATTATTTAAAATATTTAAGAACTGAATGATCAATATTTGTTTTTAATAAACTGGACCAGTGTACAAATATTTGATACCGAAAATTCCTCTGGTATCTGCCAGCTATATTACTGAGATAATACATTTTCAGCTTGCCAGGAGTGTGGTTTTTTTCCTTCAGGCAACCAGGGACACATTCTCGAATTGGGGCTTACACTTGTGTGCACCCACATTTGTGCACCTATTCTCTCGTGGATTGAGCTCTGTTCACATTAGTGCAGGTAATATCGCTGCGTGCTCTCGTGTACTTCCACCAAACACCAAACAGAGATGAAGGGAAAATGCATTCAGGCAGGTTCCTAGCCACTACCTTCCCAAGTGAAAGTTTCCAAAAATTATTCATTTGGCTTGGTAGATTGCCCTCTCCTTTGAGGGAGAGCCCCAGCAGCATCCCCTCTCTGGCACGAGGTGACACAACCCAATACTGTTATTGTATTTGTTTACTATCCTGCAGTCCTGAATTTAAACTCTTCTCCCAACTCTGGTTAGCGGGCCACTTCCTTAAATGCAGTAACTTAGGGCATATGAATTCTACTTGTCTGTGAACTTGAGTCTCATATTCATAATTTTTGTGATGACTGGAATCAGGATCACAGTGTAGCTGTAGTACCTCTCTTGATGAGAGGTTTGGATAAATATTGAAGATCTCTGCTTTTACCACACACCTGTCCCAGTATGATTCAAAACTGTCATTTGCAGAATTCTATTTTCATGTCCAGGAATAGGTAGTTTACAGAGCATCTGTTTTACTGCTTGTGGACCTCTACTTTGCAAAGTTTTGAATGCTTCATGCTTTTTCTTTAAAATGCATCTTGTAGGATTGCAAAACTGCAGGCCAACGTGATTGGTACTCTGCTGTAGACATGTCTGGCCTTGGAGGACCTGAGTTATCGCAGGGCAGGAGTGAGACATGCTAGCCAAGCCCTAGGGAGAAGCCAGGTGCTCCTCAGCACTGACTGCTTGCACTGCTGTCATCAGCTTCTCTTCTTGAGATTTTTTTACAACAGAGAGTTTTATCTCAT
>VXAV01010709.1:115884-133384 GCA_013399715.1 Alectura lathami
TTCCCTTCCCTTCCCTTCCCTTCCCTTCCCTTCCCTTCCCTTCCTCCAGATATTCTTCTACTCAGGGAAAATTAGAGCTGTTATATGTAAAAACAAGGAATTTTGAATGCTCTGGAACAAAACAATGTGTTTGTGCATGTGCACTCTTCTTTTGTGTCCAGCACAGAGCTGATGCAGGACATCAGTGACAAAAGAATCCATCTTGTGCTCTTTCATTTCACTTCAGAAACTAAGCACATTAGGCATGGGTTTAGTTTTAGTCTATTCTATGTAATATCAAAAGCCACTCTGAAAGATTTGTATGAAGTAATCACAACAAAAACCAGAAACTTGTGTGTTGTCCTTGTTTAAAATTCCTTGGATACTGATTTCAGTGCAGAACTGCATATTTCCAGTTATGTTTTAGACATGTAAATTGGGAATTATTTTAATTGCACAATCACTCCAGGTGACAACAACAGGTCACTTTGCTGTCAGCACAATCCAGTGATAAGTGATGCAACTCTTTTCTTAGAATAGTGGTGCTGGAGGTCTTGGGCATAAGGAAAATTATTATCTGCCTTAGCTCTTCTTGAAAAATGCAAAGATATCTATACACACTTACACAGCCTACATGTTGCATTTGTATTAAAATATTTTGTTTTACTTAAAAAAAAGCTTGTTTGTGCTGGGTTGCACCAGTGCTGGAAATTCGGAAGGGCCACGTGGAAGGATGGCCAGAGCATGCCGTGCCTATCAAGCATTGCTGCACAAGGACTAAGAACAATTTACCATTAATGAGCTAGTATGGGAAGCAAATTTCAAGTGCCCATAAATCAGTCATTTTGTTTCCTCTATTATAGGGCTTAGGAGCAGTTCTCTGCCAAATTTCAGCTTTCAAGCATCAACACTTTCACTTGTAGAAGCATTAATAAAAAAGGCATTTTTGCTACCCCCTTCTTTTATTGAATTGGATAATTGCGCTCTGTTATAACTTCCCATTTTCTTCACAGCTAAGTGGCTGAACTGTGTTTTTTGTTTTGCTTTGTTTTGTTTTGTTTCCTAAATTCTTCAAGAAATTTAGTTTCATACTACGGGTCGAGATTTTAATTATGCAGCCTTCTCCACCCCTGGCTTTTATAATAATTAGCAAATTCTGATCCTTTGCCCAGCAGCCAGTGGGGTAGGAATGGGTCACTGAGCCTTAAATTTACAGTGATAAAGAACCACAGGGAAGTAAAATTTCTGCCTGTGACTGCTGATGTCTTTTTCTGGTTGATTTTGACACTTCATCATATAGCCATATTGAAATCTAAAACAGAAGTTTGGCCATCAAAAATATTTTGGTGGGTATCGGATATTTAGCTGCTAAATATGAGGAAAGAGAATGCATGATCAAATCCACTGCTGCGGTTTCTGCTTTGGCCTATGACACTGGAATACTGCCTCTCACAGTAACACATACCTAAGAATATAAGAATAGTATTGCTGCCCTGAAAAAAAAAAAAAAAAAAAAAACACCACAATATTAAAAAATCTCAAAGAAAAAGGACTGGGAGAGATGACAGCCATTGTCATTTCCTAAAAAATGCTCTACACTGCTCTGAAAAGTGTACGTGGATTTGAGCACAGCATCAAGTAGGTCGGAGGCAGCTTCAGTCCTAATGCAGCCTGGAGCTGAGCGGAGTGCAGAGCTGGCACTGCTGGACAAAGGGCGCAGCAGCAAAATCCTTCTGCTTCATCACTGCGAACATGGGTTAAGGCTCGAGGCACTCAAGCCCTGTCACTTCATAAACGCGTTAAATGAGTCGGGGATTTTGATCATATTGTGATTCTCATTAGTAAATCTGAATACAAATAGGTTTTAGCCTAGATAAATATTGTTTTGTCCACATTGGGTACCCAACACGTTACATTAGGAAAACTTAATTTTATATGACTAAACATAATCAGAAACACAACATGAGGCCTGTCAAGTTGACATGGTATGATAGGTACCTTAACACTTCTCAGCAGGTAACGTTGTTTGCACACTGCTTAAACTTGTTCATCAATGACTTCTTGCATGATAACCAGAATATTAACAACACATTGAAGGTGGCACCAGGCTTCTGACACGTACAGATGCATTTCGTTGAAGACATACACTTGCAAAGGAGGATATGAAGATCGCTTGGGTACTGCTTCCTTTTTTTTCCCCCTTTTCATTTGTTGTTGCAAGTATTATACCAAGATCAAGCCCTACTGTGTCTTTCATAGAGACAAAATTTAAAAAAATTGCACAAAACTTGCAGACAAAAATCAGGCACAAATGGGTGTAATGGAGAATGGTAACATGAAAGGAAGGATAAAAAGCAAAAGTGTTGGAAATGTGAAGTTATACAGATATAACAACTGTCTGCAGTAGTCGATTTGTAATACAGAAATAGCCAGCAAGGGTCAGCAGTCCTTCCCTCCCTTCCCTCTTCTTCACAGTGCTGTCAGTGAGGTACCAACGGTATCGAAGCGCATGCCATTTTTGTAAAAAATAATGAACATAAGATTCAGAAAAGAAATCTTTCTTCACAAAAAAATAGCGTTTTCTAACATCTCTTCCCTTTCTAATAACTATAACCTTTTTTTTTTTTTTTTTCCCTGGAAATTTTCCTGTTTGTTCGAGACTAGACTCATTGATTTGCTTTGTTTTCAGTTTTCTTTAGAGCATTTATATTAGGATTTTAGTAGATTCCTTCACACCATCTACAACTCACTAAACTATTTAATCTACTTTCTCGTGCAAGTTATTTCACGCCTAATCAATATTTGCTATGCACAACAGAGATGGTTAAGCTTCTATTGATTCTCTTAGGCCAAAATTTTGGAACTTGGAGTTTGAAGGATTTCGGACTATATAGGAAGCATAAGGTCTTTCCTTATGGGTGGGAGTCCACCCCATGCCAGTTCTGAGCTGCTTTACGTCGACCGTGCTCCAGCTCTCCCCTCACACATCACTCTTGCTGACGTGCCCTTGGAGTAGAGGCGAGACGGCTGTCTGCAGCCTCACAAAACTTCCCCTGCACTGCGCTTCAGCTTCCCAGACCGGGGGAAGGGTCTGAAGGGAGAGCCTGGACCTGGATGCAGCTCAAACAGACTGGTGGGCTGGCTTTGCAAACTAAATGCAAAGCTCCACGTTGCTGTTTGTCTGCGCTCTCCTAAGCCCTGCATTTTCCCCATTAAAATATAGCACTTATCTATTTTAAAATAAAGCTATGCCATATATTTTAATTGAGACTCTGGTCTCCAGCTCCCAATACTTATAATCAGATTCCAGTTTTCCAGCTAAAGCTGTTTATTGATGTCCTACTTTTTCACCATCGTAGCATGTCAATAAATTGGAGAATAGTTCCGTATGTTAGATTTCCCCAAGCTTTCCAGGGAAATCCTTTGACAATTTGCTGTATAAAGTCAGTTAATTGCTTTATATAGCAGAGCAATAGCAAGTATTTAGACATATCATATGACAGACATCCAGAAAATACAGGAAAGACATATTTGTCAATAAAATGAACGCGAGAAAAGCAAATTATTTTATTATGTGAAAGTTCTTGGCTTAAGCTGAGCTACCTTGATTGCACTAATAACTGACATGCCTTAACCAGCTGTCTGACCGGCAGAAAGAACCAGTTTCTGCTTATTTTTCTGAACCTTGCTGGGACCTCCCCATAACCAGACAGCAAGTAAATCTCAGGATGCCATAGAATTTAATACAAAAATGAAAGTTCAAATTATATTTTATTTTAAGTTGGATAGGGCTATAATAGAAAAAGATCATCAAAAACAATGAAAAGAAATAATTGTTAATTTCTACAGTACCTTGAAACAGAAGCCCTTGAGAATAAATAGAATAAGAATACTATTAAAATTTCCTCTTTTATTATATCTTCTCTGCCAGAGTAATTGTTGCTGTGTCCAATATATGCAGAGGACAATTTACTAGCTGTTTTCTATTAGTTTTTAGCATTAACATATACAGAAATAAAATGAATAGCTAGCTTTTCTTTGGTTAATTAAATGACTGACAAGTCACAGATGTTGCTGCACCAACTCTTCCATATGATTAAAAAAAAATCAGCCCTGGCAAACAAAAGAACAGTAGACCAGCAGTGTAAATGGCCTCTTTATTAAGTGAATATTGATGCTACATTATGATTTTTTATGAATGTGAATAAGGTAGAATACTTGTTCTTTTTCCAGGTTCTATATTAAGATTTGAAAAGAAAATCTGTTTCCTACATAATTCTCACAAAGGAGTTCAGAAGATGGTTTACTGTAGAAGTGACCTAATTTACAGGGGTTTCTGCTTCTGCAACATCTATCACAAAAGTGCATTTTTATTAGCAAGATACATATCTTTAATTTTTTTTCTCCAGTACAATTTTAATAGAATCTTGGTAGCTAAAAGCTGGCATTGAAAATAAATATTCCATTTCTATTCAATACTATGTTTTACTAAAAACTTGAACGAATTTTATAGAAATATTCATGGGATAAGTGTATTAAACTGCAGCTCACTCCTCTCCCATGCTGTCCCTCCCTTATCTTCATTAATAGTAGAAGTCCTCTTGGACTCAAAAATAGTTTATCTTGTCTGTGGTGCCATTGCTTGCTCCTAAAATCTAGACCAAGAAGGATGACCTATTTTAATTTAATTTCCAAATATCAGGCAGTTAATCATTTTGAGCTGAATGTTGGCAGACGTGGATCTTCTGAACCGTCCCGTGCCTCGAGTGTGCTTGTTTGATTAAACATTTTTGAAATCAGCAGATAATGATTTCTTATGGTTCTTTTGAATAGCCTGTTTGTTTGCAGAGATCTTTTTGCTTAGTTCTGCAAGGTGATTAGGACCTTCATCTCCGGTAGGTACAAGGATAATGGGGATCATGACATTTTCCACTATGAATTATCCTCACTATGAATTATACACAGCTGAGAAAAACACAGATGCTGTAAAATTGTTCAGAAAAACGTTAAATAACACAGGTTAACGGAGACCATCACAAGTTCTGCTTGCCGCACTAACCGAGTGACAGCGCACAGGAGCCAGCCCATTGTTGGTGGGCTCCGTAACAAAGGATGCCACCGCTGGCAGCCACAGTGCTGGAGCCACAGCACGTGGAACTTCGGGACAGGAGGTGGGGTAGAATAATTTGGCTAATTACGTCAGTAGCAAATTCAAAAGGGCACTATGTAATTACTGATGATGGACTTAAGCCAGAATGTTGAGACTGGAAACAATATTCTTGAGTAAAGTGCCATATTTAATTAGCAGGGGTAATATTTACATATTTGTAAAGCACTCCAGGAATGCAGAGTCTCCTCTCCATCAAATAAGACCTCTGGTGCAGTACTGAATTACAAGAAGAATTGAGTTTAAAGAAAATCTCCCTGCTTACCAAGTTAAGCATTTTGCAGATCTTGGACTCTCTGAGATTCTGTATTTTAGTACCAAACAGGCCCTGCTCTGAGAACATTAGGAGACTTAGGGAGAGCTCTGCTTCAAGCTTAACTTCTGAGCAGCTTCTTTAATAAAAGAAGAAAAATGTATGTAATGCTTTTTCATGATTCTTCACCCATCTTTAGTCACATGGAGGAAGTCAACATGTCTCTTTTTCCAGTCCATAGCGCTGCCAAGCTCAAACATGTAGGGCCCAGGCCTCCAGTGACAGCAATTTCATCCTAGATCATCCATAATTCAGAGCACTCCTGCCTAGCCAAATCTGGCAGGCCACTGTCCAGCCGTTATCTCTTACATTGCTCTGAAAATGTGCTTGGAGATCAGACCCAATGGATTTGGCTAGCTAGAGTCAACACAAATGTACGAAGGCCTTCAAAAGCTTCAATATTTTCATTATTATTATTATTATTATTAATTGAGGAGAGTGCAATTAACCTTTCTGCCAAGAGTACAGTGTCCCGCTGCACTGTGGGATGGCAAAGGAAATACTTCACACCCTCACAAGTGACTGCATTAATTACGAGGGTGATGAATAGTTCTTAACCTATGTAAATAAATGTGTGCCTCAGACTTAAGACCAATGAAAGTACAGCTATGTTTCAGTGGACTGTGGGATCATATTTCATATAGTAAAAGTTGTGAGGGAAGAGGAGTGATATTTATGGAGTGCAAAGCACTGTGGGATTTTGTGGGAAACCACATATATTCAGCTTGTCAGAAAACATCTTAATATTTACTCTTACAATCCCTAGGCTACTGCTTTCTAAACCTAAAGCTTTCATTAGCCCATTTACCAGATATAAAACATTTGTAAGTCTGTTGAAAGAGTTACTTTCAGGAGTGGCATTTTTCACAGCAAAACGATGATACCTTTACATAACCTCATTATGCAGTGGTGTCAGCTCCTGCAAGCGAACGGGCTTATCTCATTCAATTAATGTGCTGTTTCCATGTTTGTCTTCGCCGCGGCTGATTGTTCCCAACTGTCCTCTCCGCCCTACCGCTGCAAGGCACAAGGACGGCACTTTTGGGGTGCGCACCTCCCCACCACACCGCCAGCCTCCAGAGCTGCAAAGGCCAGGCGAGAGTGCAGGTACCTGGGTTGTTCTGATCTCCTGGCATTTCTTGAACTCTTGTTTTGTGCAGCGGTGTCACCCACAGTGCTCCCACTGCTGCTGCCCTGCCCCTGGTGCTGCAGGCTGCTCCCGAGGCCGAATGATTCCTCTCTCTGTGGCTCACAAAGCAGGGGGAAAAAGCTTTTATTCTTTTCTATCAGGTTGGGGTGGTGATGATTTTATGATGGGAAGTTTTATAAATTGAAAATAAAGAAGTATTCCTTAAAGCCTAAATAAGAATGATATTTGTTTTGGTCAAAATAAATATTTCTCACTTGCATTGCATGCACAATATGTTACATTAAGAAAGGTTAATTCTATATTAAATATAATCAAAAACACAACATGGGGCCTGTCATGCTGACATGGTGCAATAGGTACTTTAATGCTGCTCAGCAGGAACCCTTGTTATATTTTTTATATGTTAGTAGATGTCTACTTAGAATTGATCAAACCTTTCCTTCTGAAACATATATGCCAACACCTCCACAACACACTATAAACTAGACTCTCAGAAAACAATAATGATGCTTATCAGTCACTCGCCTTGAGTTTGCTTGTGAAAAACCTCTAGCTAGTATGCTATTGGAGCTCTTAAAACATAGATCTTTTTGCTGCACTGATAATTCACTCACAGCTTGAGATTGATGACTATGTGAAGTCCATAAAAGATGTTACCACTATATTTTCTTCTTATGATTTATTTTATCATGTTGTCAAGGTTTGCAGAAAACAAGAAACAAATCAATGAATGTCATGCTTAAATATTAAAGAAGGCTGTAATACACAATTTTATTCAGATGCCTTATTCAATCTTGTAGCTCTGAAAAGGGTAGCAGCAGCAAAGCTTTTATTTGAATTACTTTTGGAAAAATTAATTTAGTGTGAATGTTGAATTGTGAATGGCAAAAGGGTAGCTAACCTTATTTGTTTAAAGAGGAATATAGAGGAACTTGGCTTTTTTGAAAGAGGTTTTGAGAACCTGGGGAAATTCACTGCCTCTTCGCCTATAGAAACTTTGGAACGGAATTGCTTAATGAGCTTGTACTTTCTCAATTAACGAAAGGTTGCCTTAGTGAAGGGGGGACACCGCAGCGGTTTATAGTAGGATATTGGTATCAGCAATCCCTCAGTGCTACAAACCTACTTAAAAAGCCTCTCCTCTTTCATTGCCACAGAACCGAGATCATGTCCTACACCTCGGTGGAGGGGAGAAGGAGGAAGATGGGTGCCAGGGTTTGGGGGTTCCCGTGGGTGCTGTGGCCCTGCGCTGGCCCTGAAGTGGCTGTCCTGCCAACACCCTTCTCTGTGCTTCGTCACAACTCCTCCACAAAACAAGAATTAAACTCAGCTTGACTTTTTTTTTTTTTTTTTTTTTTTTTCTTTTTAAATATACATTGCTTATAGTTAGAGATAGAAGAAATCACATCAGAATATTTAGTTGCTTTTCCAAAAAAAACCTCTTTTAAATATATTGAGTTCAAAATGGTTCAAAAAAATGGCTCTCTGAGGTTTCTGGTTTACTTTATTTCCCACCTCTAGGAAGAGCTTTGGTGACCAGTTCGTCCATACTGAGGCAATAATTAAGGCTGCCTCATCCTACAGGGTTCAACAAGAGAGGTTTGAATGGGCAGTGTTCTCTGACCTCATGCAATGAGGATGACAGAATGCCTTTTTATCAGCTTATTTTCATTTTGGTTCATTTTTGGTTCATTTTATCAACTTCTTTTCATTTTGGTACTGTGGCTATACCAAGACTAGGAGCTGACAAAATAGCAAAGAGGTGTTTCTGCCATGTTTTATTGTCCCACGTCTCCCAGGTACACACACACCTTCTGCATCTTACTGAGTGGGTGGCCCAGAAGAGCTGATCTTGCAAGGGTTTCTTGCCAGCACCTGGCAGATATTGTTGCATCAGTCTCTTATAGTACTTGAGCTCATGAAATCTGTCTTTAACCAAGAACTATGGGCTTTGTTGTTCCTGTACTTCTCCCAGACAGAGGTATAGCCAGGTAACACCAGGTATGGTACCCGGGCTTCTGCATCCCCAGAACCAGGAGACCGCAGAGCTCATGGAGGGTGCAAAGTGGGAACACAGACAACACCTTTATATGACCCTGCTGTGAGACAGGAAAACTGTGTTTGAGACTTATTTTCAGTAAGAGGGAAACTATTAATATCAATGAATATATCTTGCCCATGGAAATCCAGCAGCATCCCTGCCCCATACCTTACATGGGAAGAATTCAGGTTGCGAGTGATCTGACGTTCTGCTGGATTGTTTGGGGTGGATGGCTGTGCTCCATGAACAAAACACCTGCAAGCACACCTTGCAACCCCCTTCTGAAGCCTGTGGAGCAGCAGTAGTGCTGGCATGGCGGGGTGTGGCCGCGATATTTCTATGCCTCCTCTCCCTGCAGACTGAGAAGCATGGACAGCGCAGGGGGCACGCAGAGCCCGACAGAAGGGACAGGATCCTGTGCTCTCTAAGTATTTCAAGGAACATTTCTTTCTGCTTCTCTACAAATACTTCTCCATGCACACACCTTGTTTTTGTCCAGAGATGGAATTGATACTGAGTGAGAAGATTAGGCAAAATAATTGTTGCCTGCCCCAAACTGATCAGGCAGTGAGAACAATGAGATGTTTTTTAATTAATTAAAGTTGATGCTTTAATTTAGCTTAAGACCATAAGTGCAAACGAAAGCGTATTTTATTTGAAATTTTCACAATATATCAGAGTGTATTTATAACATAGTATTAAAAATAAAATGTGTTGGATTATGTATTTTTCAAGCATATTATTTAAATTAACCTTAGAACAATTCTTGGAGAATCAAATTAGTAACACGGGAACCAATTTTAGCAGTGCATTCTCTGCATACATTATTGTTTATTATAAGACATGCATGGAAAGCAAACCTAAAGTTGATCAGTCTTTTCTCTACAGCTTTCCTCTCTTTTCCTGCCCAGCAGGGTGTAAAATGACAGATTAAAACAATGTAATCAGGAGCAGAACCATCAAAGAGAGCAAGTTCGGTCTGCAAAGGAGACCTTAAGAAGACTGACACCCTTACAAACCTTTTCTCCTGGAAACGTGGTACCTCTTGTCCTTAGAAGTATCGCAGTATCAATAGAATTGAAAGCACAGAATATATTTTTCTCATTTTTTTCCTCATTTATTTGTTTTGGCAGTCACTTTGGTTACAGTTCACCTATGTGCAGATGGCAAACAGAAGTCCCATGCACTTAAATCCTGTGTAAGTCTTGTGCTTGAGGTGGGATCGGTAGTGACACCCCAGAACTGTGGTAACCTGAGACTCCCTCCTCTGAGACTGCAGCTTCTGATGCTTCCACGTTTGCCAAGATGTAACTGGAAGTGACGATTTTTCCCAGGCTTGAGTTGCTGCTTCATCTTTGTTTGCTTTGAAATTTATTTTTGAATTGTGGTGCATCTCAGCTATTCAGAGAGAGCTAGATAGAAAAAAAAATGTTGTTTTGCATTTGTAAAAAAATTGAGACAATTATTTTTCTACCAGTAATGTGAAAATTGGCTTTCTTTTCTTTAGGAAAGCTGATTTGCTCAGCAGCCCACAGGCTGCCCGTATGAAAACAAAAACCAAAACCAAAACCAAATATATTCTTTAGTGGAATTTCTTTATATTTTTTTTTTGATTTTGCAGATTGAGTTGTAGTGCACTGTGTTATCACTCTTTTATTTTATTTTATTTTATTTTTTTAATGTCATGGACTGCTATGTGATTTACTGAGTACTTTTTTTTTTCTGAGGACGGTGGTCCCCCAAACTTACCATAATTTTCAGGCATTCCCTTTGACAGTTTATACAACTGAAGAGAGGGTTGTTGTTATTAACATTCTTCTCCTCAAGACTTCTAAGAATGTGAAGTTTAGATGGCTTTTGAACATCCTTCACACTATTTGGAGACCTCTTTGTAGTTAGTCCAGTCTTTAAGACGTGGTTAACAGAAGAGAGGAAGATCCCTGGAAAAGTTTCTGGTTACATTAGAAATTGTTCCCTGAACTTTGCAGTAGGTCATCTCCATTTCCCAGCCCTCTGGACAGTCCGGGCAAGCTTCCTCACACTGTTTCTGTAGGAAATGTTGTGGTACAGATCAAGCAGCATGCTGCTGTGTCTTGCTAAATATGCCTCAGACTGGAGATGTTTCAGTGCACACTCATTCACTAAAAACTTGCCTGGAACTTCTTGCTCTTATTCTCCTTCAAATAACTGGGCTGCAGCTTCATGCTTTCTTCTCTGTGCTTTTAAAACACACTTTCAGGCACAATCTGTATGCTTCCAAAGCACAAACATTCACGTACAGTGTGGCTAGCTGTGCTGTATTGTAGCACTTCTTGGTCTTCCTGCTTGGGTGGCATTTTGTCCAGACAATGCCAGTAATTTAGAAAATACTTTCAACAGGCACAAGTATAAGGTCAGATATTGATCCTAGTAATCCTAAAGACAAATTTCTTCCCTGCATCCAGGAATCCCTCTGGCATTTGGGAAGAGATGATGCCTCCAGATCGCTTGATCCTATCGTTGTCTTTAAGGAGATGGCAGCTCCTTAAAGATGGCAGAAGGAGCTGGAGGAGGAAAGCTTCCCAAAATGCATGAAAACAAACAGTTAACTCACCCCAATTTGCTATGAATTACAAGCTCAGTCTTCAGATGGAAGCCTATTTCCCTGAAGGCTGCAAATATCTGGCTGATCTGGTTCTGTTTGTCCATGATCACCCACAGAAGATATTACATCAGTTTCCATACTGGCGTGTTGCTTCTGATTTAATGGAGTTGCACCAGTACACTGAAGAGTTGGAAAAGGCTCCAATCCAGTGTGCGTCTGTGCCTGTAGATAGAATTTTTTAAAATACCCTTATTTATATGATGAATGCAAAGTTAATGTTTTGGCTTTATTCCGGGACAATCTGTAACAAAAAAAAATAGAGCCGGGGATTAAAAAGAGTGTGCAAGTAATGTGTAAACCATGAAATTCAATTAGTTCCTCTTAGGAAGCCAAATTTTGGTGAATACTGTAGAGAAAAAAATAGGGATAAAATGCCTAAGCCAAAGCTGTACTTAATAAGCTTCAGTAATTAGTTATAAATGGCTCGTTAAACCTGGAAACACGTCACTTTTTTGCCTATTTTTATGAACACTAAGAAAAATGAAGGGTGGCGTTAAATAAGAACTTTGAAAAGTTTCCATCAGAAATTTCTACCAAAGGGGTTTTGGTGGCGTTGGAATGTGTGCTTAGGAAAGGAATAGTGAATAGGAAAGGAACAAGGACACCCAGAGCAGAGGGGAGGGAGGGAACACGGGGCACAGAGCACATCCACCCCAGAGCTGCGCAGGGGCTCCTGCTGCTTCCCAGGCCCCTCAGGGAGTGTGGGTGAGTGTGCCTGAAAGAGTTAGGCGAACGGTATTTAAAAGGAGCACTGGGAAATCAGCAACCAGATTCACTGACGAGGTCACATAGAAGGAGCTGTAGAGGAAATTAGAAGCATTGTCCTGGTATTGCCGTGTCCCTTTCCACCCCCATATCCTCTCATTTTTGTTGTATCCAGTAACAACTGGAAATTTGAATTGTACAGTGACTCTTCAGAATTGGAAGGGTAAAAGGTAAATTGTGCTACAGTGTGTGATAGATTAATTGGCAAATGTTCCTGTTATTGTTTCTGGGAGCTCTACATCCACCTCACTATTCTTGTCTCTGAAAGGGCTCCCTGAAGTCAAAAGCGCTGGTGAAAATACCGATGTCCAAAAACAGAACCGCAGCTCCTGCTCCACAATTCATCTTACAATCAAAGGTCCTTAGCTGTCAGTACAGGAACTGGAGCAACAAATACAGACCATAGAGAACTCTTTTTCTTGCTCCCTTCCCCCAGGTCCCTCCAGAATACACTGCAGTTCCACCCTAATCCATACTATCCATATTTTGAACAGTAAACACTTTTGACCTATAAACTCTTTAACTCTTTTTTTTTTTTTTTTGGTAAGAAAAACCTTTGCTTGGCTCCTTTCTATATATGGCTTTTCTGTTTCTTTATTACTTTTGAGAGGCTGGCCAAAACCTGAAACACTTCCAACCATTTTCATTTTCAGGGGAGTGGGTCAAACCACAGTTCCTTGATCCATTGTTACTCAGTTTCTGGGTCAGGTTCCAGAAAGACCCTGTCTTCCTCTTTTGCTTCAGGCTGAAAACACTCAAGAATTGATTTTCTTTTGGGAAACCTACACAAGATGGTTGGAATTTCAAGAGAAACAAATCTCTTATGCTTCCCAAGATGGTGGAGCTCCCTTTTTTGGGGCCACAGCCTCCAAAAGCATCATGGATGAGTCAGAGGTAGTCTCCTTCTGAATTTCTTATCAACTCCACTTTGTTTATTTATTTACTTTCCTTCTCAGTTGGTCAATAAGCTAACCACCACAGATATTTTCACAGCAATATGGGAGGAACCAAACACCCTCAAGGTGATAACAAGAAAAGGTGGCAAATGGAGGCCAGGTGTGATGCCAGACAGCATCCGACCCTTTTCCTCCTGGTCTTTCACCACCTCATCTTTGGCCAAGTTAAAAGGCTGCTCCAGGCTGCGAGTGCTAGTGATGAAAACTGTGTCATAATTTGATATGCTTTCTCCAAGGTGTTGATTCCTCTTCAGACCCTTTGTCTTTCCTGCCTACCGTTGCCTGCCAGCATGGCTTTGACTCCTGGAGTAAACACGAGATAGGGGCCTGGGAGTGTTTATGTCCTTGAAAATGTCTTCCGAAGCTTTGCTCTGTAGCCCTGGACGTGACACTTAACCTTGCTGCCACAGATCCCCTGTCAAGAAGGGGATAATAACACTTGCTTATCTACTCCAGAGCGGGCTTTGAGGATTAATTAGTTAATATTTGTACAGTGCTTTGAACATAAGTGCTTGGTATTATCACTCTTACTTCACTGCTCCAGGCTCATTTTCTTCTTTGGCCTGATGTGCCCTCCTGCTTTTTAAAAGCTATTTGTCCTGCCTTAGCTGCACTGTGTTGTGCCCTTGCACTGCCCCACTGCATGCTTTGCACCTGTAGGTCTGCAACATCTGCAGAAGGACAAGGACTGGCATTTGCTCCCTTCTGCCTCCCGTTTATGCTAAGAGAAGCACAGCCTGGCATTTGCAGGTGGCTTGTTTGGCTAAAGTGACAGAAATTGTTAATCAAGCAGGCACTGGAGAGCAGGTTGGCATGGTGTAAGGATTCTATCACTCACTGCTCTTTTTGTCATTTCTTAAAAAGAAAGGAAGAGAAAGAAAGGGGCAAGGAAGGGAAATATAGGAGCAGAGCAGGGGAGAATGGACAACCCAAAGGCTATGTGCCTCTGCTTCCTTGAAATGGGCTTCGTGGAAAAAATTCTGGTGTAGCTCCAACATGACCAAGTTCAGTTGATCTGGTAGCATACACAGAAAATGCTTTGCCATAAAATCATTTCAGCCTTGTCAGTTAGTGAGTTTTGATTATATTCACAGCCTGCACATAACCCTGAGTGTGTCCACGTGGACTTCTGTCACCAGTTGTTCATCCTTCCTCTAGGAAATGGGATTTGCTCTGATAGCAGCCATTGGCAGCTACCCCTCTGGAAACCCCTTCTACACAGCATTCACAACTTTTTTTTTTATTTTAAAATTTCACAGCGAAACGTATGACAATGTTGTGGCTAAACTTCACTGATATAAATACTGAGGACATTTTAATGCTGGCAGGATAGTCTGATAACTTGCAAGGGCACTGCTCAAAAACATAGAAGACACGGGTGAATACTTCACCTCTCCCTTTGTTCCTTTGTCTGTAATGGACTAGTCAGAAACCGCCTGCTTCTAAGCACGGTTTCAGTGCCCAGGATCTCCAATTTCTACTTTCTCCCTGTTACTGCAAGAGAAAACCATCTGTATTGTCTGAGTGTCTTTAATGTGCAGTTCCACTGGCCTAATGGGCACCTGATGGTACAAACAGATTTGATTCCAGATTTGGATCTGCTGACATAAACCTTATTGCTTTTTATTGTGTGCCACTTTGGGAAATCCTGATTAACAGCAACAAAGAGATCATTATGCAAGATGAAGACAATGTAGTTGTTTTAAAAATAATGTATATCATACAATTAATGCTACTTTGTCCTATATCAAAGTCACACTACCTGCATTAATCACACATCCTCATAGTTTCTAAGCATTAAAAGCAAGAAATAAAAAGAAGGACTCCTAATCCCGAGGAGAGTCAGAATAATTGGGGGTTGGGTTTCCTCTGAGAAGAGGAGAAGTAAGTAATGCATGTTTTCAGCCTAGCAATTACAAAATGTAGAGCACAGGACTAGTTTTTTAGAATAAAAAGGACTGAAAATGGTGTAGAAACCCTAATTAATGATTAACTCCATTTAGTCCTCCTATATTAAAGCTTACTGAACATTTGTAAATTAAAGAGATATCTGAAATGAGAAATAGGTTTTTTGCCTCTGACTTTATAAAGGGCTGGCCCAAAGCAGTAAACCCAAATGGCTGGTGTGTGACGCAGACGTGTGGCTGAGCTTGTGCTGATGCACTGAGAGAGTTCTTTCTCTCTTTCACAATCAAAGCAGATGCAGAAATTGCATGGCGTGAAGCAGTGCAATGGTAGGTGCAGAGGGAGATACGTCTTCCCTTTAACGGTGTTAGGAAAACTTGGTGGAGGAGCACTAGGAATGGTTGGGTGGACAGACACCCGCACAGGGACAAATTTTCATAATTCATCAGATTAAATTCTTCTAAAAAAAAAAAAAAAAACACTGGAAGACGTTCATTTAGCCCCTGCAAAGGGAGTTGTCCTTTTGGGTTTCTTTCAGGTAGGCTCTGATGGACCCAACATGGGTGAGCTACTGCCTTGGGCTCCTCCACCCAACACAGGTGTGTAGCAGCACAGGCAGTACCTGTGTCATGGACCTCGTGTGCCTGCACCCACGTCTGCACTGCCTGAAAGACCACACAGTGAGCCCAACTTTTTAGCTTTGGCCCCTCTACTTTAACGAAGAGGTTTTCATGCAACCACTGGATATCAACGCTACACCTTTCTCTCAGTTGTCAAAATCAGCTTAATCTTAGTTCGTAATCCCAACTTGTATGTAGCATATTTTCCAAGGCTCTTTTATTTACTCCTTGTTTCCCCAAATGCTCTTCCAAAGCGCGGCTGTTTTGTGTCACCAGTGGCTTCTGTGCTGTGGGAATTAAGGGAGGTTTGGGTGTGCTGGTTGCATTACCTTCTGTGGAATGGATGGGGGTGTACCATATGTGCGCCTGCAATTAGACATTTTGATTTCCAAAGTATTTAGTTACCATTTGCTGAACCATTGAGTAATTACCACAGCAAAATTGCACAATCTGTCAGTACGTCAGCGAAGTCTGCTTCTGGACAGCTTTATACGCACCTTCACCATTGCTGAGCTTTTGCTGGGCTTTGTTCAGTTAAACTTTAGTCCTTTTGGATGAGAGATTTCTAATAGCAAAGAAAATTTCAAATAACGATGAAAATACCTGCTATTGTACACCTGCCCTGTGGAGGAGATCTTGCCTCAGAGGAAAAGCACTATTTCAGATATTAAGTTAGGTTAAACCTGGGGGCTTTTTAAGCCTGCAAAGTGCTGTTCTGGGAAACCAGTTTGGAGTTAGCCACTCAGCACTCCTTGTTTCCACAGTTCACTGAATTTAGCAAAGTCGCTTCTGCCCCTGGCTGGGGGAAAGCTTAAAAATGCTGCCCACCGCATTCGATGAAAGCAGAAGGATTTCCAAAACGAGAGTGTGTTTAGGGTCATGAGAACTAATTGCTTCAACTGTTTTTTTAGTTGCTAAGGGGAAGCTCTCTGTTCAGGAATAGAAAATTAAGGTTACTTTGAACAGAGAAAGCAAATGGCAGCATTTACTTCCCTCCCTCCCCTCCCCACCAAATTAAACACTCAGGAATCTTGAGAAAATTGGGTCACTAATATGGAAATTTTAAAGTATTGATAATACCGACATGACAAGTTGTCACTTTGCAGCATGTTCTTAAACACGACTAAACCTTAATAACCAGGTTATTCTAGAATAATCAGGGTAACAGAACAGGAATGAATGGCAGTCGCTGTAATTATTCCAGAAAGAGGACCAAAGCAAACAGAAATTCTCTCTAATTTTATATATTCCCAATAGGTGCACATAGTACATCATTATCACTATAGAAACTACTTAGTAGTTTCTCCAAAAATCAGCCACGCTTCATGGTCTTGTGGGCCGATGTCTGAGCTGCTCATGAGCCGGCACCCTCTAATTCAAACAGAGGTAAGCTCCCAGCAATCTGCGGTAGGCTGCAGCCGACAAAACAAATTTCCTAAGCCAAACATATTAAATCCAATATATTTTTCATTGATTTAATAGACTGAAACTTTGGATACAACTGATACTTTCTGGATATTAATGGGCATTAGTGCTCAGAAAGAGAAGGCGAGAGCGGAAAATGAGAGTCTATAGACGTTAGGGAAAGAAGGTGCTACAGAGGGCTTTGCAGTATATGAAAGTTCTCTGTCGCAGGATGAAGTCTGTAATTAAATAAGATACTCCACAAAATTCTTCAGTGACTTTGGTCCCATTTTCAGCTAAAACTGTTATTGCTGTCCTAATTCTTTGCATAATAGTTAGATGATCATATTTGAAAACAAACAAATGACATATCCGCTAATAAAAAAAAAATTAGCATAAATCAAAACCAGAGACCGTTTCCATTAGTCCTCCTCTCTGCTTGCCTTCTGCCTGTGACGCAATAAGGACAGCGTCACCGCAGCCCTGGAATATCACACATCTCCCTCCTGGGCTTAATCCTCCAGAGAAATGTGAGTTTTGCTGCCTCCTTGCATAG
>VXAV01010709.1:145421-187921 GCA_013399715.1 Alectura lathami
GGCGGAGCGCGGTGCGGTCGCTGCTCGGTTGCGGGGCGGGGAGCGTGGTTTGTGCGTGGCAGCGCACTTCGCGCTGCGGGCGTGTGTTGTTTTTTCAGTTGTGTTTTTGGGGATGGGGGAGGAAGGCCAAAAAATAAAATAGGAGAAGCAAAAGGAAAAAAAAAAAAAAAAAAAAAAAAAAAAAAAACNNAAAAAAAGAAAGAAAAAAAGCTTAACGTGTGGTGACAGGAACTGCAGCAACACCCCAGCACATACTGTACGGATCTTTGATCTTCTGCATTGCATTAAGTAACAAAGACCAGAGGACTTTAGATATGTAGGAGACAGGCTGCATCTGATCACGGCAGTGTTCTGTCCCATTCTGGACTGTGGGCTGTACCATCCATTTCATTATTACTATTATTATTTTTAAGTGGGATTCTTCCAAGTGCGCCCGATTCTTTTAATTAGATCATTACAGCCATTGTAATGTTTACTCCTGTATAATCTCTTATGAATAGCATGGGACTTTTTAACATTAATGTTGCATTACTAGCATTTAGAACAAATCACTGAAATAGTTAAATCTGCAGGATGCAGCTCGCAATTTCTCCCCCTTTAAATGTTCCCACAACATATCTTTCAAAGGGTTATTACTGTTTATTTTATTAAGGCAAGGTAGGAAAGGGCTAACACACAAAGTCATAATCTGTATGTAGCCACACTAGGTTATGTGCATGAGAATTCATGCAGCTTGCGTGCCCTCACACAGCATTTAGTGCTCAAAAAATGAACAAAGTTTTTTTCCTGCAACAATTTGACTACATATTTAGTACAAAACATTTTCTTGGTCATTCTGTAGGCTGCAATAATAAAGAACAAAAAAGAAAGAAAAAAAAAAAAAGAAGAAAAAAAAATCACCTTTAAGGAGACCCTAGAAAGCTGTGCATTTCTACTTTTTCTGCTCCTCTGCCATTAGGCTTCCCCCTTCCATTATATTCCATTATGTGCCTCTAACATGGGGCTGGTGAAGCAGCTCACCTTCCTCCTCTGTGTCCGTGCAGCCAAAAGCTGCAGAAGGAAAAGATTTCACGAAGGCTTTTCCAAAGCATAAAAAAACAACATAGGAGATAGCAAGAAAGCCCTGGTGCCTGCTCAGAAAATAAAGGGATCCACATTTTGAGATACTACTAGAAAAAAATATATATCTATTTTTTTAATTCAAAAGAGTAACGTGGAACACGTTCCCTTAATGCCCAGATCCAGAGACGTGACAATTAGTACCTCTGACGTTTACAATGCAGATGTTTATGATGTGAATAATGGATGGAAAGAGAGTGAAAACGCAGTTGTTTCGGTGAAATATTGGATAGTTCTGTCCAGAAAACATGTGAACTTTGCTCAAGCCACTGTGCAAGTGTGAAAGGGACTGTTCTTAGTGTGCATAATTTAAGTGCTGAAGCACTTGTCTGAAAGTGTGCAAAATAATAAACTGCAGAGAAAAAATACGCTTCGTCTAATAACGGGGTGTTGCAGGAATTGTTGTAAAAGAAAGCTTGGGTGGGGGGAAGGCAGCCTGTGGGGGAAAACGACGTGAATTTCCAGCAGCAGGGTTGTGTAATGATTCTGTATTTTTAAAATGTGCCTGTACTCCATTCATACTGTTTAAGTACTTAAATAAGCACAATAAATGTAAATAATTTACTGCTCTGCAAACAGAAAATTGGGCCGAAAAGTAATTTTGAATAGCGGCTTGGCTTACTACACCCAGTGATTTGGTGCCCTGTAAAATGCATTTGACACTGCTGTTCATTAAGGCAGTGCTATTGAGCCTTCTTCACATTCATTAGTGATTAATTCAGACAGATATTTAACTTAATAAGGTAAGCAAATAAACAAAAAATCACTTTCTGTGCCTTAAGGTTTTTTGGACCTCTAATTGGTTTTGTGCACTAATTATCAAGATTAACACCTTACACTTTTCTCACTCCTTACACTTAGGAGCTCCCAGCGGAAAAAAGCACACAACCTTGGGGGAATCCTTTAAGTGCGCGGGGTTAAGAGTTTGTCTATTAAAAGCCAGATAAGCAGTGAAAAAGGCAAAGCCAGTTCCAGGTAAATTCAGACAATAACAGGACGAGGAGGCAGGAGCTTGCACAGCTGTGTCAGCAGTGACACTGCTTCTCGTGTGCGCGGGGAGGAAAGGTGTTCAGGAGGCGAGGCTGCGTTCCCAGTGTTTCTGAACCAGCAGCTGGAAGCCCCCCGAAGCCTCGCGGGCTGTGCTCGGCCCCACGGAGCAGTGCTGCGCTCCAGCTCCGCGCAGCAGCTCCCCACCTTCGCACCAAGCGTCAGCCTCTGGTGTGTAAAAGTTCCTCTAACTCCACTTCCCACCAAATCCTATCCCTTCGTGCCAGTGCCAGGCCCAGCGCTTCCCCCGGTGCTGCTGGCAGTGGCACTGGTGGGGACGTTGCAGTGCATCGTGCCGGGTGCCCTCTTCCCACGGGCCCCGCAGAGGAGGATGCGGGTGCCCCGCAGCCGCCGTGCCCGGCTCTCCCAGCCCCTACAAGCATCGAGGTTTCCCTCTGCGGTGCCTTGACACCCCCTGGAAGGGCCACACAAGCTGCAACAAGCGACCCCACCACAAACCTCTCCCTGCCCGCCCCAAATCAAAGTTCATTCAACTCCTTTGAGCCCAGACGACGTTACAAGTTGCTGCTAACGACAGTTTGTCACAACTGGATGCAATATTTACTGCACAGCACCTCGAAGCAACCGGCAGCCTTGGGAGCGCTGCCTGCCGCTGCTCCTTCCCGAGGAGCCCCGAAGATCTCCCTCGCTCGCGGATTGAACCCGGTGTCGCTTGCTGGTAGTTTTCGTGGCATTTGGGGATTTTTAAACTCGTTTTCCTTTAATTCTTTTCTTTCTTTAATGGGTGACTGGATAAATTCAGTGGTGGATTTTTGTGACACTAAAGCAGCAGATAAGTCTATGATGCACTCTAGCTATGTGGTTTAAAAATCCCTTACCATATGTTTTCTCACTGGAATGCCTCGTCTTGCAAAATTACAGGAACCGAAGCTTAAAAACACAATTAGGTAGTTTAAAATGAAATATTAAAGAAATACCACATATTTTCTGATATGCCTGCGATGCTTTTCCTTGCTTCCCCCCCTCCCCCTTCTTTCTTTTTGCTTTCTTTTGTATTGTTCTTTGAGTTGTTCAAGAAGCCCAACTGCATTCAATTGTTGTACTAATCATGCTCCACATTTTTCTGATTAGGTTATATAGGCTGTGGTTAAATTATAAATGAAAGAATGAACTACCAGAGTACTTGTCATAACAGTATCTTTTATGTTGTTACNTCAAAAAAGCCTTTACATGATGAAGACTCTCCTTGCCTATTTTGTGCTCCTTACAGAATCTGTATAGACAAGTAATGCAATTTGCTGGAATGTTTTTCTCAGGTATTCCGAGAGCTACAGCACAATATCTGTCCACTGAGAAAAATGTGAGAAAACTGAATACATAATACATAAAGATGCATATCGTAGGGAAAACTTGGTTGTACACACAAACACACCCTCTCCAACTTCAGCTTATTTCATTACTGCCTGATAAAGCAGCATGAACTGTTTTTTCCTTGTGCCATACATGAGAAAATAAAATTTCAAGATTGAAACTGATGTCTTACATTGTTACCTTCTGCAGCACAGCATAAACATAACCGAATATCTGCCTGATTTCGGTATATATTTTTGTTTCCACGACGTTACTTTAAGTCACTGGCTGTAAAACCGATTTTATGGAGGACTAGAAATGTAATAATTAAAGTACCTGGCTGAGGGCTCGCCTTCTATTTGTGCTGAAGACACTGGTGGTTAAAGAATACACCTAATATCCCTGAAATTCAGCATATGTGTAGTTCGTGCATTGCAGCCTTTGACACTTGTTAGTCCATTGTTTACAATAACAGCTAATAGGAGAGTGTATCTTTGGTGTTAAATATTATTTTCTCTTTAAATACATCCTTATTTTTTCCAGAAGTGTAGCCAGATGAAGCTGGGAGGCAGAGAGGGAAGCCTGCCGACGTGAGGCGGATTCACACCTCGCACTAAGCCACGCGTGTAGCTGCTTTCCAGCGGCTGTAGAGCAGAGCTGCTCCTCAGTTGTTCACAAGCCTGAAACACAAAGCGAACGCCGTGCCCTGTGCATAGATTGCTGTGAATTACATTGGATAAATGGGTCCCTCAACGTAGGATGGGATTTTTTTTTTTTTTTTTTTTAATGAAAAATCTGATGCAAGGCTCTGTCCCTCAGCGCCTCACGTTCAGCGTGGGGCAGGTACTGCGGCGTGGGGTGGGCTGCCTGCGTCAGGCATGCCTGTGAGAGGTGCTTTTTGCACCCCTGCAACCCGCCTTAAGGGTTCTGTTTTTGGGGGCTTTGTTGGTTGAACTGTCAATGCTTTTCGGGATAACAAATCTTGTTTTATAGCACTTGGTGGAGTTTGGTTAGGGGCTACCTCTGAGCAACATGAACTTGGCCTTGCTGTGTGCCTTGCACTAATACCTTCACTCCTGTAAGGAATCAGGATACTTGAGAAACAGCCTGCAGCCATACAGCTGATTATTTCACCAAATTTGCATCTTTTCAACAGTAATGGGGACGGCTTTCACAAATGCTCCCAGGCTCTAAATAGATGTTAAGTGGCTGTTTCGTGTTGCTTCCCTCCCCTGGGCATGCACCCCACTGCCACCCGTGGGGCACTTGCCTGCTTGGACCCCGCACCCCGTGAAGCCCTCAGGAGCCCTTTGTTGGGGTGTCCCTCAAGGCACAGGCTGCCCGGGGGTGTCCCTGGGTGCAAAGGAGCTTTCTGCAGTGGGAAAGGGGGTTTGCAAGGGGATGGTGCGCAGGGAGAGCGGTTGGAGGGGAAGGTGGGGGGGGCACTGCCGGTGCCCCAGGGTGGTGGTGGAGGACCTGAGGGTGACTTTTTAACATTTAAGAGACAAACGGACTTAAAGCATAGATTTGATCTTAAAAATAAAAAGGAGGCCAAGATGCTCATGAACACGGCTGTGCTCCTGGTGTCCTGGTGAGATGTGGGAGCAGGAGGCCATGGCCACCCCGCAGGGGCCCTGTGCACCGTGCAGCTGTTGGGCAGCGAGCACCTGCAGTGCCCAGATCTCGTGGGGAGCTAAGGTCCTAAAAGTTGGCCTTGAACTGTCAGAGTCCCCACTCCGCACGCAAGGAGCATGGCACCCAACTGCTTGTGAGGCTGGAGGCAAGCAGCATGGGCATGGGAAGCAGCAGGGCTTTGGTCGTGCTGGTGGGAGCGGGATGGTAACAGGGGCCTTGTTTTGGCCCACCACGTGCACAGGATTCCCCCTGAATACACAGACCAAGCACGGCCTAGCTTTCACGTTGAGGAAATGTGATTCAGTTGGAGGTTCCTGCTATTTACATCCATTTTTGCTGCTTTACTGGAAACCTGAACCTCATTCTGCCTTTCCTTACCCTGCCCTCTCCCGACTCCTCAGCAGCCCAGGCCCCTAGCAAGCAGTACAGCTGCTTTGACCGGCCTACGCGAGGAGCGTTGGGTTCCCACCAGCTGTGCTAGGAGGTGCTGCAACCAGGGGTGCTCCTGCTCAAACAGCCACAGCCCTGTCCTGCGCCAGCACCAGCAGCGGGCTGTTTGGCACAGATCAGGGGGAAGTCACGACAGGCAGTCGCACATTCTGCTTTAGTTCTGCCTCCTGCCTGTGCCTGGCGTGGGATTGCAGCACCTCTCCCCTTTCCCTGCCTTTTGTAAATCCAAGGCAGTGCCAGCCTGGTAAAACAGAAAACCTCCCCCAAACTACAGGAAAACATCAATAGTGGTCTCTCTCAAAATCCACAGAAGGAAACTTAGGGATTAGAGTAAAGCCCTACCCTTAATTTATCTGTCGTGCACAAGCTTTTCAGCACATAGTGCTTCTCTGGAAGGATCTCCCACAGTTTGGAGGTTTTTCTTCCATCTAGGCACCTCGGGGTGATTTAAAAGGCAGAGGGAACTCTCAGAACCGTTGTATTTAGTTGAGCACTCATTATAAAATGGATTACGGGTACAGTAAACCATAAAGACTGTTTTAGAGCCATTAAGGTTCAGCTTGTCACTGCTGACATGGACGCACTCTTACACCATATATTCCTGACATGTCAGGAGGTGCTTAGGGATGCTTTCATACATGTTTTATTGAAATGACAGGCTATAGCTTCTTTGACTGCAGTATATATGCATGGCTATATGCTAGAAATCCAAATGAAACTCCTCTTGAAAAAATAAAAATCCTTACACGTGTAATGAATGCCATCTTAAGTGATAAAGTTGTCACCTATGTTTTATTTTTAATATT
The DNA here is from genome assembly GCA_013399715.1 of Alectura lathami. NCBI lineage: Eukaryota > Metazoa > Chordata > Aves > Galliformes > Megapodiidae > Alectura > Alectura lathami. The sequence goes on from VXAV01010709.1 coordinate 151,790, forward strand.
CTTGGTAATAGAATAATGGGATCGTGCTTATCCCTGGAATAAAGTGCAGCTGAAATCAATGAGTGTTCGGCAAACTGAATTCTGCTGTTGATAAAATGGGAGTTCAAAAACAAAGCGATTTTGGGTAAGAATGAAAAAAGTATCAGACCCTGAGATTTCCCTTTGGAAAGTGCCTTTCCATCTGTACGCAGATCAGTTGTTTCTCCCAGGCTGAGCCTTTGACTTGTTAGAGCTTTTTGTCTTTCAGATCCAAGAAAAACTTTACATACAATTACGGTGCCTTGAAAATAAAATCTTTAAGGAGGATTACCGGGAGAGTCATAGCTACGGAGTGCTGGATCTCACAAAACTTGCAGGTCTAAAATTCACGTTGGTTACATTTTTGGAAAGCAGAATTTGGTCCTTCTCCTCCTTCACAATTACCGCTTCCATGATGCTGCACATCAGCTTTGGGTTTCACTGCGTGATACCCCAGGCACGTGGTTTTGCAGAGGTGCGTTTAACATAATTCACCAGAAGTGCAAAGATATATAACAGAAGAAATACAGAACACCACATGGACCTGTGTGGCCAGGGGTTTGACGCTGTACCAGTAAATTCTCTCGTTAAGGAGTGTTTTAAGGGTGTGCCAGGTTCACACCCAAAGCTTGCATTTCTGTGGCACTGGTTTTTCAGAACTGCAGCGGTGAGGAGCAGATCAACAGCGGAAGCTCTGGGAATTCCTGGCTATTGATAACACAAATTGATTTCAACATAGAACATTGAGTTTTAGAGGCCCTCGACCACATCTTTGATGGGAAGCTTTTGAAACCTTGTTTCTAAACACCTCTGATGCTGTGCTCATGTTGTACCAGCTCCACTTAGTAATGGAGAAATGCTGGTGTAAAACTTGCAGCCAACACCACACCCGGCTCAGCAGAGGGTAGGCAGGCCAGGGCACGTACAGAAATTACGGCAACAATGCCAGTCTTTTACACGTACTTACGAAAAATGCTGAAAATGGTGGCATGGTGGCCACCGATGTGAAATATCACCTCGTTCACATGTGGATGTGGGAGGGCATGAAACGTGCTGTGGGAGACCCGCAAAGGGCACCTGAGCATGTGCCCGAGCAGAATGATGCTCCTCTCTGGGAGGTAACAGCGTCGAGGGCGGGTTTCCCTTCACAGTAAATGAAGAAAATCTGCCCTGGGGTCTGGTGCAGGGACACCCCAAGCGCCCCAGGCTGTGCAGGAGCTGGTGGGAGCACACAGGCATGCCTGGCTGTGGTGTGCCTGCCTGGTATTTGCTTTAGAAATTGCTTCATGTTAATTAAATATGTTACCTTTTAAAATCTGCCTTCGCCACACGGAAATGCCTGGGTGTTTGTGATGAGCTCTAAATGAATGGAGACAAAATGTTTGTGTTCAGCGCTTTTATTTGTTTTTTGGCAAAATTCCTTGAATAAATTAATAGATTATATCATTAGGTACTAGTATCTATGTACTAGGAAACCCAGCAGATAATTTAAGTAAATAGTTAATAAGGTAACTGTACGAAGCCCTGCGTCCTCGTGCATGCAGATGTGCTGCTTGAACTCAAAACACAATTACTTATCGAATGTCTCCATCAGGGCTTCATCCTGTAACAGAGCCCGCTGGTAACAGGGGAAACTGCTGCAGCCGCACAAAACCACTCCAAACCGCCTGCTATATTTTGACTTGTACTTTTGACTTTTCTTTCTCTGGTAACCCCATTATTTTTGTCCCTACTCAGAGTTCTGACCTGTGCTACATGGAAAGTTTAGAGATGAAGTCATTTCTGGTTTGAGTTACTGGAGAGACTTTAATTCATCCAGCTGTGCCTGCTCAACAACAATTCCAGCATTCAGCATTGACAACACACCAGCAGCAGGAGAAATCAAACAGAAAAGGCAGGCAGTGTTGAAAGGAACACTTAAAAACTGCTCTCATTTGTAGAATTTAACATCATCAAAACACTAAATGTAAATATGACCAGAAGGAAAACGCTAAACTCATCAGTCAAGCAATTTCACAAAAAAAAAATTTTTTTTCCTTTCCTTCCTTTTCCTTTCTTTTTTTTTTTTTTTTTTTTTTTTTTTTTTCTTTCCAGAACATTAATGAAAATCCCCCAGGAGCTATCATCTAGCATAAAGGTGCATCTTAAGGAAAAAGAAATTGCTGTATGCATTGCTCCAAAGAACCCTGCATTACAGGGCACGTGACACGTTTCCCCTGTTGGGTGTGTTTGTAAACTAATGTTTTATGAGTAGGAGGGGGAAAAGTCCTGCAGTTCCTTGTGGCAAGCACCAGCCAAGCACAGCTCTGCAGCTCCCTGTTAGAATGCATGGACAAACCGAACAGAAGCTTTCAGGGTTTCTGAGAGCATCTATTCTCTTCAAGCCAGCACTTTAAAGCAGGGAATAATTAATAAATGTTCAGTTGCACTTTACTGAATTGCAACCGCAAAAGAAATAAGTGAATAAAAGATCTTTTGAGTAAAATAGTCAAAAATATAGATCTGTGAGCTGGTATTCAAGAGTGTAAAAATAATTTCTTATTTAAGTTTTTCAATCAATAGCGTGCAAGTGAGAGCAATACTGAACTCTTCATCTCGTTCCCTCCTTGCTTTGGGTTATGCTGCAAGTGTGGTTTGAGGGAGGTGGTGGTAGTGCTGCCGATCTGCAGTGACTGCTCCCGGGAGATGAAGGACTTCAGGTTCAGAAGGCACGGGACTGCCTCACTGCAGGAACAACACTGAGCTCTACGCTGAGCAGGAGCAAGGGCAGGAGAGGGGAAAATAAAACAGTGCCGTGCTAGCTTCAGAGAGTGGTGCCGTGGCGGCCAGAGCTGTGTCACTGCTTCGGAGCCGGGAGGGACCCTGCTCCTGGGCGTCCTCGGAGCTGCCCCTACGAGGGGCTGCTCCATATGGAAGTCCATTGCATGGGGCTGAGCCACCTGTTAGGGAAAGGCAGAGCTAAAATCAGCTAAAATCCTGAATATTCAGCTAGCAGCAAGCGCAAAAGGAAACAAAGACGGACAGCCCTTGTCACAGGATTCAGGGAGTTTTGGTGCACCCTCTGTAAGTCTTGGCCCCGCAGTAGCATTACATTTTCACAACCTGATGGGTGTATCTGGTTGCTACTGGTCTTGTGCCAGCAGTGTGCTGGGCACGGCAGGCACCAGCCGGCCTCTGGGGCCCGCACACCCTGCGCCGTGCAGCTTCCATCTGCGTGGCTCTCTCAGCACTGGGAATCCTCTAACACAATAAATAGACACTTGCTATTAAATGTTGCTGGTTTCACTTTGGATTCGGCATAAATAAAATTTCATTTGTTTAACTGCCTTTTAAGTAAAAGAAGAAAATTCTGGTCGTTGGACAGGCAAGAAAAATAGCGACTGAGCATGCAAATCACTTCTTTTCCTTTTAAACAATACATACTCTACTGCCTGCATTTCCCCAAAGATACCGCTGCAGCTACACATGGTTGAAGTCTGTTTTACCCTTATATAAGGCAATGTGACAAATGATTTAGGAGGAAGCAATCTCTAATCAGCATAACTTCATACCACGCGGCGCAGAATTATTGTCAATTTAATTCTGTCTTCTCGACACAAAACTCTGAAGTGTTTCTTCCCGTTGAAGTTTTGTAGCTGAATAATAAATAAAAGAGGGTGCCGTACAAGTGCTGCATAATGTAATTGTACCCTCTTTGTTCTTGTCAATCAGCTTTAACACAAGTTAAGCAGTCGTGGATGTCACCGTGATCATACCCATAGCAGACGGCTTGCAGTTGGGGTTCGGTCGTGTTCTGCGAGAAAGTTCCTTTAATAAAGCGCGTGCGGGGAAGGTTTCAGGTGCTTTATGAAACTTTGACTTCTCTCCTACTACAAGGCAGGAAAGCACAATAATGCATGCATGAATTGCCAATAAATCAAAGGGCTGCTTTTTTTTTAATTCCTATTTTGACATGTACATACATAGCATTTTTAAGAGATGGCTCCGAGGTAGCTTTTCAGTCCTTGATCAGATCATGAATTTAATTAATTCAGTGTAGACATGTCATAGATTTAAACCCTTTAGAATTACATTTTTAATACAGATCTAACATTTAATGTCCTTTTTCATTTTTTTCTTGAGAAGTAAAAAAAATCCTTTAATACTCCAGTAGCAATTTTTTCCTCTTATTATAAGTCTGTGGCTCCCTCCTAATTATGTGTCTGCAAATTATTTACTGTAGTTTTAAATTAAGGAAGGAGACAAGTAATCCAGTGTAAAAAACACTGTTCCAACTTCAAGAAGAAATGAGTGTATGTGTTTAATTTCTCTTTAGGCATACAGCTGTACAGTCACTGTATAATGGAAGGTTTGAGACAAAATGGTCCCCCACCACCTTACCTCCATGTAATGCAATTTAGCTTCATTAAATTACTGGAGGGCCAGTTACTTAAGCAGAATATTGATTTTCAGTCTGGGCCATGTTTAACATAATTCTGCGTAGGCAACAGCTAATTCTGCATTTGAATCTCGCACCCTAATGGAATTACCCGATGCGGCTGACCATGGGCGAGCGGGCTCTGGGCTGGGGCTTGCGGCTCCGCATCCCCTGCCTTTAACCCCTTCCTCCATCACTGCCAGGTTCTGGCGTCTGCTGCGGAGCTGCTGGCTTTCATCTGGGGATGTGTAGCCCCGAGCTAGGTTTTGGTACTGAAAAGTGTCTGTGGGGCTGCTACATTTTTCTTCAGCAGACATCTCTTGGACTGTATAGCAACAGACCTGCACAGGCAGTGTGGAATAAGGGATCTCCATCGTTTCCACAACCCCAAGTATTGTTTTCTAAACATAACAATTAAGGGATGGATTCCACTTTAATTAAAACATGATAAAATGAACCAACTATTCGGCAGGGAAGTATGTTCTTTGCGTTGCTGGCTTGAAAGCCAGTCATTATTTTTATTTATTATTCTGTTTAATGATGAGATACGGTTTACAAGCCATTGAATAATAATAATTTAAAATGGTTCCTGGTGAGTTATAGTTTGTCAGCGTCTTAGAATTTAAATAGTAAGTAGGGAGGAACAGTGGTTATTGCCCACGCTAACGGTGGGTGTTGTGGAAGGGTCGGGAGCAAAAGGACAAAATGGTGCCAGATGGGCTCTCCTAGACCCAAACTTCAAAAATCTCTTGCTCACGGGATCTCCCGAAATTAACCAATATGCCAACACACTGAAAACTCCAGTAGCCTTTCACCTGATGCTGGGTTGCGCTTTTAAATTTTAGCAACAAACCCGTCCTCTGAGATCTTGTTTCCTGGGGGCTAAGCAGAGCATCCTTCCACATGTGCCAAATACTTTCCCTGGCCATTCAGGAACTTTAGTGTGGAGCTGGGCTCATAAGAACATTTCTTTTTTTTTTTTTTTTTTTTTTTTTTTTTTTTTCTTTCCCTTCCAGGAATACTGCTACATGGCAGAGAATTGCTTGAGGGCAGCTTAAAATGTTAGCTAGAAAGAGCTTCTACTTTAAATGAACTTATCGTGGCCTCTCGTTGGTATGCAGATCATGCTCCGCTCAGCTCCCTGAGAACAAAATTGATTTTAAAAGTTCTTGCTATGGCATTGGTGCTGAGAAGTGTCATCGTCATGCTTAACCTGAGTGCTGTGCCCCATCCTCTTGACTTCAGTGCATTTCCACGGGCTCTGCTGGTATTTCTATTGATTCAGTTCATGCCCTGCATTCACCCACACCTGCCAGAACAGAGCCAAGATGTCATACGGGATGGGGGGGGTGCTGAACTCAGGAGCTGGGGTTTTGGCTCTACCCCAGATTTAGATGGAGGTGCTTGACAAGCAGATTTGGGGAGGAGAAAGGCAGGCAGGAAAACACAATCTTGGTTGTGTTTTCATAGCCTTAGTTGCACCTTATTCTGGGTTTGCAGAGCTCAAGCACTTGGACAAGCTGACCAGGGCCCGCTGGGAGCCTGCCATGCACCGTGAGCACCACGACTGAATTTGCTGTGGCTGTGGCTGGTGGCATGTTTAGGAACGGGCATTCAGTAGCTGCCCTTCAATGGGTGAAGGTAGCTGGTTTCATGTCCTGTTGAAGAGGAGCTTCAAAATGGGATAGAAGGCTCCTGGAGTAGAAGCAGCATCTCTGGGTATGATCAGGGGTGCTGCTTTGCTGGGGATGGTCAAGCAAAGCACCTATCTGGGAACCGGGGTGCCTGGAGGAGAGTGTCCCACAGTCAGGCGTTCTCTGTGCTGTTGGGGTCCCCATCCCAGGACAGGTCTTGGTTTTGGAGGAAGGTTGGGACGGTGCAGAGCCTGCTGCTGCTGCTGTCACCAGAACGCAAATCACAGCTGCCCTGGACAATACTAATTCCTCGGGACTCTGCCTCTCACATGCTCTTTCCTTGCAAGTATATCCAGAGGAGGGACACAAAAATGATCCAGGGATGGAACACCTCTCCCGTGAGGACAGGCTGGGAGAGTTGGGGCTGTTCAGCCTGGAGAGGAGAAGGCTCCGGGGAGACCTGATAGTGGACTGTCAGTATCTAAAGGGGGGCTACAAAAAAGAAGGGGACAGACTCTTTAGCAGGGTCTGTTCTGATAGGACTGGGGGAAATGCTTTCAAATTGAGAGAGGGGAGATTTAGACTGGATATAAGGAAAAGGTTTTCTAAAGTAAGGGTGGTAAAACACTGGCACGGGTTGCTCAGAGGGGTGGTCGAAGCCCCATCCCTGGAGACCTTCAAGGTCAGGCTGGACAGGGCTCTGAGCAACCTGATCCAGCTGTAGGTGTCCCTGTGCACTGCGGGGGAGATGGACTAGATGGCCTTTAAAGGTCCCTTCCAAATGGGACGATTCTATGATTCTGTGATTCTAAGTACAATGGCACAGTTGGCTGTAGTTTGAACTGCCTTGGTGTTTCAGTCTGGAGGAAAATATGCAATATGCAAAACAAATTTGTCACTGGGAGCCAATAATTGGCATCAGGTGCATTACTTAGCATCCTGTCACAGGTTCGGCATGTCACCTGATTGGTAACTCCATGCCTTCTTGTGACATTGAACATAATTTGTTCCCTGTTACATATGGCCCATGTTTGTTTGTTACTGACTGCACAGCCATTATCTGAGCGTTTCATAGGTGGTGAAGGAGATGGCTTCCTTCCCTGCATCTTCCCTGTGCTGTCATACTGCTGATCCCAAAACGGTGGAGCGGATGGACCTGTTTGGATTAGGGAGAGGGCAGGAGATACCCAGGGATCCCTGCACTCACAGAAATGCAATGAAAGAAGCCACCTGAAATTCTTCCTCTCTCCAGATCCATACTCATTTTCCAGCCCTTTCTACCACTTTGGTCCAGTGACAAGGAGCTCCACCGATTTCCGAGGAGCTGCTTACAGAAGGAGGTGTTAGCCACTGTATGCAAGGTAGCAGAATCTGGCCATATATAATTAATACAAATACGTGCATAATTTAAAGCTGCCCCAGGAAAGCCTTAAATTACATGATAACCATGCAGACACTGGCCTAGGAAGGAAAACATGGGGAGTCTCTATTAGTGAAATTAATTATATGTAAGATTGTCTTCAATAACCATGTGGGAATGATTAAGTAATCACTCAAATAAAAGATTTAATAACAAATTCCCTATCAATTATACAAGATCACCCAGTAAAAATTAAGTAAAAATGATTTTCAATGCATTAATATTAACATTAACAGTACTGAAAATATTGTAACATAATTAAGTGTAATTTCTTGCAGCAAAACATACTCATAATAGCAAAATAAACAAGCCCTAGAACAGTATTTCCTGAGGAAACTCAGCAGCTCGAGACATGCTGCGGCATTTGGGGGTTCTGGAAGAGGTTGGCAACAGGCACCTGCACGTGCTGGTCATGGCCACCTCCATCAGGGGTCTGGGCAGCAAAGGGGAAGAGAATCAGTGCGGCAGGTTGGCCAAACCAGGGGTGAGACACGCTGGGGGCCTGGGAGAACTTGGGTCACAACCACAGCTATGCTGAACACCAGTTCAGGGTTTCTGATCTAGTCGTTTCTGGAGGATTTTCTGGGTCCATGGGCACCTCCTTGCTGCTTCACAGTATTTATTCCTGTTATTGTTGGACTGATGAATTCCTCTCCATCCATTCTATCACCCACTGTGCCACTAGGGATCGGAGCTATCTCATTTAGGGCAGCCTTCTAAGAGTTAGATGCCTACTTGAGGCTCTACATCGAAGATATTTCCAGAGATGGGGAGAAGCAGATATTTTAGCCGCTATGATGATATTTTAGCTCTTCCATGATGATGTTAATTGTCCTGTGGAGGTATCTACTTCTCTTTATGTTTTAGATGACTAACTTTGGCTAGAAATCTAAATTTTTTACTTGGCTGAAGGTCAAGGTGAAAATACACATCTGGCAGAGTAGTCCAGAGCTCACTGAAGTCAATGAGAATATTTCTATTAACTTTAGTGGGTTTTAAACACAGTCACGCTGCAATTTCCTAAAGGTAAAACGCTCTGGTTGCACTGGAGATATAGCTGTTGTGGGCTGTATTAATGCTCCGCCTGGTCCCATAGCCTGTCTCATTGGCTGGGAGCTGGTGCATGAGGACAGGCAGAGGAACAGGGCGACGTGCAGAGAGAGCTTCCTCGTCTATTTTCCCGTCTCCAGCAATCTGCATCTCGGGGACATCCTGAGCCAAAGGTTGTGCTTAACGGCCTGTGAAGGACCGTCTACTTTGCAGGCAGTGAAAACAGATGTAGATATGCCAGAGTTCTGTGCTTGGCCTAACCTGCCTCTTAGTATTTGTTTATTTGTTTATTTTCTGGTGGAAAGGTGAAATAGTGGGATTTGATCTAAGCACTCCTGTACAGCTAAGAATGGGCAGCTTTTTGTGAGGCTCTTTGCAATAAGATCCCGTTGAACTAATTAACAGATGCTGAAAGAGATTTTTTTCCTAGATAACTGAAGAGGTAAAATTATTAGAAATTATTCAGGTTGAATGATTTAACCTTACATATGAGAAAATACATCGGTTGTTTTAAAAAGTGTGTTCAGTGGAGACAAAGCAAATAATCAGAGAAATGCTTATTGGTACATTTGAGCATTTTTACAAAAAATCTATAGTAATACTTTTTTTTTTTTTTTTTTCATAAAACCATGTTTTTCATTAGGTGTAGGGTACAGTTCTCTGAAATAAGAAGGGCAGTGAATGTGTTTCTCTGTAATTCCCACATTACCTATTCCTGAACCATGTTCTGGATGCAGGCTCGTTTTTGTTTCTCAAAACCAAAGAGAAAACTCTTTCCACTCCTCTTGCAGTGATTGCTAAGTGGAAAGGTATTGACATGTACTTGGACTAGCAAAATTTTATTTATATGCAATATTTTATAGGCATCAGCTCAAGTGATAATTGCATTTCTGAGTAACAGCTAATTAATAAATATTCCTGAGTTATGTATGTGTTCTACTAAGTTGCTCTGAGGTCTTGAATCTAGAGAGTGCTGTATTTTCAGCAAGGTTATATAGTTAAAATAATGCGGGGCTTCTCTTTCTTCTTATCAAAATCAGAGAAATAACCTGCCAAACCAATCAGTCTCTCCCAGGAGCCCTGCAGAAGGCCTGGATGTTAATTGCATTTAACCTAGAACAGCAGAGCATTTTTTCCTTTGTACAATAACTAATATGTAAACTACTGTTGCACTTTGAAATTACTTTCGCTTAAATTCTATTATTGAAGCTCCACAGTGGAATATATCCAGTGTCCATTTCATTAAAAAAGACTAATTACACTGGAAGTGTGCAACGTACCTGCCAGTCTTCTGGTATGACTGAAAAATTAGCATCCAAGGGATGCGACATGCTCGCTTGCCCTGGCATTCTTGAGAAAGGTCTGTGCGAGGATGCGGTTGCGGCCAGAAATGCAATTCAGACTGCTGGTGAAATACTTCTTTCTTTTCCTTTCTCTTTCTCTTTCTCTTTCAATTTTTCTTTTTCTCTTTCTCTTTCAATTTTTCTTTTTCTTTTTCTTTTTCTTTTTCTTTTTCTTTTCCTTTTCCTTTCCCTTTTTTCCCTTTGTTCCTTTTTTTTTTTTTTCTTTTTTTCTCTTTCTCTTTGTTTTTTTCTTCCCTACCATAATGGCAGGAATTTGCATGGATTGGCTGATGGCTACATCAGCAGAAATTGCATTCTCATTGATAAAAATAAAAGCAAGCAAAAGGCAACACCACAACACCAGACTGAAGCACAGCTCACACTTCCACTGTGTGACATGCTGATATTCTTCATACTTATTGACACAGATACCCTAAAAATGCCATAAATTTGGTGATGGAGACTCACGATAAAAACAGACCTTTGGTAACAGAAATACAAACTGACAAGACTATCGCGGCGCAGTTTGGATAACAAACATTTGATATCACTGTGACACTCCAACAGTTTCCTCAAGTTTTGGAAATCAGCAGCTCACTGCGGCCGCCAGCCCCAGGACCGGCATCCTGGAGTGATACTGAGAGGCACCACTGGGACAGGAGGAGGGATTGCTCTGGTTTTTGCTGAATAATGTCCAAAACCTCACATTTCTGAACTCCAGAATGGCATTGTCAGAGCCTGCCAGGATATGGGTGCCAGAGAAGGAGCTGTGCCATGTCCCATGGGAGAAGGAAGCTGGCACTGAGGGGTGTGTGATGGTTTGGTTTCGTCTGCCCAAAATCTCACCCTTTTTTGGAGGAGCTGCCCTGCTCACAGATGTTTCTCCCAGCTCTTTGCCAAGGACTTCTTTAATTATAGAGAGATTAGTCTGGCACTTACTGACGCTGACCTTCTTGTCCTGGTCAGGGCAAAGTGCTCCAGTGACGCTGAGCAGGAACCTCTTGATTACGCTCAGGATTTTAACAGCTCTTGTTTGCTGCTTTGACTTCCTGCTAATGTCCTTGATGGAGCATAGTAAGGATGTGCTATGGCATGGCCAAAGGTTTGCTCAGTGATGTCAGACTGTTCGTCAGTACCGCTACTAACCCTGCTGGCAACAGGGGAGGTGTGCCTTGGCCAAGGTTTTGCACTTGGACGTTTCCTTCTGGAGGGGTGGGAGCCTATGAAAAACACATTCAAGGGAATGGGAAATGTCCTGAGTTTCCATGGATGAATGCATTCATTTTTTTTTTATTTTTATTTTTATTTTTATTTTTTTCCGCAAGAGAATCCAGGATTTTGCTTCTGAGACCAGTGCTCCCACCCTGCGGGGGACTGGGCTGCCCTGGCTACCCCTTAGCTGGGATGTTCCCCAAGTGGGTGGGTTTACACTGCAATCTCCCTTTCCACACTGAGAGGGTTGGTAGTAGGACTGGATGTTCCCAGCAGGCTTGTTGGAAACCAGCCTGGAAAAGAGGAAAAGTAGGGATGAGGATGCCAGAATTGCAAAGTCCAGGGCCAGGGCTGTGAGGGTTTGAAACCTGCAGCCTGGCTCTCTGTGCCACCCTCTGGCTGCCAGAAGTCACCACTACAGTGACAGCAATGCTCAACTTTTCCATTACACACCTTCATATATCCACGAATTTGACATAAAAGCTATTTTTTTTTTTTTTGGAAGAATAAATTCTTAGCACAATAAGCTAGCCCATGAACATACAGTCAGTCAACTCCTTGAATAAGGTCCATTAAAATAGTGCAAAAACATTGAAGTTCATAACATGATGGTTTGTATTTCATTAGTAAGGTGTTCCTGCCAAAAATATAAGACCTTTATAACTTGTTGGCACCGAAAGAACAACTGACCTTGTGCTGTACTGTAATAACTTCTCATTCTATAATCCATCTTCTCTAAACAGTTTGGTTTTGCCCTGGGTATACGAAGTCAGGGAGTTTCAGGGAGGAACTTTGCCTCTAGCCCTTGCAGCAGCTGCAGCCCCCATAACCACTTGGTGCTACATGGGGGTGAAAACGGGGCACAAACCGAAGAAACTCAATCTGGAGTGATGGAGCTTGGGGAGCAACACAACACCCGTGGGGGCAGTTTATAAGATGCAAAGGGTTTTGGCTCTGTGATAGGAGACTCTGCAGGGTGCAGACTGTTGTGGGTGGAGGAGAGGCAAGGCATCCTCCATGTAGGAGTAAAAGGACCCCAGAAAAGGTGAAATTTGTGTTCACACCTCCTAATGTTTCTATGAAAATAATATAGGCTAAACTCTACTCGTACTACGGGCTAAATTTGCTTCAAATAGATTTATAGGGCAGGGAGATTTTTTTCTGAACATAGTATAGATGAATCCATGTCTTGCATATTACAGAAATAATAATAATAACACTGATAATTATTTCTCGGTGTGAAGGTAGAGGAATAAGGGATTTACAAGCCTCTGAGCCTACAGCTCCTTGCTGAGAGAGGTAAGAAGCAATTCCTATTAAATTGTCTAAGCAAAACTAGTCATCTTGCCAAGTAAAGAAACAGAAAATATTTTGTTAGTGGACCCTACTTTATAAAATATTTGTCTGGTGAACAGCACAGTGGGATGCAGTATTCAGCCGAGAGCCATCCGCAGCCTGAAGGATGCCTCAGCACATGCCGCACACGCTCAGCATTATCTAAATAATCTGAGTGTCCTGATCCATTGATTTGTACATTATGCTCATGAAGACATTACATTTGAACTTGATATGAAATAAAAGGCTTTGGTCTGTCAATACCCTTCAAGAAAGCCCTTCAAAGATTTTATAAAGAGGTCGCTGACCTGTACACTGAGATGGGGCCTCTGTTGTCCAGGGACAGACCTCTCTGCACTTGGTCTGTGAACCTGCCCTCTGCTTCGCTCCCAAAGCACCACACGAAGCAATAACTTATTACAAGTCAGTGTTTTCAATTGCGCATACAAGGAAAAACATCAAAACAATGCAGCTGAAAATAATCCCCTTTAGAGATGAGATTATGTTTTATTGTTCCTTTTACCAGGTGTACAGTACTCAATATTTAAAATGATTGCTCTGAAAGTACAGGCTTAGCAGGCTGCTCTTTGCTCGCCGCATGCGCCTAGCAAGCAAGGAGCCCATTCTGGTGCCACATTTTGCAGGAATTTGGCTTTCTTCGGGAATGCAGGTTGGAAATATCCATACATCAGCTGGAGACAGCAAATGACAAACAGTTCTCTTGGTCTTTCCCACTCCCTTGGCTGCCTTTGTTCAGTAAAGGTTTTGGGGCATTATTTCTGAGTGTGAGCTCCTCCTTACACGTGTTACCCCAAGCTTGGTTGGAAACATTTCTGGTCTTACCAAAACCCAGCTCAGGAGCCGCAGGTTTCAGCAGGCCTAAACAGAGGTCAAAAGTCAGCAGTCTGAGTCACTGTTTTTCAAAAAAGTTCCAGCTGTGGGATTTTGATGGGTCAGACCGACTGAAAGCTCGATCCAGTTCTGGGGTTAGAGAGAAGACAGTCCCATGGATGTAAGCCTGTAACACTCTCTCCTTCGAGCACGTGTGGCCCCTGCCCTGTGCTGGCTCAGGTGCTGGTGCATGGCCAGAAATCGGGGCACTGCTGAGACAAAGGAGTTTGTAATCAGAATTCCCTTCATGAAGACGGTGATTTATAGACATTTCTAAAAGCAGAAGTACTCCGTGCCATTATTTAAAAGGCTAGACTTCTTGGAGTTATTTATAAACAGCCATACAACAGAAACTGTTTCTAACTTCAGGCAGAAAGACACTATTTATCATGTAATTCGGGAGGAAAATAACAGATCTGTCGGAAGTGGCAGCAAAAGGATAGCATGCCGATGCAGAATCTCATCTCGATAAAACAAGTGGCATTTTCTTCTTTTGAAATCAAATTGCAAAATGTAAAATAAGTAGATATAAACAGCCAATCATTCCCAAACCATTCTTTTTTCCTGGTCAAACCATGCAAAAAAAACCTAAAACTCACAATGGAGCAACTTCCATTTTAGATCAGTTTCTCCTCCTCTCGCATGGTCTATTTATTTTTATTGGTTTGTTTCTCATTAAATCCTTCAATTACTCTGCAGTGTAAAATGGTGAAATTATTGGCATGTGCCACTTTCATCATGTATTTGAGTTTGCTTATTACACTTGCAGAAAATGCTTGAATGGTATTAGGCTCTGCTGTGGATTGAGACAGAGTTAATAAATATTATTTGGTGTTTTTTCCCTGAGAAGCACTGCTTTTCTTGATTGTTTTTTACAGTTGGATTGGGAATATTGATTTATTCACCACTGTTACAATAATTGTATACAAGGAACAAAAAATGCAGAGGTAACATTTCATCAGCTCAAACAGATTAATTAGTTGTAGTAGATTAGGCACAGTGTTACACAGAAAGATTTGCATTTAGAGGAAGAAAAAAGTTTTTTTTTTAATCTTAAAAAAGGCAGGAGAATTTAATAAAGATGTGATACACTGAGCTGCTTGGCTTATTATTCAATCAGTGTTTCCAAATGAGTATTAAAGGGCAACTTTAAATATTAACTCTCCTTTCTAAAATAAAAATACAGTGTAATTGTTGAATGCATGGTATGGGGAAATCCCTGCTTACCACACTTGTATAAGAAAAGTGAACTCAGTTTTGCATCCTAAATTAAAAATTGTACCAAAATGATGAGGCTTTGTATTACAGAAGCAAAGGCATGTTAAAATCTGAATTTGCTATCATTTGTTCTGGCAGCATGGAATCAAAGACGTTGTTTATATTTTTCTTTTTGTGAGCAGAATTAAGGAGAAGCTCTGAAGAGGTAAATACTATTATCTTTTGTGCGAGGTTAGCGTGGCCATGATACTGAAAATTATTCATTAAAGGTTATGAGGCATTAACAAGAGTTTAAAAAGTGTCCTGGTTGTTCCCTATTTGACCCCGTCCTGCAGGGAATTGAAATTTCCCAGTGCTCTGGACCACTGACACCATGAGGGTAATTAAGCAATTTCCCCCAGGGTTTCAAGTTTTAACATCTTTGAGTATTGAAATAGAGAAGAAAAACATTTTTTATCATTCTCACATTCTATAGAAATCTACAGAGAGCTACACAATGGGCCTTGCCTGACATGCTGATTTTCTTTTTAAACCATCTGTTAAATCATCCTGGCTTGCAACATATTAGACATTATAAATGCCCCTAATTTTTCAAAGCAGTGCACAAGGATTCAGCTGCTTGACTTTCAGTTTATACCGTGCTATCCCACCCCAGCCATTGAGAGACATTAAACATACAGAGCCAGTTTCACAGCTCGGCTAATGCCGCATTTTGTCAGCCTGGCAATGCAGAGCATCTTTCAATCTGGCTTAAAGGGCCACTGGAGGCACCCGCCACCGTCACAGCATCCTTGAGCGGCACCGAGATGCCCTGGCCCCCACCTCACAGCGCTGGTGCCCACGCTGCCCCCAGCCCCTTCGTCCCCAGGCCCAGTGTCCCCACCATCCCAGTGTGACACTTCTCTCTGAGGAGCAGGACAGCGAGCAGCAGCTCCTTTGGGAGCACCCTGGGCGACATTCGTCCCACTCTGGGAGGAGAACCGAAATGTGTGGAATTGTGCTTCCAGCTGGTGCTTGGCAGGAGGGTGCCAGATCTGGCCCCCGGGACCGATGCTGGGGTTGGGTGAGAGCTGTCCCGTGGGGCTGTGTGCCCCGCACTGGGGTTTTGCAAAAGCCCTGGTGCAGGAAGGGCTCTTGGGTACCATGCGTCCCATGCTGATGGTGCAGGAACATGGCACGAGCTCCTTCCCACTCCATTACCTTTATCTTCCAGCTCCTGGTGTCTTTTTTTTTTCTCAATAAATTTATCTGTCGTGAAATATATTATGGTGATTTGCCACCATGCGTGCCAGTCCTGCCTGGATGCTCAGGGAAGGGGATCCTGCCCGGATCCATGCTCCCCAGCTGACAGGTACAGCTTCCTGACATGCTTTCCTGAGAAGTGGCTCAGCCTTGGATCACAAATTAAAGGCCTTGTCAATACTGGGAGACATTAAAAAAAAAAAAAAAGAAGGTCAAGGAAGGTTGGGCTTTAGACATAAAAACACTGGCAGTGTTCCTCTCAATCTGTGCTGCGGCAAACACTGTTTCTCAGAATGGAAATGTGGAACATCATTATGGAACTGTACGTGCTGATTTCTCTGCAACATTCCCTCAAGGATCTCAAGGAGGAATTGATAAGTCCGGCTGGGGAAACGGTGACCCCAGGCGCTGGGCAGGATGTGGGCAGCAGGGCTGGTCCTCACACCCTGGGCACCAACAGGCTCTGGGCCGCCCAGGGGAAATCTGGAAATCTCCTTCTGGCCACTGCCGCTCCCCTGCAGCATGGCGCTGTGCTGCTGCGAACAAGAAACTCAGTGTGCACGAGGAGTTTGAAAGACACCTCGGCCACTGCCAGGCATTTCTATGAATGAAATTTCATTGCTATCCAAGTGCCAGTGTGGCAAGGGAATGGCAAAATGTGGTCACGTTTGCTCTGGCTACTGCTACAGGGACTGATTTAATGTTTTCTCCTGATTGTAGCCTTACATATCGGGCCCTGGGCTCCAGGGCATTTTGTGGACAGGGGCAAGAGGATGTTCTGGGGAACTCTGCAGCACAGGAAATGGGTAATAAGAATCTCTTCCTTCTCCACATGATGGAGTTGCAAAATTTTGCTTGAAGTGTGTTTACAGCATCCTGCTGTATTTGTCCTCCAGATATCTTTTTCTACTAGACAAGGAACAAAATATTCCAGCTGCTATGAAAGCTAATCATTAAGGTGATCTAACTCCAAAGATCAATAACATCTCTGCAGGATCCTTCAAAGGTTTCTGTGACATCTACTGTTTCATTAAAATTGTATTAAAATACTTTGTTCAGGTTTTCTAAAAAGCAATATTTAATAAACAGTTGCTAATCTGAACAATTCTTGATGAAATAATTGCATAATTATGAAGAGGTTCATATATGCTTACAGAAATGCAGTTAGATACTGACGATATCACATAGTAACCAGGAAATGGTACATACTTCGGGAGATCAATACACCCATATTAATATGTATGTTATAATGTTCATGTTTTTTCATATTGATATATTTAATCATCTGTACATTATTATTTATATTTTTGAACAAAAGAGCAGCAGTCTGATGTGAGGAAGGAGTGTTCATTGGGGGTCTTCCCTACCTGAACACACTGGGATCTTCTGAGCTCTTTGGATCATTTGGAAATGCAGCCGAACACACAACACAGGATACCGGGCAGAAAATGTCCGTGATTCACTGCAATTCTTGCACATCTGCATGAAATTATCTTATCACAAATTTGAAGTCACCTAAACCCTTGCTCTGGTGAGAGGCATGATGAAACTCTCTTCTCGTGTAACGCCAGCGCTGAGCACTCAACAGCATTTTTGATGCCTGTGCATTAGGCGTGAGGGATTTCCCCCAGGGCACTCTGTCCCCTGGGAAGGCCTGGAGATTGCCCTGGCAGAGCAGCAGGCCCTCTGCTCCATGCCAGTTACAGCATCTTCCAGCCTCCTCACTCCGGTTCGCCAGGACTGCCACCTACTCAGTGGCTAGAGACACCCTAATTTTTGAGAGAATAACCAGCCGTTTGAACGGACACAGCAGTTTGAAGGCTGCGATCCATGAAATGCAGCCAGAAGATTCTCTTCTGCAGGGAATTAAACTGGGCAGTTGGAGGTGTTTTGTGTTGCTGCTGTTTTCTGTAACAAAAGGTTTCTGCAGCTCTCGGGTCTGTTTGTGTTTGCCTTCTCAGATAAGCCGCTGAAGGTGGGGACGGTTGGTTGACCTAAGAGAAATCTGCAATATTTTCTGATTAAAAGAAATATTAATCAAAGATCAGGATGAGGAAAGATAGACATGCTCAAAAATTTAGGAAGAGCCAAATCCTGCAGCCAAGAGTTGGCTTTCCTCAGAGACAAAACACCTGGGAGAACAACTTATTCTCTTACTGCACCATGAGAGTAGAATAGGACACTGCTGGAAAACAGTTAAAATAGAAATATTATCAAGAAAAAAAGAGGTCGTGGCTCTGAAATACTCAGCGAGCAGATTTGCTTCAGAAATCAATGACATTTTTACCTAATCACTTTTCAAACAAGAAACTACATTTTCGATTAAATCTGGTGCCTGGACACAAGACTCCAGCTGCTTTTCAAGCTAATCAAGTGTTACAGTTAAGACACAGGAAAATATTGCATTTCATTTCTACATCTTCTTTGTTCATGACATAGCTATAACAGTTCTGCTTTTCCAGCCTTACCGCTCGTTCAGCCTCTGGATCTCTGTGCACCTGTGAAGGTGTTTACTCAGCTATGAACACAATTATGACAAGCAATAACAGTTGCCTTTCAAATAAACATCTGGAAAACCAGAGGTAGTGTTGATTCAGACAGTGGCAGACTTTGGAAAGACTGTTAATGATAAGAACTCTAATTTCTTCCTCTGAGCAAGAAATTTAAAAAAAAAAAAAAAAAAAAAAAAAAAATTAAAAAAAAAAACAAAACAGTTATATGAAATAANCCGTAACTCAGCGGGCAGGGCCTCCTTATGCAGGCTGGTGCACTGTGGGGACACTGTCCTGGAGAGTGGCAGAGATGGGGTTTTGCTCCTCTTCCTCCATGGGGAAGAGCTGACTCTTGGGATCTCCTCCAGATTCACGCTGAGGAAACCCAGCTGCTGAATGTGGGCATTGAAGGGTGGGCTCAGAGTGGTGCCAGCAGCCTGCCTGGTGGGTCACCCTTCATTGATGTCATTTCCTCTGGCTGTGAAAATAGAAAAAAAATCAAACTTTGCTGTCGTGAAGGGTATGTTTGTTTTAAAAGTAATTGAGCCGGTGTCTGTGATAACCCCATAAATGTCTGTAATCCTTCAGCCTCCACGAAGGGCATGGTCAGGCTGTGGTGCCAGCAGGGCAGCACTCACCCCAGCACTCAGGGCACGTGGTCATGAGCCTCAAGCATGGGAAATCATGGCTGAATTCCCTGGAATCACATTGAAAAAATAGAGGAAATCACAAAAATTCCAAAGATTTAGAAAGAAAAGAGGAATAGGCAGCAGTCTGCAAAGCAGTCGTGAAGAGGATTTAAAAATACAGGCAGGAATTTTGCCCAGCTGTGTGGGATAAAACTGTAAGTTCAGCAGAACGGAGCAAAGCTGATACGGAATAGTTTTAAATGTCTTTTCCCTCATAACTAGATTATTCAGTACAATGTCATTTGCTGCCACTGACATTTTCTTTAAAGTCATAAAGGCCTACATAGTAATAAAAGGGCTCAGAATAAAATTAGGAATATCATGTATAAATTATCTTTAACCTTAGCTTCATTTGGACTGTGACTTTTTAGACCTGATCAATTTTCATGAAACTATCCACATAAAACTGTGAAAAAATATTTGATCCTTGGCTCTCATAAAGCTCCTGTAACAAGCCCGGTACTTTCTTGATACTTAATAGTGCTGTTGGTGTCTGTCTCTCTGGGCAATTCTATAAAACCAGAGATAACATCTGAGATTTAATGCAATTTCTCAGAGCATTGCTACGGAAAACATCCACCCAGATGAGTGCATTTTGCATTGTTTGTGTGTAGTGCGCATTTACCAGATTTCCTGCTCATTTTGAAAACATGCTCAGGCAACTTCAGGAGCGTTGTTCTCCTGGCCATTTCCAAAATACAATTTATGATGCAATTTTTAAGGTTAACTTTTCAGTACATCCCCTCTAACAGTGTTGGACTTGTGGTAGGGTAAGGCAGCTTCTAGCAGACTTTGCAAATGGAGATGGATTTTGGATCATGCAGCCTGCCTGATATTTTAACAAACAAACAAAAAAAAATTTTAGAGAATCATATCATAGAATCACAGAATCGTTTGAGTTGGAAGGGACCTTTAAAGACCATCTAGTCTTCCTCCTCTATAGCGCACAGGGACACCCCCAGCTGGGGCAAGGTGCTCAGAGCCCCCCCAGCCTGACCCTGGATGTCCCCAGGGACGGGGCAGCCAGCCCCTCTCTGGGCACCCCGTGCCCGTGCTTCGCCACCCTGAGCGTAAAACCCCTTTTTCTACTGCCCAGCCCCAGTCTCCCCTCTCCCAGTGTGACACCATGTCCCCAGCCCCTGCAGGCCCTGCTGCAGTCTGCCCCCTCCTTTCCCACAGCCCCCCTCTGGGTGCCGAGAGGCTGCTCTCAGGTCTCCTGGAGCCATCTCCTCTCCAGGCTGAATATGGAATTATTCATAGAAAAGAACTTGCAGATCATTATTCTTATGACCTCTGGTAAGCTTACCAATGTGTTTCAAGGGCATAAAACAGTGGGACCAGGTGTGGGGGTGTTGATCATGGTCAGCTGTCTGGGCTCGCCTGTTGTGAGTATTTGCTTTGGAAGAGGTTCAGGGTGGGTGTAGGTGGTGGAGAGCACAAAGGCCTCCTTGTCTGGCTGGTACATAGTGGAGAGCCATTGGGCTGCTATCCTCCAAAGTTACTGAGGCCTCCTGGTTATCTCTTGTAAACTTTCAGCCTGAATGGGCACAAGTTTGTTCTGAATAGAAGTAGATTTTCTCCTGAAAGCAAAGTTGCTTTGAGATTTGTGTCTGAAAGAGCAGGTAAGTAAAAATTCTCTTTTTTTGTAGGAAGTTCTGCAGTAATGTCCTCCTGAGCTCTAGTGCTTCATGCTATTCTTTTGTCATGCTAATACCACTTGTTGTGTTTTGTTCATTTTTATAATAAGAATGAATTAAGAGCTGGATGGCAAAGTGTCCAGGTTCATGTTTTCTCATGTGTTGGAGAGCAGAATAAAAGCCAAATGCTAAGAACGGTTTGTTTCCTGGAAAAGAAACTTGCAACAGAGAGGAGGGAAGGCGTATAAAGGAAGTCAATTTCATGTATTTGTAGGTTTGAAATTGTAGCATTGAGATATATCTTACCGTGTTGCATATTCCCATTCAGGACAGGCACAGCGCTGTGGCTGTAGGATTGACCTTACAGCGGGCAGTCCCTTCAGCACGATTCGTCTGTCCTGTGCAGTTGTGGGTGAAGCTTTTAGTCTTGCTATGCTTCAGCCTCTTGGCCCTGAAATGGGAGCAGCACGCCCCTGCTTTAGCCCTTAGTCATGGGAAAATGCACTGGCTTTGTGGCGCTGTGGACACACAAAGATGCAGCAAACCAGGCCAACACAGCTCTTTCCTTTACAGGCGTAAGACAGAATTGCTTAATTTGGCCTGCTCTGCTGGGCAGAAGGGTGGATGGATGGGCAGAAGGGACGCTTCTTTGCAAGTCACGTGTTACATCTTCCGCTGTACAGGATGCGGTCGTTTCTGCCTATTGTAATCCCATCATGGTATTAATGGGTTTGCTTCACATGTACGCAGGCTAGGATGAATGCTGGCTCCTACCTGGGCAATAAGTGCTCTATTCCTCATCAGTCATTGGCTAACTTCATTTTCTGTCTGTTGCAGTTATGTCGAGCTTTCTGCCCGCTGCTAATCAGCAAGGAACAAAACTGCTCTGCCAGGATGGGTCTGACTCCCTGTGGGCTGAAGCAAACTCATTCCATCATCAGATTAAGCTCACTCTAAAGATGTGGTTTTCCCATACAGTTTGGAGTCCTCTAAATCACAGATACGTTTGCATGGCACTCCTTGACTGTAGATACACGAGTACACCAAGATGGAGTGTGTGAACATATGTTTACATTGCTGATAGCCTTGAACTGTAAGTTCTGCTGCATATTAATGGCATATTTATGCATGGTAATTTAGCGAGCATGAGTCATTTATCTAATAAAATGTTAATTACTAGTTACTAGGTATATTTATTTACAACTTGCTATGGATGTTACAATGGAAATTTCATCCTCTGGCCCTTTTTCAAGGCAAAGTTCTCCACCCCTCTTCTTAATGAGATCTTTTCCCTGAAAGAGTCTTCAAAAACTATGTGCAGTTGTGTCTGTGACACTGTGTCACGTGTGTTTGTACAGCAGTAAGCTGTGCTCGAGCTGCTCTGCTGCTCAAACACAGTGTCAGAGAGAACCTCTGAGAGATAAAAGCCCTCCCAAAGGATCTGATCATTCAAAACAAGTTTGGGAATCTCATATGAAACTTTTAAGAGGTAGTTTACAGTCCCTTACTGCTGTTTTATTATTATTATTTTTCTTCTGTGTGATGGCCTTGGGTAATGGGAATTAGATACCCAGCTTCCTAAAGAGCTTTACGGGATCTAGTCAGTTTTTATGGGATGGGGAAGTCAGAATTAATGGCTTAGGCCCCCAGGGGCTGCACACCCTGTCCTTGCTGGAAATCTTGCTCGGGGAGGTGTTTCTGGAGCAGAGATATGGAGACGAGCAGGAGGTGTGATGGGGAGATGAGGGGGAACTGTAGTTCTGGAGCCTTATATAACTCAAACCAGCTCTTCCCTGACATGTTGTTGCTCTGACTCTGCGGTGCTGTAGGGCTGGGGATTTCAGAGTGCGTTTTCCAGTTTCCGTAGGCGTCTCAAATTTATGGAGCAGGGTTCCCACGCACTCTCTATCATCTTGTTAAGTGGAGGGGCCCTTGCAGTAGCAAACTTCTCAGGTTTCCCAGCTGAAAATGAGCCACTGTCCAAAGGAAATCCTCCAGTTCTGTGGGAATACATCACGAAGAATCATGAGCATCTCTAAACATGGCAATGCAGATGCACATTTTAAGGAAACCCTACATTGGAGTAGCAGAATTATTGCAGCAGAATGAAATTTCTTATGTTTTATAGCATTGGTCCAGCAGCATTATAACCTCACTCTCCCCAGACTTTAAATTCCTATTTTTATAAAATGTTGATGCAATTTTAGGTTTCTACAGGACATGAGTTGGCAGTTGCTAACCATTATGGCTAAGCTACTCTATGCATTTTGCAGTCATATTTATAGAGATTTAACTTGCAAAATGTTCAGCACTTAAACAATCTCACTGGCTGAATAATAAGATGTTTCAGCCCAGTGAAATATTGCCTTGGCAAGTCTAATGCTTTCTATTATGACCCTTCTTATTGCTGGCATTGTGTTACTCAAAGTAGAACTGCAGGAGTAGATGAAGCAGTTTCCAGCAATGTAATATTGGGTCAGTTGTGATTTCTTTTTTTTTTTTTTTTCTTTTTGCTTTGGTGCTGGTGTCAAATTTAACAAATGTACTGCGCCTCTTAATGTGCACCCAGGGTCCTGTGAAAATGCTGTGAGAAAGTGCTTATCCATGGCAGTTTGGTTGTAGTGCAGCGTGGTAGCACAAGCCAAGCACTATCCCATTTCATGCATCTGAGTCCCTGGGTGCTCTCAGGTGGGACATTGGCATGGCTATTGCACGAACTTTGAAAATAAGAGCACTCACCCAGCAGGTTGGGTGCAGGGCACGATTTTGGGAAGGCATATAGCGGTTTGCAAACACTTTCTAGCAGCCAAGAGAATTGGGTAGAAAAAAAAGTATCTGGAGGCAGTGAAAATTATACATAAATACAGGAGCCTGGCCAGCAAAGCTTATGATGTTCAAAAGGGATGAGCCTGCTGAATTTCATAAGTTGTCTCTTTTCAGAGTAAATTTTTTATATATGCACATACAGATATGGCATATAGAATTTTTGGGATGGAAAAGAGATATGCTTTAGCCAAGATGGTTATTTTGCTTTAGTATACTTTCTTGGATATTAAGGGAAGAACTGTGCTCCTAGAAAATCACGCTTTGCATTGGAAATCTCCCCACACATCCCATATTCTGGCTGTCTGCACCCTGCCTGTTGTATACCAGATGTACTGAGATCATTATTTTTTTTTATCCTTTAAAAAAAAAAGGGAAAAAAAAAACTATGCGGGAGCCTAAGCCTCCACATTTTTCTTTAGCACAGACAGAGCTTCAGAAATTAGTGTGTCCTCACTGGGCTTCAGATACAGTAGAGGGTAAAAGATTTCAAAGGCAGCTTTAATGAAAGAGAAATACTGAAAGGAAGAACACAGAGAGCAGTGACACTATAGTTCTGCTAAATTTTACATTTAAACTAAGGGGCTAATCATAATTTATTCTGTCAAAGAAATGACCTATAAGTAAAGAAGACAAAATAGGACTTGATGATTAAAGACTCTAAGAAATACTCTCTATAGTTATGGCAGTGCTGCATGTTTCTGTATACGTAATCGAAAGCAGTGTTTGAAATTTCTCCTAATTATGTTTGGAGCCTGGACCATGGCATCCTTGGGGAGATGTGTGGTGTTTTGCAGTGATGTGGCAGCTTCCCTGCGCTGCCGCTTCTGACAGCACATCTGAGTTAAAGCACTTGCTTTTTAAACGCTTTCAGATCTGGGGAGTGGTGAGGTTGCGTGGGCTGTATGAGGTTGGTTTCCTGAACAGGTGACTGGCAAAAATGCACAGAAATGGCCTGGTGGAGGAATGAGAGGATGGTTTCAGCAGGTGCTTCCCTTGCATTACTCGAAAAGTCATCTCTTGAAAGAGTAAGAGGCAGGATTTTTATTTTTGTATTTCTGGTTTTGCTTGTCCACACATCAATTTGTGTGGTGGTCCTAGGGTGATAGAAAACTTCAATTCTTAAGGGATTGTGATGTGACACAAATGCAGGCAAACCAACATGGATTTTGCTGCCTGGAGACGCTAGCCCTCAGAACAGGACTCTATGCTTAGGCAGTTGCAGCTTCATAAGGAGATGTGATCATAGAATCATAGAATGGCTTGGGTTGGAAGGGACCTCAGAGATCATCTAGTCCCAACCCCCCTGCCGTGGACAGGGCTGCCAGCCACTAGCTCACAGATCAAACTGCCCAGGAGCCCATCCAGCCTGGCCTTGAACACAGGGATGGATGTTCCTGATGTTCAGGTACTTGCAAGGCTTTCCAGAAGCTGCGGGATATCCTGAGTAGGGAAGCGTGAAACAGAGAAGAAGACCTCTCCGATCCATGAAGCAGCTCCCTCTTGTACAGTGACAAGTGCATTTGCCAATTACATCGCCAATACCAAGGTGGAAGAAAGATGTACCTGTGGTAGAGAAATTTGGTTCAAATTAGAAAGTGATTGGCAAAGGATAAAACAAAGCTGAGTCTTAAATCAGTGCTTGTGTGAAAAGATGAGGGCCATTCAAGCTGAAGGGAAATAAACTTATTAGAGTAAATGATTAAAATCACTCAGAGGTGCTGCCCAGTAAGATTCATTCACATTTGCTGAGGAGTATCAGATTAATTTTTCCTTTGGTAATTGAAAGAGAAATGTAGACTGTTTTGCTTTTTCCTTGTGTAGAAATAATAAGAGAATCTTTTTGGCTAGTAGATGTTCTTTCAGGGTGGGCTAGTAACTTCTATATTTAGTTTATCATCTTTATACAAGGAATAAGAAGAAAAAAGTATTATGAACATGCAACCATTCTGACGACTTAAAAACAAACAAGCAATGACAATATAAAACAAAACCCACAAACATTGGGAGTAATGTGAAATGAGATTTTGAGAAAAAGTTTTCAAGTTTCGATGCAGTGTAGGGTGTATTTGCCACTTATGGGGGACAACCCATATGCACTTGAGACTGTTGCTGCCCATGTCCTTTTGACTGAAGTCTCCAGGCTGATGATGTCCATAAAGGAGGATGAGGATGTGAAGGCTCAGCAGACAGCATGCATTTGAAAAGCTTTTTAATAGGAGTGGTTGGGACCCTTGAACACCTTGCACTGGAGAAACTCCTACATGAAGTTTTACACACATCTATTTCCTGTTCCTCTATGCCTTCATCTGTCTCTCTTTTTTTTTTTTTTTCCCAGGCTCTCTGTCCAGCTCCTGTCCTGCTACTGGCTTCTCCAGGGGCTGAATAACTGGAGTTAAGCCTTGGTGGTGACACTGATGGTGCCCATCCTGTGCCCACTGGATCTGTCGTTGCCCCTTGCCGTGGACTCAGGCCGGCAGGGGCTCAGGCGGCCTCTGAGTGAAGCAAATATAAATGGTGAGCATTGGTCCTGCACAGGTAGACAGAAGCTTAGGTTGCTTTTGGGATTGGCACTTCTCAAGAAGGTCCTGATGCAATATCTTATGACATCAGGCTTTCCACCAGGATTTACTCTTCAACCCAAAGAGTTGTAAAGGCAAAAACGTTCTTAAAAACTGAGATTTTTTTTTCTCTTTTGAGTCCCCACTGTGCTGAGGCTTGTGCTCTGCGTGAGGGCATAGTGCCCAGGTGTGTCTGCCTCTTGCTCTGGGGATATCCATTCTATCAGGCACTAAAACCTCCAGGCGAAATGGTATTTTCAAGTGTTCTGCACTGAGTCCTGGAGATGTTTCCAAGAGGATCAGGTTTCTCTTGAAGATTAGCTTAACTTTGGTTTGCTCTGCAGGCGCTGAATTTACTTTTTTTTTTTTTTTCCTTAAATTGCCATTTACTCTCCCAAACTCAAAATCAAACAAAGCCTGAATGCTATCTGCACCCCAGTTTTGTATATTGCATTTGAAATATGTAAATAGCAGGTGTTCCAAAGAGAACATAATTGTTTCACTATATGCTAGTGGTTTCCCTCTGTTTATTGATATCAAATTTTCAGCAGGTCCATTGCTCCAATTCTAAAACTGAAATCAACACTTAGGGCTCATTGCTCAAATGAAATAATTATTTTAATTTTTCCATACATAATACATAAAAACGTGGCATAAATTTACATATCAAGAAGAATCTTGATTGCAAAAAAGATGCCCATCCCCTTGTTATCATCAGATTGTTGTTGCTACAAAACCATGGGTGGTGCGTGTGCAGAAGTTATGGTTGCCGAGCAACTATAACAGCACAATTTAATGCTGAAGAATTGCAGATTTAAAAAAAAAAAATACGAGAGAGCACTTGCAACATCAACAATCACTATGTTATTGCTCTTCCCCAGTAAGAGAATTATACCCTGTAATGAAAATTATTCAGTATAAGGTCTGTGATATTGTATTAATTTTCTAAAATGTATTTGACTTGAATTTACTCTCAGTTTCTCAGTACTCCCCAGGATCATTATAATATCATCACTGGAAGCCAACAGTTTGAGCATTATAAAAAGGTTTTGCAAAGAGGATGGAAAGCATTAAGGATTGTATGTTATCTCCCATTTATTTTGTTTCCAGATCTGAAAAGAAGGAAATCCAGTTCATGGTGCAGGCGGTGGCTCTCTGTAAAGGAACGTGGACATTATGGGGATACTCGGGAACTTGGCTCTTGCTGATGTGCCATTTGCATTGGGGACAGTATTTCTGGGTAGGAAGCTTGGTGCTCCCAGCCTCTTGGTGCTGGTGTGCCTCAAGGGAGGAGAAATCAGGGGCAGCCATGGGACTATGTTTTGCAATTGAGATGCACCTGCCTGGGCTGGGACTTCTCGTGTGTTTTTTAGAAGATTAATCATTTTAAAATTGAATGAGATGAAATCAAATTATGTATTTAATCTGTACAGCAGGGGAAAAGCAAACTTAAAAAATTAAGGCTTCAGCCTCATGTATATAGAGCCCTTCCATGGGAATTATTTGAGGAGGTTTGATTGAATCTATAAACCTTGAGCAAAATCCATGTTTTCCTGGGAGGCAGAGTGTGGTCTGCAGTTGGCAGCCTGAGGTGGTCCCACAGGGAGGGTGCTTCAGGAACCCACACGCCGGTGCACAGTGGGTGCCATAGGGGTACCCCAAGGTATATGGGCACACTGGCTTGCCCAAACAGGTGCTGGAGGAAGCCTGAGCAGGGAGAGCCCTCCCCAGAGATGAGGTGTGACAACTATGAGCTGGCGATGGCTGGATGCTCACCCTGCGGGAGAGCCAGCATGACCTCCCTCCTCCTCCTCCCTGAGATGTGCCTGTACCAGGGGCTTCCCCTTCAGCGTACAGGACAGCTCCATCATGGTGTAACCCTCCTGGAGAGACTTTCAGAGCCAAAATTTAAACAAGGTGGAGAACAGGAATTCTGTAACGTGAAAAGTAGCAAGTGTTCACTAAGTGAATTGAACAATATATTTTTCTCAGCTAAAACACTGCACGTCAGAAGTTTTTTAAACAATGTTCTTCATGGTTATTTGAATCAAAGGAGCCTCTGCAGGTTATTACAAAGCTTACACTTTCTTTTGCTTCTGACTGTGTTAGTGTTCATGTATATTGTGCATATTCATAAACACTTGCCAATGTCTCAAATAGTTCTTAATAATGGTGGTAATTACTGTTGGCTAAATATTAGGGTGATGAAACTTTTGACATAAAAATCCATCTTGTTTATTTCAGCATCTTTCAGTATTCAGTGTTCATATGAAATTTGCTTAGATTGTCAGTAAGAATGCCATGTTCTCGTACTGGTAACTTATGAAGCATAATTATATATCGTTCCACACTAGAGGAGAGGAGAATTTGTGCCTATGACTGAGGCTGGAGCTCTGTTTTTATAAGAGTCTGGGACCTGTTTTTTGGCATATTTCACCTGCTGTCATGAAAAGCTGGACAGATGCCTCTGTTTTCTTAATTCATAGAGTATTATTTTATCTAAGGGAATCCGACTTGATTTTGCATGCATCTCAAACCATGGCAACCTCAAAGTTTGGCCGGTTCTTGTTTCAGCTTGAGTGCTAGCTCATGTTTCCGCAGTTTGCCAAGTCTGTCTATGAAATGAAAACATAAGCCTTAAAATGTATGGAACTGGAGCAGAGAATTTTTTCATTGTATTTATGAATTTAATGTTATACCTCAGGCAGAGGAATGGAGTGGATGTCTTTTCCAGCACTGGATGAGTCTGTTATCTACTCTTGTTCTTGACTAAGGAAAAAAAATTTCTGCTCCAACAATACAGTCCTGCTTATGGCCATGAGAACCTCTGTTTTCTCCCTCATTTTGGTGCGTCAAGTGCCCACGGCTTCTTTCACAGGAACCCTGCAAGGAGCGATGGTTGTCTCAGCCCCTGGCCATGAATCAGAAGCAGCTCTAAGAAGAGATGTCCAGGGCTGGACATCCAGAGGAGCTGAGGAGGATTTGGTTCCTGGCGTCACATGCCTCTCCTGGTTGAGGTGCTGGCCAGGCTAGCTTCCCATGGAAGCACAAGTTCTTGGGTATATAGTGTGATCCTCAAAAAGATCTACAGGAAAAAAAAAAAAAAAGCCTATATGGGAGTTATAATCAATATAAAGGGAATTAGAGGTGGTGGCAGCAGTGATAACAGCATGGCAAGAAAAAAAGACCTGAGCTGATTTATCATTTCCTAATTATGGTTGTGATTGCAAAATGCCTGGATCATATCGATCCATCATGGCAAATCCAAATCCCCAGCTGCTGGGATGGCTCTTGTCACGTCTGCAAACGTTTTCTAGAAGGTGTCTTTTAAATCTTGATTTGGTCTTTGACTATTAGATATCCACTTGTGGGAGTGGAGAGCTTTTTTCTTTTATTTTTCTTCTTTTTTTATTGCTGAACAATTTGGCTTCTCTGTTAGGGCCAATATAAGGGTTAATTAGGTAATTTTTATTTGGGTTGCAAATCCCCGGTGCCTAATCCTAATTATTCAGAATTAACACCTACTATAAAAAGTCTATTCCATAACTTTTTCTTTCCTGGCTAGATCGCAAACACAGTTTTGCAAGAAAAATATGTTTCTAATAATATACTATCATTTTCATATTTTAGTATAATAATTAAGTTAGCCCTAATTCACTCCCAAAATCTAATTTTCATAAATGAAGCATCATCTAAATATTTAATTGCAGAGAGCTGATATTCAGGAGCAGGTGTTTAAGGAGCTGCTAGGTGTCCCTGACATGTTGCCAGCTGTGCTGCATTGCAACTGCAGGGCTGGGAGGTTTTGGCCATGGAACTGCTCCGAGCCGTGGAGGTAATCAGGGTGTGCAGGCAAACGGGGTGTCTAGGAGTGGGTGAAGCTCCACCGGTGTGCGGTGACGTACGTGACTGTGAGTCCTTTCTCAGCCCTTTGGGTCATGATTTGGGAAGACTGAGGCTGCTGTTTTGCACTATGAGATTGCTGCACACAAAATTAGCTCAGAATCAGGTTCTTGTGGAACATAACCTAATTGCCTGCACATGCTGTGTGGTTTCTACAGCAGCTTTTGGTTAACATGATACAGTCATTTTTTCTTCTAGGCTTCTGGTTTGCACGTACACTTGTATTCACTTTCTGTCAGCTTCCTGAAAGCACTTGACAAGACCCGAGTCAGAGTGAAGCCCTCCAGCAATGATGATCAGCCTTTAATTCCCACCCAGACAGTGAGGGCTGTTCTGCGGGTTGGGTAGAAGCCCCTCACCTAGCTGAGTCCCTTCTGTGGATTGTACATAGCCCTGGTTTAAAGAAGGGTGATCTGTGGGAAAGAGAATAGAGTAAAACACATGGAATAATGCTTCAGGCATGTTGCCAATATTGCATGGAGAGGCCTCTTCGCAGCTCAGGAAAAGGGTTTCTGACTGC
Source organism: Alectura lathami (assembly GCA_013399715.1). Classification (NCBI taxonomy): domain Eukaryota; kingdom Metazoa; phylum Chordata; class Aves; order Galliformes; family Megapodiidae; genus Alectura; species Alectura lathami. The sequence continues at coordinate 182,195 of VXAV01010709.1, forward strand.
AGGAGATGTTGTGGGCTGTCTGGTAAGGACGGTTCCTCTGGACAGTGCATTGCATGGAAAGCAGCCACTTGTCTGTAGACACACTGAACTAAGTTTGGGGGCAAATCCATGGTTACAGCTCCCTGCTGATTGGAGTACTGATATAGGACCCAAGGCTTTGCCTCTACATAACCACACTATGTGGAAAAAAATGCAAGCTGTGAGTGCCAGTGTGCCTCCCCGTTATAGCTCCCATTGTGCAGTACACATCCCTCAAGATGACCCTGGAGGCAGCGCAACATCGACTGTAGTGCTTAGCTGCTCTGAGATGTTTGGCAGCTTATGGTGGTAGACTTCAAACCCTGAACTTGGGGAAATTTTTCTGAATTTGGGAGCAGCAAGAGGTTAATAAAAATTCTTTGAGGCTGGGTATGTTCCTAATATGCTGTAAGACATATGGAGATTTGGCTACCTTTTTTACCATCCAAAGTGTAATGGAAAAGGTTTTAAAAAGTTGCTTGCTGGCAAGTCATGAAACTTTGCTTTAGTTGAGCTCACTTTTAAAAATAAATAGCAATTTTTTACATTTTGTGCTGAATACAACTCAGGTCCTCTCTGTATTTAGCTTGGGGTGGGTAAGGGCAGTGCATATATTTTTCACTGCAACTTGCAGTGATAATAGGTTTTTTTTTTTTTTTAATGTTGTTTTCTTTGTGAAATGGTTTTCAATAAATAAACAGATTTGCCAGGAAGGATTTGGATTAGTTTCTAACACCCACGTTACCTTCTATGTCCCATCCCCATGGCACTGTCTGACTGAGGTTTGGACAGGAGCTACACCCTGGGGACTGTGCAGAGAGGCAAGGGTCACCTCTTGGTGCCAAAAATTCAGAAGAGACCCTGCATCTTCTCCGTTTATCACCATTGGCAATCTCTTTGTGGTTTTAACAAGCCCAGTGGAGCCCTCATCCCTGTGGCATCTTGGCAGGAGCCTCTTGGCTGCCTGGTCCCTTGCACTGGGGGAGATTCCTGGGGCTTCTTTTCTTTTGGATAAGCTCCAGCAGCTGCATGGTTTGAAGCAGACTCCTGAAATTTGGCAGGGAGAAAGCCTTTGGATCATAGAAGTGCCTTTTCTGGGTCTCACGAAAGGCCTTTCAGGTTTAACTGAGCTATAACCTCTTTTTAAAAAGCGTTGTTTCCCTCATCTCACTTCCAATTAACAGGTGATCTTAGGTAAAATGCTGAAGGGGCTGACCTCAACCACCCAGAGAAGGACATTAGTAAGTCACAGGGGTGACTGTAGTCCCAGACAGGGCAACATCGCCCGAACACAAGAGTTAAGGTCCTGCCCCAGCAACCCTCAAAATCCCCCAAGTGCCTCCTCAGGGGAGATTTCCACCTTCTGCAATGAAAAGAAGGCAACTGTGAGAGCCAGGCAGAGAAAAGCCCAGAGCAAGACCTGGCTCAAGAAGCAAGTTTTTTAGATAGCTATGCCGAAGGTGATTAGTTTTATATATTTCCTTAGAAACTAAACAAAACAGGAAATGACATAAAAATTATGTTAAAAGGAAGCTATTTAGTTTGTATAGGCAAGGTCTGCATGTTAAGGAATGCCAGATTTACAGTTACATATGTCTGCAACCTTATTTCTGCTCCCATGAGCACATGCATTACGATACAATCTTTAACTACACAATCACGTAATATTTTCCTATTGCCTCCCTTTTAATATTGGGGGTTGGATGTATAAGCGGGAAGAATCAGGATTGCACGGGCAATTGTAAAAATGGCATTTCTTAACTTTTGAGTACTTGGCTTTGCAACTTAACTTTCTTCAAATGTAATTTTTTTCATATGTAATTATATATATCCAGTCTTGAACACCAGAAAGCAGCGGGGATTACTGGCAAGCTTTCGAAAACTCCTTAATTTCCTTCTAGCAACGAACAGGAGACATCACTATATATATATATATTTTTTTTTTGTAGATTTCCCAGTGAATTCCTCCATATTTTTTAATAGATACAGCTCTGAATAGATGACTGAAAAAAATGGGTCAGGAAACACTGTAAATAATTACAATTGCATATTTTTAATCATTAAATACATAGGCATAGTATCACATTGTTGGAGCAGTGTGTAAGTTCAGTGCTGAAGAAATGGGGCTTTAATGAACATATGCTGACTTGGCCTCACAATCTTGCTTCAGCTCCCCTATTAACTTCCCATGCACCCAGGAAACCTTTGGCTCACTGCCTAAATAATAGAAGAATAATTAGACTAGTAATTGAAGGATGCCAAGTCAAACTTCTAAGGAACTTATCTGTAATAACCACTCTGCAGCACGTTTCCTGTGCTGCCTGGCATGGTTCTTCTTGAAGAATAATTTTGCAGACATCCAGTCCATGTTTTCAAGAAAAATTAGTGGGTCATGTAGTAACTGAAATAAACTCAATTACTGTGAATTGTAAAATAGAAATAAGTATCTCTCTTTCATAAAGCCTTTGGAGAGGTTGTGAGTTCATGCTGGCCCAAGGTAATTTATCCCCTTTCGCGCTCTCCCAATACCTGTTAGGCACCCTTACTGGACGTTTGGATTGGGACTAGATGTATAATCTAGGATGCTCTGAAGTTTGTAGAGTATCTGCATTCAATAGCATTGTAAGATTAGTGTAACAGAATTAACCTAGAATTTACTTTCTTTTGGCAGTTAAATTATAGTTAAATTATATATATATGTTTTAAACCTACATTTTATCTATTTTAATTAATGTGTTAAGTATTCAGCTGGAGAAATATGTTGAACTAGTGACTAAAATCTTCTACTCAAAACGAAAATCATAACTTAGCAGCAGTAACTGCTAACCAAGTATGACCAATCAAGGCAATTTTTGAGGGAGAACAATGCCGTTTGTCTCATTACTCTACTACTGCTTCCTCAGCAGGAAACCCAGCCACCAGTTCAGTGGTCCCCATGCGATGACTGAAGAACCACTGTCTGCACCATCAGCCTCCAGCCTGGGAGCTCTTCCAGGTCAGGGTAGGAGGCATCTCTCAGAGTAGCCCCAAGTAGGTATTACCGGGAGAGGAGTTGCCCCAGTCGGCTTTGCTTTCCCTAGAGCCAAGGACAGCTGTTTGGGAATGTATGTGCTTACCCTTCACAGGTGTCCATCAGACTTAATCAAATGTTATTCTTAAATTGTTCAATATTGTGCAGTGCCAGATCAGGTTTATGTTGTTTTTCATATAAATATTTGCTTACAGCTTTGAAGTTCAGGAGTTTATTTTATTGGCTAGAAACCAGTACAGTAGGTACTGATTCCTCATTTTGACAAGTCAGTCCTGGGCCAAACGTGTAAGGGGAAGAATGTTTGTGGCCAGCTTTGTGCATCAGGTCCTCCAGGTTGTCCAGGTGTTAAAGTGGGGAGACTTCGCATTTACAGAACCACAGCTAGCATTGCCTACTTGCAAAGAGAGGAGACCTATGTGAATTTTTCTCATAATGTCACTTCATCTTTTAATAATGTTGAGACGTGGAGCCATATTCCAAGTGTTTAGTGTCATGGGAAATGAAGCGGAATATATTTTGTTGGTAATTTCTACAGCAGCAGAATAAGGGTGGCAATAGCACTCCAACCAATTACCAGTTTCAGGTACTTCTTCTATATTTAAATTTCTTGCCAGTTACCTCAGCATAATTAATAAATGATACTGCTTCATATTTTCAAGGGAATCCAGACAGCTGTACCGCATATCACTCCTTTCTTTAATGTGCTGTAAAAGTTCCTCCTCCACTCTCGCTATTCTGTTGTCGTAATTAAGGATCTGCACCAGGAAATGCCACGCTTCAAACCTGAGTTTACTGCGTGCTTGACAGACTCCCACAGCTTCCTTTTTCAGCACTCATTTCCATCGAAAAAGCCTTGTGAAACCAGCAGCTCGGTCTTGCGAAGACTAGCTTGATGCGTAATGAGGATGCTGATTTTAAATATGTTATTGAGGTCATATTCAATGCTGCATGCATTTTTATGCTATTACATGGGAATTGTTGCCTAGCACATTTGTCCATGGTGAACCTGGTGACCTGGGTGGAAAACCCCTTCCAATTTAATTTTGGCACTCCGGGTGTGTGCCTGGGACACTTCACCAGTATTAGGGACATTAAAAAGTCCAATAACACTCAAACGTCAAGTGAAAATATGCCTGTTTGTCATTTCTGAAATCACTTCCCAGCTGGTAGACTCATAATTAATGCATTGGGTAGTGATCAATTTGTTCAGAATAAATTGACGTTTACATGCCCAGTGCCCCCTAACCTGCACAACCCTAGTGATTGTTTCTGCATGTTTATAATCAGACTTACCTGTGTCCGCTATTTTTTTTTCCTGTTCCTTATATCACTGCCAAATGTGACCACACTTGTGTAGGGAAGGAGGACAGACCAGAGCCCTGAGCGTGTTGCTTGGAGGCACACGGGATGCTCCCAGCGCACCCATGCATTGCTGCCCTGCCTGTGTGAGCAGAGGAGAAGGTGACTAACATTGCTCTAAAAAATAAATTCCCTGTGCATTATTAACGAGAGGGTCCTGATGGGGAGGGTAACGTTATCTTGATCTCCCTTTTAGACATATCTAAGTCACAATCGTGGCAGCTGAAGCTGTTTCTTTTTTTTTTTTTTTTGTCCCTCTTTCTGAGAGCAGCCAATTTTTCCGTCGTTCTTCTGTCCATTCTCTCATTTTCCCTGTTGCCTTATGTCCCCTAACATAGTCCCTGGTCTGTTTCATCTTTGCCTCCTCTTCCTTAAGGTCTTGGTTGTTTTTTGTTTGTTTGTTTTTTTCTAATATATAATACATTTTATTTCCTTACCCTTATTTCTTTATTTTTCCTTCTCTTCTTTCTTTTTTGCTGCAGACTTCCAAGTATTTCTTCTTCTGGTCTGGTCAATCACCCTCACTGCTGAGGTTCGGATCTCTTTTTGATGTTTATCAATACATCCATCTTCAGCATCTTTCTCCTTGTCTCCCTTTTTTCCTGGTTCCTCTTTCCTAACAGCCCTCTTTACCTCCTTTTTTCCACTGGCCCAAGGACCACCAGAACTGTCAGCTGGAGATGTTCAGTACCAGTGGTTCCTGCTGGAAAACTGGGATCACTGTGTGGCCCTGCAGTGGCTTGGGCTGATGACACCGAATTGTGTTTCTCCCAGTTCTCATTTGTCATTGTTAATCCTTCCTTCCTCATTAGATAATTATCATCCATGCCACCTCCCTTTTCTAATCATTCCTTGAATGCTTAAATTATCGCTACATCATTCAGATATATCTTTGATCTCCTCAATAAGGTTTTATTTTCCCTTCTGCAGGTAGCATGGTTATTGCCGTCCCCTTCATGCCTTCATGTTCGTCTTATTTTAACTGACTGGTTCCCTGTTCCTCTTTGTTCACACATTCCATCAAAAAACTAGGATGCCTTTTTTTTTTTTTCCTTCTTTAATCTACAAGCAAATTGTATTGCTACATTGCATTTGACAAGCTACATTTAAAAAGCATAAATTGAATACCTGCATTCAGTGTTAATTTGTGTTGAATTAAATGCATGAAAAAATCTTGGGAAGAAGAGAGAGTGAAAAATAAAAGATGGAAAAAAAAATCAAAAAATCAATCAAGACATTTGCTTTTCCAGACAGAAAACTGGCCAGGACTAGCAGCATTAATCCTTTTGCTGGAACATTTCTATACATTCCTTTCTGAT
>VXAV01010709.1:190421-201973 GCA_013399715.1 Alectura lathami
TAAAACAAGGGTTTAATTAATACTGGAAAAAAAATTGCTTTTCTGTATCAATTCTTTTAATTAATGAGACATGTTCTCTAGTTCTCGCTCTGTTTTTCTGCTTATTTTCCGAAATTGCACCTTTCTAATGACGTTTCTCATGGAACAAGAAGAAAGCAATGCGTTTCTGGAACTGCTGGTGATGTTAGTAGCAATGCCCCAAATAAGATTATAAGAAGATGCAATTTTTTTGTAACAATAACAGTAACATTGATTTCCTTTGCTTTATAACTTTGTTTTCATAAATATTGTGGAGTGTAATTGACAGGCATGTGAGTCAATGAAAATGGGACTTAACTGCTCAAAATACAGAGGGGATCTAACTTCTATTCACTCCCTGTGCCTTTCCAGCTCCTAGAAATGTATTACTGTGGAGGCATTGCACATTTTTCTTCCTTAAATACTCTTGAAAGCGTAGAGGGAAAAAAGGGAATTCAGAGAGAATATTTGGGGAGAATGGAAAAATGTTTTTGACAAGTAGAAAGTGCTGTCACATGGTATTAACCTAATGAAGTTATTTGTGTGAATCCCTTAACCTATTAAAACAAAATCACGAGGTCTTTAACACTTTGGATGGTGCAGCATTCCTCTACTTACAAGTTGTTTTTTTAAATATGTTGCTTTCTTTTTAAACTAAAGACCCAGTAGAGCTTCACTTCTCCAGCTGAACTGTTGCTGGTTTTTAGATCAACTTGTGTGCTGCCAATGCACTTAGGAACCACAAGGGCACTGAAGGAAACAGAGGTCTCGGGTAGCAAGGTCTTGTGGTTTATTATCAATCTTTCACACCCAAAACTTACTGTTTAAAAAAGAAAAAAAAATAAAGTTTTTTAAATATAAAGCACATGACAATACAAAGCTTTTAGATGCATGACTTTATCCACTTTAGCATTTTGTAATGTTTTCTCATGTTTCGAAACCTGAGCGATACCAACCTGCATCAACTTTAACAGAGCAGTTATTATAGTCTAATGTTTGGATGCTTTTTCTCAGGTTTTGAATCATTACTTCATGGATGATTGTAAAAATTGTTGTGGACAGGCATGGGCACCTGCAGGCCGAAATGCTCCCTTGTGGCCCTGCCTCTTGCTGCTTGGGGTTCCTGCACCTTGTGGGTACACCGTGCAGCCAGCTGGGGTTGTTCTCTGCGGGGGAGCATTAGTAGTTTCCAACTACGGTGGCTTAAAGTGAGATGAAATGGCATCTGGGTGGCAGCTATAAAATACTGTGACACTTCTGTGGCAGTGGGCAGCACAAGCATCCCTAGGAGTCAGGGGCTGTGGGTGTGCTTAAAGCAATGGACTCTGGGCATCTGCATCCCAACAACCCAAATTCTCTCTTCCTTAAGGTATGCATGAGTGGGGGGAGAGAACAGTTAGTATAAACCCACTGAGGGAAAAAAATCCTTTTGGATGCATTGTCTGTAGTGTTACTTTGGGGTTTGGAGGGCATTTCTGTGAGCAGAACAAAAAAACACTGCACAGCTGTGATTGCAAGGCAGTCTATTATCTGCATTATCTCTCCTTAAGATGGGCAGGAATTCTTCATTTCATGCATCATTTAAAACTTGCTACAGTGATCCCACAAAGTCAGTAGCTATGCTAACTACAAAACTTTAATAGTGTTTCTATCCAGACACAAGGCACCAAACTCATTTCCCTGCAAGCTGCAACATTGGCTCATACCATGAGCTACTTGAAATATTGCATCAGTACCACAACGCTCAGGTGAGCCCAGCCGCAGCTGCTGGTGCCACCTCAGAATTTCCCATTTTTACGTGCTTTTGTGTGATTTATGTCTTGATGAAGTCTTATCTCCCCAGGCTGCTGCCATAGGCTAATAGTCTGTAACAAAGCTCAGTCTCAAAAATGTCAGACATACTAAAAAAAAAAAAAAAAAAAGGGAAAATCACAGCAGAAGAAGGTGGTGGTAGTCTTTGCTGAGGGTGGGAACCAGAAGAAGGGTGACACCGGTTGAATTGCTCATGTAAAATACCAAGAGCTTCAGGACAAAAGGGAACCAAGCAGTAAATAGTCAGTAGGGAAAAAAAATGCTAAATGTTTGGTTTGTCATTCATTACCTGTGCTATTATATCTGTCTTAGAGGGCATACGGGTTCCTTTGGTTCATGAGCTGAACCACGGCAAGTGGGATGCTAGAGGATGGTGCCTCTGCTCCCCTTGATGGCACAGGAACCTCTCCAGAGCAGGAGCACCCATTGAGCACAAGAAGAGAGGCACTGCCCTCTGCCAACCCCAGGAAAGCACTGCTTGTCGTTCTCCAGTGTAAGACCAGCACCATGCAGTGCAGCAGGGGTGAGCGTGGTCTCCTGGAGCACCACTGCTCAATGCAAATCCAGAGAGCACTGGATCCAGGCATTCTTTCTGCCTGTGGAGTTATTTAGGAGCACACTGGTTATAGGAACATCACTCCTGTCAGACCCATATTTACTTCATTTATGCAAACGTTGCAATATTTTGTTGTTAAATTTCTCTTGAAATTTTTATTCCTTGCTAAAAGATTGCCCAAGTGGTTCCAGGTTTCTGTCTGCAGCTGTGTGCTACTTCTAACACATGCAGCCAGAACAAGCAGCAATGCAAGACTTGCAGATGGAGTGTGGGGGAAATGGAGTTCTGGCTCCCAGCTCTGCAAGCTCAACCTTCTGCTCCCTGAGCTGCCTTGCACGTCATGATTTTACTTCTCCTGTCTTTAAGTGATGTCTGTGAAGTGTGTGGAATAAAACGTTCTGTGCAGTTCACAGCTTGTCATGCAATTGCTGGATAAAGGTGATTTTAAATATAAAGTACTGTTAGTTGTACTGGCTAAACAGACTCATTAGTTCTCATAATGTTCCACCTTTGGCATCACCAATCAAGAAAGTGTGACAGTGCAGGGTCCTTCAAGAGAATTTGATGACTCTGATGAGCTAAATTCTTATTTGGATACTTGTGGTCCAATGTACTAGGCCATCTGTGTCCCAGTGTTGCTCTAATACAAGGGCAACCCACATGAATTCTTTGTTCCTCATCTTGCCCATCTATAGAATGGGTATAAATAACAGCAGGAGAGGCATGTCTTTCTTTTGTGAATGTTAATTTATTAATGTCTGAGTACTGCTTTCAGGTCTGAAGGAAAATGCTCTGTAATTGTAATAAACAGATATTGACTTCAAAGAGGCTCTGTAGATCCATGCTTTTTGATCCCATTCTAAAGCTGTAATTATCACTGTCCCATAGGCTTAAATATAGCATTATACATGTGCACATGTTCATCTGCACTTTGCTGGTGTGTGGTTTCATATTTTCAAGAGGAGGTGGTAGGATACAGGTCCTCCAGCAATAAAAAGTGTGGATGTCTGTGTTCTCTGCTGAGGAATATGTATTTTCTGGGATGCATTGGGGGTCAGTTTTAGACATGCTAGCCTCAATGTGAGACCATACAGAAATGTGGGTCTTTGAGGTGCCTGGGAACAGACAGTGTGACATGGCATAAAAGGGATATTTCCAGCATTTAAACTTGAACAGAAAAAAATGGGAAATACACCACTAGTTGGGTGCATCCCTGCTGCCCCAGCTTGTAAGTATCACATGCTTAGTGCCCTCATCTGGGACTCATGGGGTGGGCAGTCCCAGCCATAGGTACTGGCCCAGGCTCCTCAGCTAAGTGGCAGACTTAACAGAAATACCTGCAGGTCAGGGACTCTATTTTCAGCATTCATTTATTCTTTTAAAAATTTGTCTTTTTGCATTCTTATCAGGCAAATGAGGCCAAACAGATTTTCCCCCCCACACGCTCATTCTAATAAAATTGGCTTCCAGGCTGCGGCAGCACATGCCAAAATTCAACCTGGAAATGCTGGCAGTCTCACTACAAGAGCGATGCCAGCAGTGGTGCTGCAATTATCAGTTGATCTCCTGTTTAAATACAACCCAGCATGTGAGCTGAATGCAGACAGGTTAGAAAAAAAAACTGTGAAAAAGAAAAAAAAATAGTTCCTTAACAATTTTAAAATGAGCTCAAGTCATAACATACAAATCGTTTGCTCAGCTAAAATGTGCTAAACCAAAACAAATTAAATGTAACAGAGAATATGATAGCAGAAGGCTGAAAGTCATTTCAACGAAAGTAAGAATTGTTGTTTCCCTTTAGTCATCTGCGTGTCTTTGGTTACCCAGATAGAAGGAAAATGGACCTGCTATTGTGTGAAAAAGAAATTGCCATTAGTGGAATAAGTTGTAAAATATGATGCTGATATAGCAGAGGGCCCCTTTGGGGGGCTGTTCCTTGGCCACTTTCTCCAGCGCTGGAAATCCAGACGTGCTGTACAGCAGCTTTAAGTGGGGCTGTGTGAGCTGAGGCAATCTCAGCTGTCCTGAAGAATTCCCTCCCTGCATCCTCAGCAGGCTAGGACCCGGGGAGTGTACCTCCCCACCACGGGAATAACCCCAAGCTGCTCCTTTTTGGGGTTAATTCAGATCAATGGCCAGTGGGGACCTGCAAAACCAGTGCAAGGCTCTTGCCTGCTCTGGGTACTAAATAAAGCCAGCTATGTAATGGCAATCTATACCTGCATTTTATGTTTATAGAGCAGTAGTGTTTCAGATTTTCCTGCTTCTCTGAACAATGGAAAATACAAAATTAATGGAGACACTCAGAACACTGAAGTGTACAATGCCTCCTAATGGACGGGTGTCCAAGTGCTAGTATGTTTGTGCTGAAGGAAGCCTGGGACTGAAGTGTACCTGAGCAGTGGGTAGGGGAGCCTGGATAGCAGCCATCTGAGATATCAGAGAAATGCAGTTTCACAGGTCATAAGAGTAGGGAGAGGGGAGGCTGGTTTTACAGTGCATAATACACTTGCCTTTATGCCACTTTCAGGCCAGATTCTGTCTGAAAAGACCTGTTAGATAGCTCCCCAATCTGCGATAATAACCCCTAGCTCTAATATTACACTATGAGCATCTGTTCTTTCTTAGATTTCCCCCCTTAAATTTCTTTTTTCAACCTGAAAACAAACCCAAACACTGCTAAACTACAGCAAAATACCCAGCAGAGGATATGAGTGGTTACAGGTTTCCAGCTCCACTGGAAACATGCTGGTCTCCAAACTGTGCAAAGAGAATCCAACACTTCAAGCACAGCTTCATGCCAAGACATGTGTCCAAAAAAACCCAGATGCCTTCAGTGTTTTATTACATGCAGTGCTGAGCTGTTCAATGGCTCTGACTGCAGTAGCCAGGAATATTGGGAAACTGCAGATGCGAACACATACACACACGGAGAAGTATGCAGGCCTGGGACTCGAGCACTGGTGAACGTCAGTCTTGCTGCTCAGGGGAAGAACTGTTCCCAAAGTTGGGTAAAATGGGATGAAAACATGGTGTGGCTTCCCAGGCAAAGTCAGATGTGGTGCAACCTGATACGGCAGATATTTTGCTGTACCTTAGGTATGGCTAACAGTATCTACAGGAGTTGTGCTCTCAGATTCGGAGTCAGAAGAAGGTGTACAATGAACTTTGAGATGAGCTATAAATCACAGTTAAACAGACAACGGCACGTATATATCACGTTAACAGGCTTCATGGGCCTATCTGTTTCCTACAACAGTATAATAAATTGAAATGTCTGTCATTAATGGTCAGAAAAGGCTGGGATGCTGGTGGTGCTAAGATCGAATGTGAGCATGAGTTTTACCGCTGCCAGTACTTTTTTCTTTAGAGTTACTTCATTTCTGATTTGATTCAAACTCACAGTCACAGAAACATGACTTTACTAGCATAACTGTTCATGGATTTTTCAAATACCAAAACCTCTTGGACTCTTTACAGTCTGCATTTGCAAAAAGTTAAAATGCCTAGTTCAAAGACTTCAGAGCCTTTTTCTCCAAAACTCAAACCAAAATTCACTAGGTGATACCCTTTTGAGAACCAGCTGTTGGCTCTAGCTGCGAGTCAGCTGGGAAGGTGAGCCTTGGCCATCTGACTGGTATCCCTCAAAATCACAGATCAGGAGGTAATTGTCCCCTAGTAAGTCTCAAAAAACACAGCTACCACCAACAGCGCCCAGCAGCATCCAGGTTTATGAACTGTCTGCCCTACTGCACTACTACCTTCCCCTCTGCTATTTGTAGGGAGAGCACACTCAGCTGGCACGGTGTCACTCTGCAAGCACAGCCAGGCCTCCTGTATGGGGCATTTTGCATCCTGTTGTGGTTACGGACCAGGCGGGTTTTTTCCTGCGTCTCTTGGCCCTGCGGTGACATCATGAACTGAAGTGAACACTTTTTCTTTTCTAGTACTGCACATGCATGTATGAATTTGAGCTATGGTTAGTCAAGAATTACTCCATCTATTTAAAATATGTACATACAAAAGTATCAAGGGACACATCCTCTAAGCCATGTTACATTTATCAGAGATACCAATATGAAGAATGGACTTTTGTTAGACGGATGTTGAGTTTATGGGGAAGATTAATAGGTAGCTGCTATTTTAAGTGTAGATTCTCTAATGGGGGTACCCTTGTGTCTGAAGGCAAAATCTGAAGGGAAAAGGTGCAGGCTGTTATAAGAAGAAATAGGATGACCAGCCTGCTTTGAAGTGCATCTCCCGAGCTCCAGAAGCATCTCCTGATATGACCAGCAGGGTACAAAGTGGATTCGCAGTGACAGCACTGTCATGTCTGGGCAGGGAGAAGGTGACAAGCTTCTGGGACAGCAGGAGCAGAGTATGAGACCTGAGGGAGTCTCATGAAGCCTTGAAGACCACTCTGCTCTGATGTGCTGCAGAGGCTGGAAGTTCCCAGTGTTTTTCCTTGGCAATTTTCATTTTTGTTTTCCCCTTTACTGGTCCTTTTCCCTTTGTTGCAATCACAGTGCAATGTTTGCATTTCATTCAGGAGGATGGGCAAGAGGTTTCCTCATTTAACTGCTGCTGCGCTGGCACTGGATGCTTGGATTGACAAGGGCTGAGCCTTGGAGACTGAGCAAATCCATTTGCAGTGCCCAGCCTCTTATCGCTGGTGATGTAAGGTTAATGACCTGCAGAGTTCTGCACAAACAGTGCGAGAAGATTTGCCAGAAATGTTGGCACATTTTTGTTGGCCCCACAGCCATGTATTAAGAATGGAGCTAGGGGCCAATTCGTGGTTACGAGCCACTGTCCACGTCGGGAATGCCAGGGCTGAAAGCTAGAGGTGAGGTGTAATTCCCATAGGAACTGCAGGAAGAGCACTGGCTCGAGTGGCCGTAAAACCCCCTTAGGGGACAAGGAGGTGCAGCTCCTTCCCCTCTGCTGTGGACTCTGCTGTGATCCAGTTGTGCAGAGAGAATAAAAGGAGGAAGAACATTTGCTTTCTCCTTCTTTTTTTTTATTTGTCCATCTCTTAGGTAGCCACCTGCACTGCTGCTCTCTGACCAAGGGTACCCATGGGCCCCTGGATGAATTATATGCAGCAATAAAAGGCAGGTTACTTAATTTTCTTGAGGTTGGGATCTCCAGGTTGACACTGAGCTTCTGGCCCTGGTGCTGTTTCAATGAGTACTGCTAGGAGAGGTGACACGGGAGCCACAAGCTCAGGGCGGTGGAGTGGAACTCAGCAGTCTGACCCCCGTATTTTGGGTTGACCCCACGCTGGAGTGCATCATGACTGCACCTCCACTTTCCTTCCAGGGGCAGAATAGCAAAGGAGAAGATGAGATGGAATGCAATTGGGAGAAATAGGATAGCCATAAAGTGCAGCAGGAACTGCCGTGCTGGGTGGTCACCCGGCGCTTGCAGAGACATCAAACTGCTGGGAGAAGAACAAGGCTGTCTTCCCCTTGTAAATGGAAACAGCAAGGCTGATGGTTAATCATTTCCCAGGTGAAGCATTCAACCATCTTTTAGGTAGTTATTTATTATTATTATTATTATTATTTTTAACTGAACAATGCAAACACACAAATGAAAAATTTAGTTAAGTGGACAACTGAAAAATGCAGCTAATTAAAAAAGCCAGGAAACACACGTTTTTCTTTCAAACTATGCTTTCCAGAACTTGATGTATTTTACCAGATGGGAGTCTCATTATGTGACAGTTTGGTACCGTGAATGAATAAAGGGCTCTCCACTTACACACACAAAAATGTCCCTACAACTTTCAGTAGCATTTATTGAGGGCTGAGGGAATGGTAAACATCATGAATTACATCCTAAGCACGAGAGTCAGCTCATGGCTCTGCTTTTCCCGCACGCTGTAGCATCTTTCTAACTAACAGTAACAACAAATACGACTGACGAAGTTGTTCAATATTTTATCTGAGGGAAATTTTAACTGAGCTCTGAAGCACTGCTCTGCAGTGTTGGCTGGAGGTTGGTGCCTGAAGGCAGGTGTTGAATTAGCCCCATGACATGCTGGAAAGGAGCTGTGTGCTGCTACGTGTGTGCGTGTTTGTCTGAAAACTTTTTTCATGTTTATGTATATAAACATACTCTCTAGTCTTTCCAGATTTGAATAACAATTATTTCTTNCCAAATTTGTATAAAAATTTTTTTTTTTTTTTTTTTTTTTTTTTTTTTCTGAGTAATACTGGAGTGCACACTCCCCACATGTCAACACGTCTGCATTTATTTCAATGATCACTTTAGTGCTACTTACTCCCTTTACCTATTTCCTCTTGTGAGCCTGGCCAAGATGAATTTGAGATACTTTCGGGAGGCTCTGGTATTTAGAGAATTGGTGCTGAGCACTTCCTGAAAGTCAGTTTGCTTTGCAGTGCAAGGTACTAACACAAAGCTCAAGGCACTGCAGAAGGTGTCCAGGTAGGAAAATACAGAATGTCCTCTTCGGCTTTGATTCAGCAACTGGGATCGCTGGAAGTCATAATAACACTGGTTTATATTAGCTGGGGTTGGCACAAAGGCTGTTAAAGATGTGACTGGACAACTAAACTGTGTGTGCGTGTGCTTGTGTATAAATACAGATACTTTACTTCTGTTGCTTACAACAGGAAAGCTGTTTGGTTTGATGTTAAATTCTATTTTAAAGTTAATATTTATTTAGTTGTTACATCCTGAACCCTCTCTGATAATGCTGAAGAGTTTGCAAAGGCATTCAGTCCTTTCACTGGGCTTTGTATGTAGCTTAGAGCTGTACGACTGGCCTGTAGTATCTGCTGCATTCAGAAAATGACATCCACCTGCCTGTGAAGACTCTTTATAAAACTTTCTAAAATTTCTGTGCTGGTCTTCTTTTCTTTTTTTTTTTTTTTGAACTTGCAAATTGGTGGGAAGCTAAATGTCTCTTAGAATTTTATTATCCTTTGTCTTCGAATATGAGACAGATAAACGGATCTTTAGCTAATAGTTGACTGGTGCTTGACAGATAAACTGATCTTTAGCTAATAGTTGACCGGTGCTTCTTCTGCAACTTCTTCTTTTAGTAAACATTGACAATTTTATCTGTTTAGGCTCCTTTTAAAGCCCTTTCATATGCACTCATGGAAAGAAAGCTCCTGCAAATGGCTTGCATTGATTAATGGAGGAATAGAGAGGTTAGCGTAAAAGAGACATCTGTAAATAAAAATACATCCAGTCCTGAGTTTAAACCGAGGAAATGTTCATGTGCCTTGTTCTCTGCAGTCTTGTAATTCTACTCCTTTTTTAACACCACAAACTTCTTACTCTTTATTACAATCAGAATTCTGATGTCCTTGCATCTTGTCATCTGTGCTCTGGAGCTGAGGGTGACATAAACGGTATATATATTTAGGTAAAAAGAAATCCTGGAGGGCACTTCCTGGTCAGCTTCAATGTTTATGAGTTGGTGCTTCCAAGGGTTGTTCAATCTACCACACGTTCATCCCCGGCCAAACACGCTCATGCTCTGCCCAGCCTTAAAAGTGAGTAGGAAGCTGTACTACAGAAACAGTTTGTGCTGTTTTAGGATTAAGCAATTGGGTGTCTCAGCTTACTGCACAGGTTAGGATGCTCAACAAATGAATCATCACCACGCATCATTTGCATGGCTGAGGGAAGATAAGGCACTTCGGGGTAAACGTGGCCTCTAATTTATGGACAGAAGGCCAGATTCATTTTTTTACAACATTTTTTTTCCATTTATGTTTTTATATGTCAATGTAAAAATGTTTCCATGGAGACTGTAAAGGTTTTTATTAAAAGGTCGATAATGTACCTCCTACATAATAATTTAAGCAACTTGAGTGAAACCTTATGATCTTGTTTTTCGACATGTTCCAGTTGGCGTCTTTCCTCCATTGTAACCTATGCCAGAAAAATGCAGTGAAACTGTAAAATCCGAGAATATGGCATTGTAGCAGTACATATATATAGATATAAAAATATTAATGTTTGGAGGTAAAAAATACATTAGCACGATAAAAGTATGTTGGCTTGGTGCTGTGGTTACGTAATACTTGGTGTTAACATGTAGCATGTACTGCGTATGCTACACCAGCATATTTTGTGATATATAATCCAGTGTTTATCTATATTCAAATTAGAATCTGTATTTTAACTGTACCCCCTAGGGACATATTATTTAAACAATCCCAGTCACAAAAAATAAACATAATGACGAAAGCTAAAATAACTCTGAAGTGTTTTTCCCAGTCCTGATTACACTGCACTCTCTGCTGTCTTAACTTATCTTTAATTACTATAACTGATCTCAACACAAAGGGGACAGATTCTCAGCTGCACAGAACTCGCTGAGCTCCCCTGCCGATTCCAGCGGAAGCACATTGACTTCCATCAGGTGCAGATCTGGTCCAGCTTCGTTTTCTTTCCTGTATTTCCTGCTTTTGTGCTTTTCATCTTGCTGGTCTGTGCCCAAGTGCATGAACCTGAATAAAACCCACGCCCTTGCTTCAAGGGGATTCACTAGCTGCACTTTTTCTCTGATGTCTTCAGTTCCTCAAGTCTCATGTGGGAAAGTAGAGAAAGCAGTAGAGCCTGATTTTGCTTCATGGCATCCTTTGGCTAGCAGAAAAAATTACAATGCAAGGCAAGATTGCTGAAGGCTATTGGCTGCAGCCGAAGGATACGCTGAGTTTATACACCTGGTTGGTACCACAGTACCTCCAAGAGAATATTTGCTTGGAGCAGCAGCTGAGGACATGGTAAAAGAACAGGAGGCGGCCTTGGCATGTACAAGTGCAGCATCCTGTTAGCAGCATTTCCCTAAAGTCTGTCGAGTGCCATTCTGAGAATAAAAAACTGACATCACCTTCTTGAAAGGCAATTTTATTAGCACAGGAAACTTTCCAGCGTTTTCATAACCTTGATCTTCTGATGAACATTTGCAGATTCTACACAATTGCTGTCAGCAGCCAAGTAGCTAACATGAGTCCTTTTAACTGTGTGTTCTGCGATTAACCAGTAGTATATCTGGGAACAATTGGTCATGGCCATCCATGGCCATCCATCCTCTGGGGTTGAGTAGCTGGGAATAGGTAGAACTTTTTTTTTTTTTTCCTCTTTTACTTTTGCTTTCTTTCTATTCTCTTTCCTCTCT
>VXAV01010709.1:207444-241198 GCA_013399715.1 Alectura lathami
AAAAAAAAAAAAAAAAAGCTGTTGTTTCTGGAGGATTTTCCATTCCAGCCTTCCAGACCCGAGGGACTCTGGGATCCAGGCTGGATAACCATCTGAACCCCTGGGCTCCTGTTCAAACTCAGCCACCTCCAGGCCCACCATGCCTTGGCCATCTCCCCCAGCCACCCGCTCCATTTCCACCTGCCTTCCCTGGTGCAAATTATACTTCCTGACCAGCTATGTAAAGAGAAGCAAAGGGTTAATAGAAACCTTATAAGCTTGCTAGCCTGGAAGAAGTACAAGGCGTACAAGTCTTATGTAAATGTGCAATAAAAATGAGGAGAGGAAAAAAATAATAACTTGAAGATGAGGGTGCTGCTTTATTCCCAGTGTGGGCTAATAATTAGGGTGAGAATGTCATGCAATGAATTTAAAGCATCTCGTATTTGCTGTAGCCTTTGTTGCTGTTTTTGCCTCCTATTGGATTAACTTCCCTTCTAACCAATACAATATTTTTAAGCAATAAAGCATTCGTTCAATATTCCTTTTCATAAAACCCTCCATGGCTGTAAGAAAACATAATTGGATGTGCACTATACAGCTTGAGCTTCATAAACATTAAGTCCAACAACATGTTATAAATAATAGTGATACAGAAGATTAGCTCTATTAACCTCCTAACTGAGCTGGAAGCATTAGCCTCTTCCAGAAGAACTACCGCTCCGCAGTGCTCCGCGCACGAACTCTTCGTGTCTGCCTTTAATTTCCATCGTCACTGCGATTCCCACATCTGCCTTACAGACCTTCCATGCTGCTGGTCCCTGCTAGGTCAAAATGCACAGTGGCAGATTGGCATATTGAGCTATTAATACGTTGCTATATGTGTTACAGATGTTGCATAAATGAACAGTGCTCTATCACTGTTCCTTGACACAGGGGCCCCGGGGGTGGGAGGCTGAGACCCAGATCTGTCTACAACCTGCATACTCTGGCAAAAAAAAAAAAAAAAAGGAAGAGAGAGGAAAAAAAGGAGAGTTGCCCCTTATTGCAGAATCACATTCCAGCTTGCAGAGTCAATTTTTCAGATGTTCTTGCTTTCCTGTTCCTTGTTCCTGCACTCAGACCTCATCTGGCCATGGTGAAAAATGATGTGATGCAGTTTTTTATTCTGCACTTGACACCCTTATGGAAGGCAACGTGGCTCATTGATTCCAAACTCCTCAAAGGTCAAGGCACTAGGAACAAAGATTTTTTGGAAGCAGCCCAGGAAAAACTTTAAACTTGGACTCTATATACCCAGAAAATCAGAACTGTTAATTGTTACCCCTTCTGTTGCTATTAAGCTTCATATGAACACTGAACATATGTTCCATGATCATGTACTTTTATATTAAAACGTTATTGAGTCACCAGGTGAAATGTGTATTAAGTTCACAGCTGAAAATAGACAGTAGGTTTAAATTTTGACAGCAAGCAGCTGTAGGATTTCTAAAACTTAATTCAAATAAAGTAATCAATAGGTTATGCTACAGTTTCAAGTTTCCCCAAACAAATTTATATGAAAAAGGATATTAATTTATTTGTGTTTAGTTCTGCTAAAAGACAGATTTTTCTCTGTCACCTCTAAAGCACAGATTAAAAAAAGACTTTGAGATGTTTTAAGAAGTGCAAACAGTTTTTTCTTGGTTTAGCACACCACAAAATTAAATGCTCTTTTTTTTTCTCTTTCTCCAGTGCAGATTAGTAATGATTACTCACTCCACTGTTTACTCATTCTGCAGCTGTACAGGTTTTGAAATGCTAATATATGAATTATGTCCTCATTTTATTATAAAATTGGAGAATGGGTCAAATCCAAACAAAACACTGTGTAAGGAGAGACCCTGATTTTTTTTCAGATGCATGTGAAAGATGCCACAGAGCCATGTAACCTGGCAGGGGATCAAGCCACAAAAAGTGATTGCGAATGCTCGCATTGGGGCATCAGTTCCATGGCTCCAGAGGAAAGGTGGCAGGCGGTCAGGCTTGGGAGTAGGTGGGCTTTCGGTGCGCAGTGTCCACCCATGGTGTTTCCAGTCACTGGTGGGATGAAAAAGCAGTGGTGTGATCGGAGACTCTCAGCTCTCCACGTATGGTAGTGACTCTCTATTTTCTTTATTTCTTCTTTTTGACCTGGGAAATCTATTTGGGTATTCGGCCAGCAGCATTAAGTAAATGGATACATATTTTTGTGTCTCATTAATTAAGTGAATTTTCTAGGGTGACCACACTTATTCCCCTGCTCTCCTCAATTTCTCATTATTTCATAGCAAGATCTTTAAGAATGCAAACCCACGCCATAAGGAAAAAATATTCTTATTAAGGAAACACGAATCAGGAATCCTGAAGTCTTATTGCTACATATTTATGTTCATTCTTTCCTTTCATTATGTAGAATTGTTCTAGATTTAACTTAAAGAACCGAAAGATTATCCAGACATATGAAAAGGAAAATTATGAAAATCTCTAGGAGTTTGTTGTATGAAAGACTCTTTTATATGGTTGGGTTTTGACCTAGTCTCCAAGAGGTCTTCTGTTTGGTTGTAGGGGTTGTACCAACATTTTAATGATTTTATTTCTATGTATGTATAGAAAGCTTTTTCATTGGAAACTTAGGAAATGGTCTCACAAGATTTAGAATTTAAATTCAGTGGTTTTAGTTACTATAAAAAGTCTTCCCAAATTTTCTTCAGTTTTTGTGGATCCTACTGAATAAATATAAAAAGATAGGCATTTCTCTGTGCAGATTGAACAACACATACTGTTAACACACAGGGGTTTTTAATTTGTAATTTTAAAAAAATTATTTTACTGAGTTGTTTTATTTGAGGAGGATTTTTTTTTTTTTTTTTTTGTTCACTGTTGGTGTTAGGAATTGCCTTTAGCTAAGCTAAGGTTTAAAGTCAACATGACTGTAAAAACAAATAAACCTGCGGATATTTACTGCTGCACTTTGTCCTTATTCGTGCAGAGAGTAAAACCCTCTAATGCCTGTACTTCTGCATACTTTCTGACTTCTCACTTATTTCTATGTTTCTTGTGTCCACCTAGCAGTGCTATAGAGTGTTCATATGCAGGACAGTGGCTGGAGAAGTCCTTGCGGAACCTGTTCCGACTCTCACCAAGAAAATCTGCTGGCTGGCTCAGATGTGAACTCAAACCGGAGGGACCCAGCCTGGGGCTGCCGTTAATGTTTGTATCATTTTTACTTGGTGCAGTTCTGTCATTCCTTCAAGATGTGACTTCTTTGTTTCTCCTTAAAAATATATTTATTACTAAATTGTAGAGAGCAGGTTTTCAGTGTTCTTTGTGGTCTAACCCCACTGATTTCCTTGGTGCAACGTCAGCAGAGGGCTAAGCACTTTGGCTTCTTTTTCTCAGGATAACTTTAAAGATCCAGTGGAGAGGAAGAGGTGAAAGCACATCTTTAGCCTCCACACTGCTCACACAAGAGACTTCAGGTCTCATCAAGATGAACTGATCACTCTTCAAAAGAGAATCCCTTAAACTCATGTAGAACTGACCTTTCTGCTCCAGGAAACTTCCTCTTACGTGACAGATATACCTGATACAGCAAGCTACAGTTACTAATTACCAGCTGGTAGGTCCTCATTACCAGATTACCTTTAATCTACAAGTCAAGCCAGCACAGGGAATGCACCTTTTTTGCCCTCTCTGTGCTTTGAATGGAGATTTGGTGACTTTCTTTAATATTGGCACTCATGTAGAAGGTGGTTGCAGAAGAAAGAAAAGCAGTGTGACCTCAGGGCTTTTTGCTCTCAGGCAGAGCAGTAGGTAGGATGGCCAAAACTGTCTTCACTCCTAAAAGGAAAGTGTACTGAAAGAGAAATTCATCCCTTACACATTGCCAGTACTGTTCTGCTTGGAGAGAAAACTCCATCAATACAACTCCCATAAATACAGATCTCTGCCAAATATCATTTGGAGATGCTGTGGGACTTGGGAATTGGCCCCTCATTAGAGATGCTAAGATTTCTCTCTTCAGAAGGGCAATCTTCCAGCCTATGGAAATTTATGGGAGACGTACATGTATATGTGGGTTAAATTCAGCTCCCAGGTATACTGCAAGGTGGAACGATCCAGCAAACTGCACTGAATGTTGTTTCATCACTTGAGGCTTTTTGACAAGTGTCAAATATTTGCAGTTTGAACATCTGTTGTACTATTAATACTGTATTGTATCAACTGATAACTCAGATTCAGTATAAAAGAGATACTGCTCAATATTATCCACTGATTCATATATATATACATATATATATATACAATTAAACATAACTAATCCGGATCAATTGAGCAATTTTTATAATGGCATTTTGTTGATGCTTCGAACTAAATGTAACATCTCTCTAAACTGTAGTTGGTAAATCTTTACAACAACTAAAAATTAACACTCTAGACCATGCAGACAAAAATAAAATATGAGAACTGTAGCATCAGAATCTGTTGCTTGTTTGTTTTTATTTTGGATATGTCTCCTGGAATTAGTAAAAGTGTGTTCGCCTTATTTGGAGTCCGTAGAAAAAAAGATTCCCACTTCCAGAACGCATGGTCCAGAAAGGCAGCAGGAACTGAAAGCAATTTGGGAGTGTCATCTCAGAGCTGTCATAGAGCAGACAGTTTTTAATGTTGAAATAAACTACCAAGTGTTATTTGGAATCCAGCAGTATAAAACCAGCTAAACAATGGCTATATGAGCTCACTGTGCTGTCTGGCACATAGTGGCAAAGGGGTGAAAGGTGATTTGCAGTAAGCAGTTAAAAAAGCCACTTGAAATATTAAGCTTTTCTGTGAAGGGTAATGTCCTAAATGTGGAGGTTTTGTTCATGCAAAAGCCCAGATGCAGAAAGAGCTATAGGAACTGGGCAATGCCACCTGACTTAAACCCAAAATCTCCTGTCTGGAAAGAAGAACTGCTGTCTCCATCTGTAGCAGCAGCTCTGAACAACCTGCAGACTGTTTTGACAAGAATTTGGATTTCTCACACAGTTTTGCATATCAGGGCTAGCTACGTAGAACATCGTTTAGAACTTTAAATGCAGAGATTGATTTTCTGATGAAGTCCATGGGGACTTTTCTCAACCAAGTTAAATGAAAAGGAAATAAATTTGGAGAAAATGATTTTGTGAAGGGAGTTGTTTGCTTTTTCCCTCCCCTTGTTTTGTTTAATAATTTTCCTTGCTTTCTGTGGTCTGACTGTGAACAACCACCCAGCTCCGTGCTGAGCAGCTCTCCACCCTGTCCCATGGCATGACGCTGGCTGGTGCAGGGCAGTGCCCTCTGTGCTGGTGCAAAATGAAGTAGTGCTGGGCTGCACACACCTCTCACTCCTTTTCTCATTCTTACAGGACTGGAAGTGTCTGTGGATGAAGCCCTTGCTCACAGCTCCCATAACAGCAACCACTGACTGGGTGAGGAGATTAGAGCGGGAGAAAAGGAGGAATAAAAACAGCAGACCTGGGAATATATTCCATTAAGCATTCTATTGTACTTGCCCCAAAATGATATTCTTGGGAATTTACTCAACATTTTATTACTTGCTGTATTTAAAAATATATACTTCATCCAACTCTTCTTTACACAGTGGTGCTGCTAAACATTTAGCATATTTTATGTGTTCAAATAAACTGGAGAGCATGGCTTGCAATGCTAAAGAAAAGGTAGCAATTTACTGGCAGAACTCGATTTCACACTTGTAACTTTTACACAGAGCCTGACATTGTTCACTTTGCTAATTGTAAGCCTAGTAACTCTTCCAAAGAACACAGAAGTCTTTTTTCACATCTGTGCTAAGAATGAAACCAAGACGTAATGTCACAAGTGGCCACAATCAGTGACAGCCCAGAGTGTGAAGGCATGACTAAATCTAAGAATTTTCAGGATCTAATCAAAAATGGCTGAAAAGCATGCAGGTGCCCATTGTGCAGGCCAGTGCTGATGAGAGGAGAAGGAGAGGGGTGAGGATGTGGGACACAAGGTGTAGCTATCAGGGCAGTAGCCCAAGGGGCTGGACAGGGACGGACTTCACCCTGCCCACATGATCACCATGGCCCTGCTGATGGGGGATGCCTTGACCAGGAGCCTCCAGGATCTCCCTCAGGCTACACATCCAGTGGCTATGGCCTCTTTAGCAAGAAATTTCAAAGGGACTTTCCTCCTTCAATAGCATATTTGAGGTCATAAAGGTGTTGCCGCTGTTTTTTTAAAAATTTTTTTTGATGAGTGCATGTTTCCATGCTTTAAAAAAAAAATTGGGGATGGAAGCCATCTGACTCCCATAGTCATTTACTTGCTCACAGATTTACCTGAGTGCTCTTCCAAATCAGCCACTCTATGATTTTGCCATAAAAATGATAGAATATTGCCTTTTGGTGCTGGCTGCTGCTTGTAGCGATGGCTGCCCTGCCCGTGCGTGGGAAAGAGGGACCCTGCGGTCACCCATGTGAGCTGGCCCAGGCATCCCACCAGGCACGCTCACGTCTGCTGCAGATACAGCCCACAGCCCAAGCCATCTGAGCCAAGCCAGAATAGCTAAACTTGTCGCCATCTCAGAATTAGAAAAGTGAATTTAATCTTGGGCTGTCAGCTCAATTTTTCCCCGCAGTTTCAAGGAACAATCTTATTTTCCCATAGGAAAAATATATGGTCTTGTAGCAAAACTTGGTAAGGAGTTATTTTGTTTGCTTTTGCAAGACTGTCAACAAACCAAACTATGTAGGCTTGTCCTTAATTGTGAGACTTTTTCCTATCATGCGTTTTCCAGGTCCAGACAAGTAGTCGCCTAATGTGAAATTCTAGGATTTGAAGCTTTGTCCTTTGGAGTATGTGAGCTCTCCATAGATGCCTTCAGCTAGCCATTTAAGCTAAATGCCATTGGTGCTGTAAACTAGCACGAGTCTAACAGAAAAGCCCTAGCCATGAAGGGAATCTTTCCCTGGACTTCACCTGGTGTTGGCTCCATGCCAGTGAGGGAATGCGCATCGGGTTCATTTATCAACCCGAAAGGATGAGAGAGACCAAGAGGAAAAATTCTTGTGTTAGCCTTCATCATATAGCTTTTCTTAGAGCTGGGAACTGTGGTTAGACACAGAACAACCACACCACTGCTAAAGGTTGAGAAAACAAAGCCATAAACCACAAGCGTGACTCTTCCCCCCCCTTGTATAGGCTGGCTGAGGTCAGGGTGGCTTCAGCTGCAGGGCCGACTTTTATGGTGGAAGGAGCTATACTGCCAGCATGAATGCGTGCTGAGGCGTGGTAGGTGAGCTTGTATCAGCACTGAAGAGTGCAGCAAAAGCTTTTGTATAGTGGCCGGCTGCTTGCAAATCTGGACCACTAGGGATACTGCCTTGAACTAACATAGGATGGACGATGCGTCAACTGAATATCCACGTCGGGCTGACAGTTTGCCTTTACCTTCTGTTTCTTGCAAAGACAAGCACAGACCCCAGTGCCCCTCGGGTGGCTGTCCCTCCTTTGCAGCAGTGTCAAACACAGTTCGGTGCCACCAGTGGGGCTGGCTGTGTTTATCTGCAAGTATTCATGTTATGGCACTGTGAAAGATGTGCTGCATTCAATAGTGCAAGTTTTCTCTGTGGAAATAGATAGCTAAAGACAGAAATTAATGTTTAGAAGAGTTTAAGGAATTTCCATGCAACAGGCCACTTGCTGTCGTAGCTGACAGAAGATTTTACAGCCACCTGAAGGAGCTGGCAGCCTTTATTTTGTAGGGCACAAGTGAGCAGCTGTGACAGGAAAATGAAGATGCCTGTTCTGTGAATCAGCCTACAGATGTTTTTGAAGAACAGCTTAAGAAAAATCTGATTTTACAAGGACAGCTTGTACTAGGAAGGCTTCAGGGTTGGCGGTGAGTTCGCCCTGCCTAGGCGTCCTGCCTGGTGGCAACATCTCCCACCAAACCGCATTTTGGAGCCTCTGGTACCAGCTAACCATAGCAACCTTCATTCTTAGAGCAGCTGTCAATGTTTTAGCATCTTAAACCATAATTCTGTGCTTTGTAAATGAGCAACACTATAAAAACACATTTCCTTTCATAGCATGCCACTACGTCACCTAAGGGCTGACTTTAATTAAGAGCAAGGTCAGAAATGCAATTATATGTGAAGGTAGGTGCAAGACAGCAAAGAAGCAGGAAGCTCCTCACATGTGTTGGTGCTGGGAGGTGAGCAGCGGCTTGCTGCAGGCAGGTATTAGTTCTTGTGGAAGTGCTGAAGAAATCCCTGAGGCTGTCAGGGCACTTGTGCTGGAAAGGAGCTGAAGTTACAATGGAAGAAAAACTCCTGATACGGTGTTTTGAACCCGTCATATATCAGCTTCCTTGAGCTGGTGCACTGCTATCGTTTTCCAGATCGGGCACTAAATATCAGAACCAAAATGCCTTAATTGCTTTACCAGCGAAGGTAGCAGAAGGTAACCAGGGTACTCAGCTGCACAAATCTTAAGTTATCTTTATTAAAACAAGTCACAAAATTACCTATATTGCATGCATGGGAAGTTTTTTTGATATATTCAGAGATGATCATCTGTTAAAATAATCATCTGGAAATAAAAAAGTTCAGAATATCAGAAAAGTCACTTGCTTTTAAAGTTACTTCTTCTGAGCAATGCTGAGAAAACTACGATCCAGAAAGCAACTTTTCAGCATTGATACAGAAACCTGAAGATTTTTCTCCTATTAAAAATAATCACATCTGATAATGAATAAAATTAACTGTAAAAGAAACCTCCATAATTCTTGAATTTAGCAACAGGCTCATATTTTTCCCTTCACAGATGTTACAATACGGGTGTCAACACTTTTATTTCTTTGTCCGTAGGTTGAAAATTATGACTGCTTCATAAATTGCTAACGTGCTTGGAAGGCGCGGGCCCAGCTGCAGTGCACATGAGTTCAGGCTCCTGCCCGGGCCTCATGTTTCACCATGACCTCAGTTTCCTGTGCTGAATGGGAACCAACGCGAGCGAGTACTTGTAAAACTGTTTTTGAAGAGTGAAGTTATGAAGAGGTGCTGCAGTGTCAAACATCTGTTTCATCCATTACGCTCAAATAGCAGCAGCGGCTGTACAGTAGGGCAAGAACCGTCAATAAATTAAAACCCTCTCGTGGCCACGCTCTCCTGACTCTCTTGAGTTGCCTGGCTCTTGTGCCAGTTTGAGGCATGAAATAAAGATGCTGTATAAGAAAACAAAGCTTTTGCTCGTTCTGAGACAGCTTCTCTCTACGCTGATCATTAGGGTTCTCTTGCACAGTTGCAGGGTTGCTTTTAGGATAGGCAGTTTAGGGCCTCACCAGTCAACTCATGTTTGTAAATAGTCATGGCTGAAAGTGGATTTGCAGACTACTTTAGTAAATAATTATGTGTTTAGTATCATTTTTAGTTAAAATGATAACAACAGAAAATAAGTAATGTCCTCTTTAGAGAACTATGCAGTTTACAGGTGTGTAAGCACTGAAACTCTGAATTCATGATTTCTAGAACACAATACAGTCAATTACATTAAGACATGTCTTGTATCTGCACAGCATATTTCTTGTCAAATTTGGCATGTGTGTTAATTACCTAGGAAAAAATGCATGTTAGTGTAATAGGACAGATGCTCCTTGTGATAAAATATAAATTGTATTCCAGACAAGATATCTCATGCAAAGCAAGCAAATTTTAAAAAGCAAAATCTTTTTATAAGTTTTTAGGAGTTGGGGGTCTGGGAACTGAAATACCTAGCTAGGCATTCTGAGAAAATGTTAAGAGGCTGTGAAGTGGTTCACCTCAGGGCTATTGGCTGGGATTAACCATGCTCACCAGGAGCCACCACCTCACATCTCTGCAGCAGGCAGCTTGGAGCTGGGCTGTGTGGGCATTGGATGGGGTGGCTGTAAGAAATGCAGACCCATGGCCACTGGCCACAGCATTGGCTTTATCCTTCCCCTCCTGACACTGTTCTCTGCTTGCTCTTGTCCCTTCTTAGGCAATGCAAATAAATCTGGATGAAAGTCTCGGTCCCACCTGCTCAGCAGCCTTTATTGACATACACATCTGGTTGGGCTCCCCTGGCTTTCAGACATCTCAACATCCTTTCATTAACTCAGCTTTCCTATATACACAGGAAAAAAGTTTGAAGGGAGGAACAAAGACGTGCAGGAGCATGTTGAAAGACCTGCTGGTGGTTTAAGAAGAAGAATAGAGAGTCTGACAGTCCCTGTTGAGCCTGGAACCATCTTGGTAAGAAAAAAGCTACTTTTGAGCTTTGTTAAAGACACCAGGATAGATGAGCAGCTTGTTCAAATGAGCCAATGTGAATACTTTCCAAGATATTTTTACCTCCCAAAAGTGCTCTTATACATCCCCCGCCCTAATTATCTCTTAGCAGCATGCTAAACTGGCTGCACCACCCCAGCACCAGAAGAGATCTGCGCGTCCCCATCGCCTTCCTTCCTCTCAGAGGTACCCTGCACGGGCAGAGGAATGTGCAGGCAAATCACAAGAGTGACATCAAAATGCAACTTCTCGTGGGAACTGGCAGAGGGTCTTCAACACCTAGCAGAGAGCTGGTCTCCTGTCTGGCCACGAAGGGCTCTGTCCCATCCTGGGCAATGCAACTTCCTGCTGGAAGAAAGAGGACTGTTGCTAGGGCATCTGTTTCCCAGTTAGTGGCCAAAATACCCCATAACTGACCCAAAAGTTTCATAATGAAACATCATGTTCATATGCCTTCATAGCCAAGAAAAAAACAAACAAACAAAACTTAAATACGATATTTTTTTTTTTTTTTTTTAGTGGACTGTTTCTCACATGTCTTCAGGGATCTGGTTCAGCTGGAAAAACAGACTCCAGAAAAAATTAGAGATGTTCTTGTGGCCACGGCTGATGTTACAAACAGAGAGAGTTCTATGAAAACATGTTTGGCTATGAAGTGTGTCAAATATCATGGACTGCCTGCATGGCGGGGGAAGGAACCTGGTTCAGGCAGAGCAGAGAAATAATTTCAGCTTAACATGTAGAAAGGTGTCTAATAACTCAGGCAGTTCTCCTCCTAGTTTGCTGGTGAAGATGACCCACAAAGTAGATGTGTCAGTCACTGAACTTTTCCATGAACACATGCCTTTACAATAGATGCAGATTTAAGTCTTGCAGTTGTAATCTGCACCACGAGACACACAGATAACAAAAAAAAAAAAAAAAAAAAAAAAAAAAAAAAGGTAGATTTTTCAAAATATTTTAAGGATTTATACATCTTCCTCTGGTCCATACTGGAATTGTTCCACTGACTGAGTGGTTTGACTTAGAATCCTGTAAAAGAGCAAGTAAAAGGCAAACATAAAGCAAAACAAAACTAGAAACTCTTGGCACTTGGGGATTTGTGTTGGCCAAATGACGAGACTGAATCCCAGAATCTCTGCTTGGAAAGGATATGAAGTCATTGTTCAAATGTGCACATAAACTGGATCTTGAGGGGTAAGATTAAAAAAATTTACAGAGTTCAATCTCATAAAACTATCAATTATACAGGTCTGTTTGTGTCCATTTCTGTGAATTTTTCTGTAGAACAAATGTTTTGCTTTACTTCTGGGTAGACCATGGAGCTGGCACAAAAACTGTTATGCCACTATAATCAAGAGGCCAAGGATGTGCTTAGCAAACATGTTGCGGTTTCATTCACAGTAGTTATCGCAAGAGAAATGAGGTTGGCTGCTATGAAATAGGTGCATGGATCAGGAGTTTATGAATCCATCTGCCATTTTGCAGATGAAACCTTTTGCTGTTCTTTGAAAGCAATATTTCGAATGTTCAGAAACTGGATTTTCTTCTGGGACCATACAGAAACTCTGCCATTATAGAACATAATTTAATTTCAGTTTGAGGTCTTAAAGCACGATGAGATAAATGCAGGCTGAAATGTGCTCCTGATGAAGCTGCTTTTGCACTTTGAAAGGGAAATAAACCAATTTTATGTCTCATATTTCTCTGTTTATCCAGCAAAAACTTAAGCAAATACCAAAACTGAAAGATTGTAATGATTCTCCTATGGAAATCTCATATTCCTCCTCCTCCCATTTGCTGAGGCTGGACATCGTAAGCTGCTTTCCAGTTAGTGTGTGACATTCCTTGTCCTGTGGGAAAGGTGCTGGCGAGCAACTGAGTGCCATTAATTTTAGTGTAAATCATTGTGATGTGTAGGATGTGGTATTGTGTACACCTCCTTCTCTTCTCCACTTTCTGAGTGATCTCAGTTTTCTAGAAAGGGGGGAGGTTAAGGATGCAGCTTTGTGCTTACTGCAGGTTCCTTATTTGCCTGACCTGTCGTGCTGATGCAACGTCTCTGAGTTGGTCTGGCCCCAGACTCTCCTTCCTGCTAGGAAAAATAAAATAATAAAACACAAGGTTCCAAGTGGATCGTGGTGGTGTTCTTAATGCCACATTTCACTCCAACACCAGCAGCACTGTTGGACCTTGTTAAAGCAAATTTACAATTGCCTGCTGCCTTACAGTATTAAATTCAGCGATTCCTTCTGGCTCATTTCTCATGGTAAGCTTTATGAATGTGTTCAGAAATTTCAGATAGTAAAACAGTCTAATAAAAGAAGTTTGTGTATATGGAGAAGTCTGTTTGCTTGAATTTGCTGATGAATTACTCCATTCCCTTAAGCTTCCTCTTGTACCAAATTGATTACTAGGTGGCTGAATTTGGGGGGATAATGTGGAGGTTAGTGCTGACGGGCAGCCAATGGTCCTTCCAGTTTGCTGTGTTTCTAACACAAAACATTTAATTATACTGGAATATTGTTTTCATGATCTGTAGGACATTGTAGTGGGCAAACCTCAAAAGGCAGAGTGGTATTATTGCCTGAATCATGCTCCTTAAAAAAAAAATAAATTCAATGGTTTTCCAAAGTCTAACTTCTTCACTGTGCCAAATTGGGTTGGAAACTCATGAGAACGTATCTCCTGTGAGACTTCTGGTGCTTCCTGCCTGAGCTCATGTTGTAAATGTCACAAGCACTTACACAGCTTTTCATGTGGTATTTCAACACCCCTGCTGCCAGGCTCGGCTGGATCCAGTGGCAGAGAGATGCTCAAAAGCAGAAACCACTGAAAAGGGTGGAAATAAAGAGAGTGATTCCTTGTACAGGTTGTTTTACTTATTGTTTAATTTGCTTCTTTTTTTTTTTTTTTCCCCCCTCTATCCCTAGTATACCATTGTATTATCTGGATTTGAAAGCTAAGTGGAAATACCATTGTTTAAATTTCACTCTTTCTACTTTTTCTTTGCCACAAACCTGGGTATGAAAGACCAGGGGCAGGGCGGCTGGTGGGGTGCAGTGTGGTGCCTCTGCCCAAAGGTGGGCACAGAGATTGGGTCTAATAAAGAAATGCTGCGGATTAATTCAAAACACAGGAAAAATTGACCTCTGTCCCAGTCCTTCGTTCCCACGATTTTTAAGACCACGTGTGCTATTTTATGTAACCAAAACCAGCATCAGGTTGGTGCAGCCAGAGGAGCGGCCAGCCAAAGGGAAATGTAGCGACTGGTCAGGTTAAGTGAACCTCTTGTAGTTTCCCATTTGTTATTTGAAGGCTTGTCAAGTTATGGAAAAGCATTTTAATTAACAACTCACGTACTTTAAAAAAAAAATCAATAAGGTGCACATATTTCCTTAAGTGATGTCCAGAGTTTGCCTCTGAA
Source organism: Alectura lathami (assembly GCA_013399715.1). NCBI lineage: Eukaryota > Metazoa > Chordata > Aves > Galliformes > Megapodiidae > Alectura > Alectura lathami. The sequence continues at coordinate 221,188 of VXAV01010709.1, forward strand.
GTTACAGTTTGACAGATTTCCATTAAGTTTATTGGCTTGAGATTGCGTGATTGTGTTTTAATACGAAGGATTAATAAAAGATATATGAACTCATATTTATATAACCCAGTACAAAAGGGTCAGTGCATTTCCCACTCTAATTTTCTTCACAGTTTAGATTTAAATGAATTTGATTCTTCAAGGAAAAGCATAACGACATAAAGACATAACCCCCACACTCTGACTCCCACCACCCACAATCACACACACATAAAAGAAAAAAAAAGGAAAAGGAAGAAAGAAAAGGAAGAGGATGAAGAAAAATGTAGACTATCTTAATTTGTATTGGCTTTATTATTCTCTAGATAAAAGGTTACTCAACATAAAATGAGGACTCTGAGTTCAAACTTTTAAAGAATTCACATATTTACATCAATTTTTAAAAGGTTTTATAACTAATGAACTCAGATTTCTTTTGGCATTGCATAAAATCCATTTGTACAGTTTTTAATTAAGAATGCAGCCTACGCAATTAAAATTAAGGGTAGAGACTTCATCAGATGTCCTGTGAGAACCCCAGTCGAAAAAATTATGTTAATGCTGTATGTCCTAAAAGCATTCTCTGAATGTTGGGAACACTTTATGAGGAATTATTTCTGCTGTACAATAAGGATTTATTTAAAGTTGGAAATTAGCAGCTTTTAATTTTGGTGTGTTAGGACCTTGTTTATCACTAATTGCTTTGGCATTTGCTCCGTGATATCAAAACAGATAGGATCATTTAAAACTCTGCATTTTCTGGAAAATGCATATATGTGTATGAACACATATATATACATCTAGAGAGAGAAAGACATGCACCCAATCTATAATGCAAATAATGCACACGCAGTCAGGGGAATTTCTAATGTGAATTTTAATATTTAAACTAACAAGTGCCATTATTGGGAATATTAAGACACTTCTTTGTTGAAATGATTAAAATTACATTTGAAATAATGAACGAAATGGACACGTAAAAATATAAATAACTCATTTCAAAGATTGCCCTCAGTTGTTTAAGAAAGTAAAGTTTAATGTAGTTGAAAGGTGCTAAACAAATATGCTAGGAAATAGATTTCTCTTCAGGAAGCAGTGCAGCCTGATCAATAATGAGAGAACTTTTCCCATTTCCAAAACTCTGCATCTCAGCCTGGAAACAAGTCCCTTAGTTGTGACTGTTCTGGGGCTTTTCAGTGCAGGAGGCACCCAAGGAGGAATACAGAGATTGGGCCCAGAGTGTGTGCAAGTGAGATGATACCAAGACAAAACAAAAAGACATGGCATGCTTGCTTCACCTTGGGTGCAAGGATTTTCCTTCTTTTCTTTTGCTTCTTTTTTTTTTTTTTTTATCATAGCTTAATGCAATAAAAGTGTTTTATATTTAGAAGGGTAACAAGGGAGCTGAGGCTTAGCTTTGGAAGACAAGCCAAATTTCATAAGGATTTTAAAGTGTAGAATAAGAAGGTTTGGCTCACAGAAGAAGTCATTTCCAAGCCAAAGACCTGACATGAAGAAATGTACAAAGAAGCAAGAGAAAGACAGGTTTGGGGGAGAAAAGTTGTGGTGGTGGCGGCAGTGAACCAGGCAGGAAGGAGCACAGGATGTGGTGACCACAGTTCACGGTGAGCTGTAGAGAATGTAGGGTAGACCCTGGAGGGTGTAATGTCCCATGAGAAGCATTTTATTAAAAAAAAAAAAAAAAGGCAAAGACCAACAAAAAAACACGGATTAAGCCTGGAACCCATGTATTTTAGCACTTGAATTCAGTAGTTTTTTGATTGTGGAAGTAGGGCAGAAGGTGCTTTTCTCTCAACAACGAGGTCACCAAAATTGAGCTGTGATTCTTGCCTTGCTGAGTTTTGTGTTTGCAGCTTTGTTACCTATAGGCACCACTAAATAAATAAATAAAGCAGTTTTAATTTTTAGTTAGCTAGCAGTGATTAGTCAAAATGAGGAAAAGGACGCCTACCACTGAGTTAGAGAGGGCTCTTATCTTCAGAGAGGCTAGTCAACAGCTCCCAGCTACACCATAAATAGCAAAATGCTTACATTGCACTCACCACTGAGGTGATTCTGACCTAATTTACATTGGGTTTACATCACTTTGTCTTATTTTTGTTTATTTTCAGTGGAGCTGCTCGAGATCTACATGCTTCAGAATCAGAGCAGAATTGGACCCTCATATAGATGTGTATGGCCAAAGATAACATTCTGGCCACAAACCTCACTTCTGTCCTTTCCTCCACCCACAAACCAATAAAATTACACAAGGCCTGAGCCTGAGAGGCCCTCAGATCCGGGCCAAAAATAAATACAAAAATACAATAAAATTTTAATGTGAGGGCCTCGTGCAATCTTTAACTGGCACAATATTTAACTGTATGAACAAAAGATGAATCAGCAGCCAAGAAATACATTTCACCTATAATTCCACCGAACATAGGAAGAAAGACCAAAGAAAAGGAGGAAAAACCATTCAATAAAATAATGGTAATGCTCAGGAACATTAAAATACCCATAAAATTACAGTACTAAATTATTAGTGCCAATGTTAGATATGCTTTGAGTTTGTCAGAAGCATTTGATGAAAGGCTGTCAAGAGTTTCAAAATGAGTGGAATAAAGCAAGGCTAAGGAAAAAGAACCATTAGGATTTTTAAAAGCAATGCACCTGATCCTCAGCATGATGCCTGGAGAACCAAATGAGGCACAACTCAGCCCCCACAACTGTGCCGCAGCAACATCCAGGAGTTCCTACACCGGATCCAGGTTTGTTTTCCCATGGTGGCCTCACCAGGGGACAATGTTGGGGGCCTCCTCCTCTGGCCCCACAAAAGCAGAGGCATTGCTGATTCAACGCCCAAAGAAAGGAAAAAAAGTTCCCCTAGTTTCCACCCAGAAATACAAGGAATGGCAGCTTTGGAATGTGTTAATCTAGTGTGAGTAGCCAAACCAAACCAAACCAAACCAATCCAAACCAAACCAAACCAAACCAAACCAAAGTATCAGGGAAGGACCCAACGCCAAGCAGTCCTGCAGTCTCACTCCAGAGGTCTGCATGGTTTCTCCTTCAGGCATTCCCAGCTTGCCCAGGTCTGGGTGAAGCTCTGAGACTTTGAGAAAAACAGCACCACAGTACAGGAAAGCCTGGGGTGATGAGGAAAATGCAAAACTAGGTCTTTTTCCTTCTAATTAAGACCCTAAGTGTTATCACTTAGCTGGAAGGGTTGTGGGGCCAGCTCAGTTTCTCTGGAGGAAGGCGTGGGCAGGGCTGCTGTAACTTCAGGACAATTCCCTTCAAAATTGTAATAGTTAGAGCTTTTGCCAGAAATATATAGAACTTCTTTGAATGTAATGACTTACAATTTACACAGCTGGATGATCTAGTCTGACTTGTCCTAAGCTCTTATCCTTCTTTGGCAAAATACCAAAGCTTGTGTTTTGCTTCAGTACGATTTTAAGCAGATGCTTAAAACTAAGCACATCAAGGTTTTGTTGACAGAAATGCTTTAATTACTATGGCCTGATAATGAGAATATTCAAATTTTATGTTGTTCCACAGCACTATAATTTAGAGATTCATGCAGAAACCACACCAGAAGAGGCCCTGTCTATCATGAGTAATGGCATTTGATTTTAGTGCTGCTGGGCAGCTCAGAAGGGCACTACACCAGTATTTGCCTATTATATCAGATTTACTTTTGGCCTGCTGGATACCTCATGTGTGTTACTTCTTTTGCCTGTGCCTTTAGTTATTTTTTTCACACATAAAAGCTGGTAAATGGACTTGCACCATCTGAAAATTACTGGGAGAGCTGAAGTGAGCAGTCCAATGCAAGCACCGGGTATTATTATCTCTACTCAGAACTTTTTCCCAGGGTTGTTAGGTAATTGATAAACCCTCAGATAGATAGAGACAAACGAAAAAGCAGTTGGCAGATCAGCTTTTCGTTCTTGATTCATTTTCCTATGAAAAGCCTCAAATCTATGTCTGGAAGTAAATGTACTGTCAAAACCAGAGGGGCTGGGGGAGTGGTGAATGCTAAAGGTGAGTCCATGCCCTCCCGACGAAGATGTAGTGCAGATGGAGCAGTCACAGGCTGCGTGCAGTGCCATCAATTCCACCCAAACCATGACCTGGAGAAATCACCTTCGAGTTGACAGGGGCTTAGGCAATATTTCAGAATCTGGTCAAGATTTTACAACACCAGATACTGTTTCATTCTCCGGGCTTTTTCTGACCAAAGAATTTTGAACTAGGGCAAACTGTCAAGTATGCAGTGGTTTTGTAAAGCAGACTGCAAGCCAAAGAAAACTCAGCCGAGAACACCACATTTATTGATAATGGGCCTGCATGGCAGTAACGAGATGGGCAAACGAGCAGGGGCTGTTACGGTCGGGGTACGAGGGTTTGTGGGGCATGGCTGTGTCACAATGACCATAAAGTCACTTGCTGGCTTCAGAAAGCTGCTGTTGCTTCAGTGGAGAGTGAACAGCTATAAAAACGTAAATCAGCACAGATGCAAGTTTGCTCAAAGACTTTTCCCATGCTGGAGCATTTTCGTGTTTCCTGCCAAAGGCTGTGTTGCAACCTTTGGCATGCGAGTGTTGTAAGGTTGTTTTTTTATACAACTTCGTGATAATCAGGAGCCAGAGCTCATATTGTAGCAATCTTGTGGCACTTCGAGTTCAGCCATTCAGCAAAAGTTATGTATTTCTTCTACTGGTTAAATGAAATGCCTCCATTTTTCTTAATTGTTTCTGACATTTCACCCATTATTCCCTGAGCCTCCTCAAAGGACATAAATAGCTCATAATTCTCTTGTGAAAGCAAGTGTGAGCTGCAGAAATATAAACACTGCGGCATTGCCATGAGCTAGTCCTCAAATACGGATGTCAGGCTGCAGAAAACGAAGCAATCGACAGAGATTAAAAATCCATCTCCGATATGGTTGGTGGGGTAACTAAAAGAGTTGGGCTGATTTCTCCTCTTCCAGATATCCAGAACTAAACATCAGGAGCAATTAAAAAATTGTGGTCTTTTGTAAATTATTCCCAGAAGAAATCTTGGAAATCTTTCATTTTAGTCACTTTGGTCCACTGAACCATAAAGCTATTATGAATGAACAAAAATACTAGACAGAAAATTGAAATACAACAGTAATTAACAATATGAATATGTCAACATAAAACCCAACTGGCGGGACATGGCCATCAGACACTTTCACTCTGTGCTGGCTGTGGCCAGGTAGGGCACTTCCGATTTCATATTTTTTCCCCAGAAGTGACCAAAAGCTGAGCAACCACTGCTGATGGAGGGGGCTCTCAGATTTTTTCTTTCTCAGAAACCTCATAGCTGCAGGCAAGGTGTCCATCTTGTTTACCTTAGAATAATAATTAATAATTCTCATTTTAGGGCCTTCCTTTCTGTTACCATATGCTAAATGTCAACAAAGGATTATAGGAAAAATCATTGAAAATGTGCAGCTATCACAAATAGAGATTTCCCTGTGGGTTCTCTAATACTTTACAGACAAATGTTAAAGATTTATTGCACATGAACATCAAACATGGTTTTACTACAGTTCTCATTTGGATCAAATTGACACATTTTACATTCATTTTAGCCTAATGAGATTCTTTCACTACACATTATATTCCAAGTGACCTCATACATTAAATTTGTGGCATGGAACAAACCCACTGATATAACAAAGTCCTTTTCTTACCAACTTTTGGATTTTTTAAGAAACAAAAGAAGTAGTTTAACAAAATCATGTCCTGAGCACTCATTTACTAATTACTGTGCAAGAAAAAGTCACACAAGAACTGTGCAGACTATCATGTTACGCCAAATTTCCATATTCAGGGTTCATAGTTCACCTCTCTTTTGAATTTTGATTGCAGTCTGAATACTCACCAGTTTGTACACAGTCCTCATTTTTGAACTTACACTTGAAATATTAATGGATTTCTGCTCATAGACAGAGGTCCCGGAAGAATTTTGCCTCTGTTGTTCAGAATCAGGCCCCAAAATCTGGCCAAAAGTCGGCTGCTGGATTCTGACTTCCGATAGCAATTTGCTGCGAAAACTTTCCTGGCGGCTTTGCACAATGCAATATTTACTTTTGCACATGATTGAGTAATTAAAAAAAAATAAAAATCCTGGAAAGTAATATTTTTTGGGTTATCAAAGTGATTAGTAATGGAATGTAAGTTTTTAACACTGTGCTGTAACGTTGTATCAGGAGAAGGTAGCAGATGACCTTGAAAGGAGGTGAAAGGAAAGTAGAAAATGTTAATTAAAATTATTAGTGCTGTTTGAGGTGCTTATCTTGTTTACTGCTAAGGTGTTGCTCCCTTCTGCATAATTAGGGGTAATTTTACTTACTTTCAAGTCTGTAATTTTAAATATCACAAAGTTTTATCTTCCAACAAGAAGTAATTCATTATTGGTTTGTATGTAACTGCTTGATGTTTTAATCAATATATGGAACTTCCACAAAGTCTGTTAGAATTTGTCAAGAGGTTTTATACATCTTTTATAGTGTAGGATTAGGCATGGTATATGAAGCTGAAATCCCATTTAGTAATGAAATTTAAACATAATTCTGTGTTTATGATGTGAAGATATATTTTCACTTGATCTGTTCTTTTACATTTCCCTTCATCCATGATTATTGGAGGACAATGATATCTGGAAAACAAACCAGAGTGAAGTTAAATCCATTTGAACACAAAGAGTTACTGTCAGTTAATCCTAATAGAGACAATACCGATTTTTTAACTAAACTGCTTAAGAAATGAATATGTCTTGCATGCTTTCAATTTGTTTTAAATCCTAATATGTGGAGCTCTTTGCTGTTGTCTAATATTTGCATAAAATATTTAATCTTGTACTTTAAATTAATGATATTAAAGGTCTAAATGTTTGAAAAATGTTGTTGTCAGAACAATGTAATCTTTTCTCTCCAGACTTCTTCATATAATTGTGGTGCCCTTATCCTAATATACTTGTAACCTTCCTCTGCATTGTCCTGCACTGAATGTACTCTGCCAGGACTTTCTTCATTTAGACATTTCTCTACTTTACTTTTTAATGTGGAGCAGCAGGGAGGGGAAGCTCCTCTACTCATTGAGACACTTGTCAGAAGGAACTAGACCCCAAAATGGGCTGCGAGAGGGAAGGGCACAAATGGGGTCTGGGCCAACGGGCAGTGGGACGTGGGGATGGGGGATGCAGGAGCCCCAGCCCCGCTCCTGGCTGGCTCCGCTGACGTGGGCAAGGGGCACGTTTTATTTTGCCTGCTGTAGAGGTTGTGATAAAAATATCGCTGCTCTTTTATCTTCAGCAGTGCAATTAATGACATGCAGGATACTTGAAGCCCCGTAATTTTTTAACCACTGGCATAGTAGGTAGAAAGAAGCATACCATTGCCATGAGGCTTTAATTAAACCATAAAAAAAAAATGGAAAATGTCTCCAGGAGTACATATTAAAAAAGGCAAGTAGCTTCAATACATTTTCTTAAATTTATTGAATATTGAGCAGGTTGAAAGTTTGCTGGCTTAATATAATAACAACTTAATACTCTAGCTGTGTAAGGGAATATAGCCTCTTTTGTTGTGCCTGCTGCACGTGAGTCAGCGGTGCCTACAGGTGGGTTGTGCTGAAGCGCTGCAATCAGGTTATTAATTAATGACACAAGTCAATGCCTGGGTGTCAATAAAGCTCACGCAGCCCTTGCTGGCTCCTGTCCTGCTCTCAAAGTGCTGCTGTTTCCTGGTGGCTGCTGAAAATCAGAGCTACAGCACAGCAGCCAGGTTGGGGGGAAAAAAAGAATTAATTCAGCTTGGAGAAACAATAGAAGAGGAAGGCAGTAAGGCAAAGAGGCACATGAAGAATCTCAAGAGCAGAAGACAGCAATATTTTCAGGGATTTATGTGGCACTAAAAGGGATGTATTATGGCAAGTAGATGAAAGGACATATTATACTGCCATATTTGATGCATGGCCACATAATCACACTAAACTGAATTTTGAATAAGAATGGAGGAAGATTCCTGTAGTCAATTGGAACTACAGGGAGAGTTTAAATAGTAGACCTAATAATCTGAGGAGCTGCTTTCCTCAGCAGCATGGGGTTAACATCGGTACTCCCGAGGAGGAGAGCTGTGGAGAATTTAGTGTCAGGAGTTGTGAGAATTTCCGCAGTTTTACGGCGGATCGCATGAGTGCCCAAGCCCCAACCCTGGGTCGCTGCAGAAGGGGGTGGCTGCTCCCACCGGCGTCCTGCACAGCCCTGCTCTTCCTCTGAACAGCTCCCAGCCAAACAGTGGTGGCATCCAGGCATTTTCCTTGAGTCAATTTCACTTGCCCAGAGAAGACCACAATCTCCAAACACAATGCCAAGCTTCACGAGTTTCACCTACATTGCCCCCAAATCCATTCCAAACCATGAATTTCGTGTGATTATCCACCTCTCAGTCCAGGTTCCTGGAAAGGCCCATGAAGCAGAGCAGAGCTCTAAAGAAGCCTGCTCCAACTCTCACACTAGTAACAAACCTCCAAACCCGGGCAGTTTGGGGCTGTTTGTTCCAAACATTTCAAACAGTTCCAGTGACATCTAGTGGGGAGGAAACCCCTGTGAACGGCTCCAGCCTTACAGAAAAATCCCATTATCCTTTATTTTCTTTTAACCCACTGGGCAATAGTTTCCTACTGAAAAAAAGCTCAGCTGTGGTTTGTGTGCCATACACCATGATTGAAAAATAGTTTCGTAGTCCACTGAGAATTTCTCTTTTCTGGAAACATTTCATGTGTTAAGGACCATTTGGAATTTTCGCTGGGACATTCCATTAGATCTAAAATAAGCTCATGGAAGAAGGTCACAAAGTCTTAGGGAAAAAAAATACAACACCTCTTGGATATTTAAATTACTCAGAAATCAACAATAAAAACCTCAGCCCAATAGCTGCTACTCTATTAAATATAAATCTAACTAAATATAGTTAAAAGGATGTAAAAATATCTTGGAAGTAAACCAGGCCATCTTTCCTCCCTCCAGTCTCACGCTGTCCTCTGCACTGCCTCCCTGTCCAACTCCAGGACATTTTGCTTTCTGAGCTTGCTCAGTAAATGAAGAGGAGGCTGCGAACAACAACCATGCTCAGCTTATTCACGCAGCAAAATTTTTCTTTTATTTCAGCCAGGATGAGTAAAAGCCCCGTCTGAAGCACTCCTCTTGGTTTCCCACGTGCTTTCCCTCCCTTCTCCCTGGGCACTGTGCGGTGCCAGCCGGGTTGTTCTCAGCTAAGCCTAAGCTCACGAGACACGGCTCCATCCAGGGAATGTCACTCTGAGCAGGTTTCCTGAACAAGGCAGGTTTATCGCCAAGGTGCACGCTCATTTGTAGAAACATGGCACTGTGCTAGCGGGGAAAATTACTGACACCAGAGTGGTGGCAATTCAATGTGCAGCAAGTTTTCTATGATTCTATGTGGTTGGCAGCCCTGCCCACAGCAGGGGGGCTGGAACTAGATGATCTTTAAGGTCCTTTTCAACCCTGGCCATTCTGTGATTCTATGGTTCTCAGTCCGTAGTAAAATCCCAGTGCTTCTCAGGCAGAAAGATCAGGGCAAAGCACCGATGGCTTTCCTAAAATTGAAATAGTGCAGCACTGATGTTTGGAGGAGATTTACACATGCACATAGTCCTGTTACTTTCTGAATTGGGATCACTGGACTTTTTGTACATTTTCAAAAACAATACCTGAGAAAGAAATGCGACGTTATCGTTGGGTGGTGGTGTGGGCGCAGTTAAACCGACCTGCCACTGCAGGAATCCCGCAAGGTCCAGAAGCATCAAAGCTTTGAAAAGTGAATACTTATTTTGAAGCTTGTCCAACCGATGTAGGCTGTGTGGGCTTTCAAAATTTGTCTGAAAATTTCACAAGAATTTTTTTACTCACAAGTTTCCAGCTCTACCCTTGATCCTGGATGGAGTCTGGACCTACAATCACAAATACAAATTAAAAAAAGAATTAGAAACATCATGTAGCTTGGCTGTTTTTAAAAGTCTCAGTTTTATTTTGCAATAAATTTTGGATGCAGGCTCTAAGAATCATGTTCCTGTGACAAGGGCAGCTGTGTTTCAGCAAAGAAACTGTAATGAGTCACTGGTTTTCTTTCTCTCTCATTTTTGTTTTCCTTAATCCAAGAAAGAAAATAATAATCTAGACTGAAAAATATCAGCTTTGCTCTTTGTGGATGGGAAAGGCAGAAAAGTTCTGCTCCCAGGTCTTGCAACAGACTTGGTGTGTGAACGAGACTCTTCACTTCAGCCGCTGCATCGCAGCCCGTCCGGCTCCAAGCATGCCTGCGCTGGTCACGGCTGACCGGCGCCCCGCAAAGCGCTTGGTGGTGCATGGAAAGCCCACTGCTCGGAGGATGTGGAGCCTCCTTCTTGTCTGCAGACAACAAAGGCAGCTAAAATTCATTCCAACAGTTTTCCAAACTTTCTTTTTTTCCACGTAGATTTTTGCTTTTTTTACCGTAGAGACTTCAGGCTCCCACTAGCAGTGAGGAAGGATGTGCTCTGGAGATGCTCTCCCAACTAAATAGTCTGTGGACAACATTGGAAACTCCTGGGCCAACTACTCCCTGTCCTTCACCACTGTACATTAATTCAGCACTATTTCACGTTTATAAATCACTTGCACTTTTGTGGAGAGAAGCAAAAATATTTATCATGTTCCATTTTTACTTCCTTCAAAATTCTTGGAAAACCTATTTCTTTTTTTTTTGTGAAATAGAAAACAAACAAACAAACAAAAAAACAAAACATATTTTCTTCACAGTATTAATATGGTTGGGTACAAAATCAGCTTTTGCCAATGAAACCACATTCTTTAGTCTCTGTTGTGCATGCGAAGGCGTTGAGGTCAGAGGGTAAATTTCTCTTAGTTGCAGCCTATTTCCATGGGCTGAATATCACACGATTAGCAGCGTTTGGCCACTGCTGGGAGAGACTGGAGAGAAAGGAAGGTCAGGTGGGTGTCTTGAGAGAAAATCAGAGAGAATTACTATAAAATATGTGCAGCTAAGTGAGAAAATCAGCATCTGCTAGCTGTTTGTTTTCATTTCATTTTTTTGGAATCCGAGGAAATGTTATGAACACATTGTTTGGGGTTTTGTTATAATTCTGAAGGGAGAAAGCGATGAGGATGAAGGTGGGAGCTTGGGGAATGTGAATAGGAGGTGAGCATTGACAGCAGAAGCCATAACAGCAACACTATTATTTTGTGATGACTACAATCCCACAAAAGATAAATTAGGTAAAGAGAGAAAGAAACCACCTTGCCAGGTTCCTACCAGCCCCAGTTATGAAGGGGCTTGGCAATTCCTCCTCTTTCCCTCCCAAATCTGACTCTTGCTCTCCTTGAATGGAGGAGGTTATGAGCCATAGAAAGAATTTGGAGCAGTGATGGGGGAGCAACAGCAATTATCTCTCTTTTCAATCTGAATTGCAGTGTTTGCAAATAATTAAATAAAACATTTTGATTACCCTGTAATTATGATTTTGCAAGGGCACTACTCTTCCTTCCCTCTGTCCATGGGAATGCCCTTCACTGGTGATCAAACCTCCAAAACCTCCCTCCTCGGGATGCTTCTGCTCTGTGACTTTCTGTCACAGCTGTGAATCCAACTGGGTGCTCCTGAGCCTCTGCCCTGCAGCACCCAGCTCACTTCTCAAAGTCTCCCCACAGCCCATTTCAGAGTGATTCACTGGGAATCTCTTCAAACCTGCAGAAACTCTGAGAAAGTAGAGGGTGTGCTCAGAAACGATAACACACTCGCTGTCGCAGATCAGCGGCACAGGGAGCGCAGAGGAGCTTACACCTGCTTTGGATACAGCCTGCTTCTGATCTGCTGGTGTTTAGTAGTAGTGAATTCTAAGTTAATGTTATGAAAGTAGATAGGTTTTGACATTGTCTTTGGCATTGATCTTATCTCTCATCCCTCAGGGGATGCTGTGAAGCCCCTCCATGCAGCCAGCGAGGCAGACCACCACCCAGCCCAGCTTCCTGTAGGATGCAATAAATAAACGTGGGGAAGGACGCTGCTGTGGTCCTTCCCTCCATGCCGCAGTAGCACCCAGCCCTGCTCTTGCTGCTCCTGAAGTGAGGAGCTCTGGATTCTCTTCTCGCAGGGGTTTCCACATCCTCTGCTGGGGTTCATCCCAAAGTGCCTGCAGAGATGAAATGTTCCTTTCTGGTTGCTGCTGCTGCTGTGAGTTGGCTCAGGCTCCCCTTCTGCACCACATGCAAGCACCTAGATGCAAGCTTGAGGTCTCATCCCCTTCAAGAGGAATTAAAGCATGTTCCTGATAGGCAGCTTTGTGGGTGTGCACATGGGGGTGGAGCAGCTCCTCTGGGGACTCCGGGGGTGTCAGACCCACACCCTGCATCCCCCGCATCACACAGAGGCACCACAAGCTGAGTTCAGGCGAAAACGATGTCAAAAAGGCAAAACAAAGAGTATTGTGTTTGGCCTATCTTGCAAAAAATTATGCATTGAAAAAGAATACTGTGAAAGCAGAGTAAGTACAGCACACACAGTGAAGTGTCTTGTTGCTTCTCTGAGACAAAGGCAGACAAAATTAATCAGCAATGATTTGTTGTGCCAGAAAATGCACGCTTCTGACTATCTGAGGCAGATTATTGCCAAGGAAATAGTTCCTCAATATCCCAGGCACATTCCTGACCTGTATATTATGAAGTTATTTCTGCTTTATGATTTGTAACCTGTAAAATGCCTGTGATCTTAATAAATGAGAGCTTGTTGCCTCCTGAAATCCACTGTATTTCATCTTTCGCTTTCCTCCTTTGGCAGTGTTGTTATTTAGACTGAGTTAACATTAGTATTCTCTCTGAGCATATACACTTCCATGAATTCGATATCATCGCTGTGAGCTAGCACCCTTAGGACACTATGACACCATCCATATGACATATGATCATGGGTGGAAGCATAGCTGGAGGCTTTACGGAAAACACGGAGGATTTCCCAACCTGCACTTTCTTTCTTTCTTCCCCACGCGGAAATGTCGTGGACTTTTTAATTGCTGAATCAAGCCTATGACCCATGGCTAGGTCTCGAAACTTAATAGTGAACCCGTAGTGAGCAAATTACATGGGGCTGTCTTATCAAAAGTCTTCCTATGGAACAGTTCAAACTGCCTGAGGTACAGCCTGACACAGCTTCTGAAAATAATGGTCAATGTACAGAAAGTTTTCTCGCTGTTTACAGAGGTTTCTGTGTTGACAGGGGTGGCAGAATTGGGGAGCTGCCCTGTATGTCCTGGGTGGGTCCCCAAGGCCACCCCCAGCTGCTCGTATGAGGAAACCAACATTCTCAGAATGCCCATGGTAGGAGCCTCTCCACGTCTCTCAGTGCCTCAGATGGAAAGAAAACAAAAGGCTGCAATTTGCCCTTGTCCTTACAAATGAAATGGCATCCCCAGCAACCTGGGGACTGCCCCATATTCACACAGAGGGAGGTGCTAAATCTGAGCGAATATTTTGATCCTCCAAATTATTTCATCTGTTTTTAGCTCGCTACATTTCAGCAAAAAAGGAAAATGCCATCTCATTACCAGCAGTCCAAGCGAGATAAGGGCTGAGGGTAGGAGAGCTTGTGCTAACGAAGGGCTGGGAGAGAGACATGGAGGGCAGCGCCCGCCCCAAAATCTATAACACAATTCCAGCCCTGAAAAAGCCAGACATCTCCTGAAACCGTTTTATGAGTGCATACGGAGAAACTGCAGAAAATATAACTGTTTGTGAATAAAATGGAAATTAGTGCTGTTGTGTTCACCTGTAAGTTTTCCTTTAAAGGCAGTGATTGCATTTGAAACCTGCAATTCTCAACAAAAAGAGAAAAGTTCAGTGCTGATTGCTGGATATTTGGACCTCCCAGTGCAAACATTAACTGGCTGAGAGGCACTCTGGAATGTAATGAAGGAAACAATACTGGGAAGGGAGCCAAATGCAGAAACACTGGCGCCTGCAACCTAGGGATTTGCCTCCTAGTAATAGGAGCTGAACAAGGCCCAGCACTTCTGTTAGGCTGGAAATGACATACTGTGATCCTTGACTTAGCCAAAGGGATTTTAAATGGAGGAAAGAGCTGGCAAGACAAAATCTCCTGCACTTTTCACAGTGTTTTCTAAAACAAGCAAAGGAAATCGGTAGAAAAGACTGTAGTCTATTACATTTGATCCAGTTAAGTCAAGAGTGGAAGCTTTTTAACTGCTGTTATTATTTTTTATACTTTCTCATCATGTCACACCACCCAGAAAGCACAGACATAAAGCAGAAACTTGAAACTGCTTTCATTCAAGAAGAAGGGCACCCCAACATTGCGTTATTGACAGGAGGTCTGAAAAAACTGACAGCTGCAGAAATTGTGCAGTTGAAGTTCAATTCCCAGGAGCGGGAACAATATACTGATGGTATTAATTCCGTTTGGAATTGTTAAAATAAGAAAAGGTTATGGGCTGAGGAAGGGACCTGGTATTTTTTTTCTTGTAACAAAGGCGAACCTTCCTTCTTCCCTGGTGTCCTTGGACTGTCATCTCCAACCTTTTGAAACTGTATCTGATTATCCATGTGGCAATTAATCATAATTAAGCAGGCTTGAGATTTGGAAAGGTACAAAGAAGGTGGCTATAGATCTGGCTTTTGTCCTGAGTAACCTCTTTTTTTTTTTTTCTTTTTTTGGCTGCTGAATCTTGTGTTTGGAGCCATGAGAGGGAGGACTGCAAAACTGAGGAAGAAAAAAAGAGGCAGAAATAACAGAGAATGTGTGTGTGCATGTGTGTGCGCTTTAGCACCAGAGCCATCGGCACCCTGGTTGTTCTTTCTTTCTCTTTTTGGACATCGCAGTCCCTAGAAACTAAGTTCCAGCAAACTTGGATGCAGCCTGTTTCCAAGAGGAAGCTAGGTAACAAATTACCTTTCTAATGCCAAGTGATTTGGATCCATTCTTACAAACCAGATTTTTTCAATTTATTACAGGAAAACATTCAATCATTATACGCTGGCACTCTGTCTGGGGCACATGGAATACCATTCTACCCACCCCGCCCACATCCAGTTTTTAAAGGCTTAGTAAGCCCAGAATGTCTTCTTATTAAATGTTTTATATATTTATAATTAAAATACTGGGCTGGCATTAGAATCATTTTAACAGATGTAACCTGACACAGGCTTTCTCTGCCCAGGGTCAGGCTGGGAAACAATGGCTTCTTTAACTCCTGCCTTCTGCTCAGGTTTCCGTTTGCACATGGGTCCAATTTGTCCCATTTATGATTAGGTTTAAGTAAGTTGATGTGCTATTTATTTAGGAGAATTGCCATTTCAGACTATTACCATATTCTCCTACAATATACATTACAGTGTGGTCTATGCCTGCACTGTCCATTATTAGGTTATTATAGTCCCGAATATGGTCCCAATTCACCAAAACAACAACAACTGACTTGATTCAGGCATTAAGTGATTTACTGCAGCTCTTTACGTTGGAATTAATGTACATACTGCTTGCAAAAGCCAACACCCCCCTCCTCGCCCCCAACCCTAAAGGCTTACAAGGGCCATGTGCTGGCATGTGAAAGAGACTTAAATGTCTGGGTAATTGATTTAAACATCAAGTATGAACGCTGGACAGGGAAAACTGGAAGGGCTGGGGCTGCCTTCTAGCAGGACACTGTCGCTGAGCATGGCAGGACTGGATCCATCGATGGGAGATGCCGGGAGCACATCACTGACAGCCACCCCTTCATGTCCTGCAGAGCAGGGAGCCTCAGTTTCCCCCTGTTACCAATAAAATGTGGCTGCTGCACCTTGGACGCAGCACTGAGGGAAGGGAAGGTAATTTATAACGACTGGCCTCGAGCACAAGGCTGGCCCTTTGCTCCCACGCTCTGCCACGCAGCCTCTGCCCCTGCCTTAGAGGAACGCGGTGTCAGAAGCCAAAGGACTTTTCAGCAGCTCTTCAGCTCCCCCCAGCTGTGGCAGTCCGGCCCCAGCCCTGCCAACCTGCGGCTCGCTGCTCCCAGCGCCCTGGGCCGCATCCAGCACCCCAGCCCTGTGGGCGGGAGCATCTCCCACTGCGGGCTCCAAAACACCCTGAGTCGTCCCTCTGGGCTGCTTTCTGCCCGCGGGTAAAGCACGCAACCAACAGCCGGATCTCACGTAATGATAGGTTCACAGCCACAACCCAGCGTGCTCCAAAAGCTGCGGTGAAACCACGACGGAGGGGAGCAGCTCTGCCAGGACACTGCACTCCGCCGCACCGCTCCTCCTCCTGCCCTGCAGCAGGGACACCAGCCTCCGTCCGGGATGTTCCCATCCTCCTCTCCAACGACTTCTTTCAGTGCTTTGCCAGGGATGCGCCCTGCGCTGAGGAAGCAGAAGAAACTGATTTCACACCAGCCCCGAAGCCCTGATGCCCATCACAGTCATCTCATCGTAGGCATATATTGAAGTGCTGGCCCACCATGGTGAGAATTTCTGGTTTTTGAACGAGGAGGGTGACCACAAGTGCTGCTGTGGGTAGCGGGACCCAGAGGAGCAGCTGAGCCAAGAAGCCTAAGAAGCTGCAGCACGCAGAGGAGCTGGTGGTGGCTCCAGGCCGGGGACAGCACTCGCCCTGACCCTGTGCAGAGGGGTGTGGAGAGGGAGGAAGATGTCACCTCAATAAGCAGGAAAAAAAAAAGGGAAATAGGGATGACTTTTCAGTACATCAGGCATCAGCAAGGCCAGGTGGCATGCAGAATTATTTCAACCGGGGGAGAAAAAGTGGAAATACCACTTGTTCTGTACTCAGAGGACCCAATGACTTTTCTGACAGTGGCCGCTCAACAAATTCACTTCCAGGCCAAGGCAAAGGCTCTGAATGGAGATGGAATTCCAGCTGGCTGCTCACACAGCTCAGATGAGATGTAGCCAGGAGCCAGAAGAAATGTTACCACCACAGTCAAGGAAAGCCTAAAGATCTCAGACTCATCCCTGCCCTCCCCACAGGCATCCAACGTGCACGCGTGGCCTCTGTCCTTATTGGGGTTGATTGGTTTGGGGTTTGCAAGGCACCCGGTTAGAAAATCACAGACATACCTGGTTCAGCTTACACTTACGTGATGCGTGATCTGTCCTGAGAATAACCTGCTTATAAATTAAACCGAGCCCCACAAGAGGTTAGAAAAAGAAGTTAAATGCTTCACCATCTGGGACTCAACCATGGCTAGTCAGTATTTGGAGTGACGGGGCGGTAAAAACAATTGTAGCTGCATATTTACTACTTTTTATTTCACACAGATAATGGAGAAACTGCTTTTTTCAAAAGGGGCTTTAATCTGAGCTTAGACAGCAAGGCTAAATACAAGGTTTAAAACGGCAAGCCTGGAGCCTGCAAGTGTTCTGCCTGTTGGAGGTGAGATGGAATTCTGCATTCAGCCTGCCTCCTCCAGCGCCCTGCCCGCAGCGCATTGCTTTAGGACCCCATCCAGGTCGTTTGGAAGCCAGGCTTGGAGCCTACTGCAGATATGGAGCAACATAATGTAGAGCTGTGAGAACTTGGGAAAACCTGCTTGGCAAAAGCCTCCTTTTTTTCCCTTTGGTTGAAATCTCTCCACACTTTTTTTTCCTTTCCAAATCCCTAAATTGACCAAGCTTGTGAATCTTGCCTGAGTTTGATTAAACTCAACAGGGAATTATAAACCAAAGAGGAAAAAAATCAGGGTAGCAAGAAAAAGCATGGTTTTAAAGTGTTTTTTTTTTTTTTTCTCGATTGTTGTTGTTGTATTTTTTTGTTACTTCTGCTGTGGATCCCTCCTGCAGCAGCTCCCCCTGCACAGCCCCCTGAGCACAGCCCCTGGCACGTGCTGCCTGCTGCAGATGGGCTGTGCACGGCACACATGACCCACAGATCTGGCGCACAGATATTGGCATCCCGCTTGCCAGCCGGGCTGCATTTTGGGGAGGTGGCACACTGCTTCCACATGAGAAGGGGGAGCTCCACTGGCACTGGCAGATCCCATGCCATGTTTGGCCACAGCACCTATCCCTGACACCCAGTCCTTCCCATGGTGGCATCAGGTGCACTGCCTCAGGGATGTCTCCTCTTTCTCCTCCCTTTAAACCTGACCTCTAATTTTTTTTTTTTTTTTTTTTTTTTTTTGCCCACACCACAGGGACCAGGGTTTGAACTTGTCAGCACCGGGGGAATTCACTGCAGGAAGCACAGAGCAGCTTGCTGGAGTCTGGTCCAGCTGGGGACAGAGGATGCTGAGCACTCTCAGTGGGTGCAGCTTGGCCATGCAGCCATTCTTGCTCAGCTACTCAAGGATTTTTATAGAGTCTGTGACCTCACTTGTATGGGTGAGGACCAATCCGAGTTTAAATCTTGGTTTTTGCTTTCGAGCGTGGACTAGGAGTAATGTGGGGAGATGTTGCCCATCCTGAGTTCTCCTGCCTTTTCCTTGCACACAGGAAGCAACACTCATGGTCAAGATATTATATCCTGAGTGCTGAGCAGATGGACAGGAGAAACAACAGGAAAGCTCAGGAGAAGAAGGCATCACCCAAACACTGCTGCCAGTTCCTTTTGGTCTCAGGGGAGCTGGTAGCTGGGCACTGTCTAGAAATGTTCACTGAGCTTATGCCCTACACTACAGCCCTGCATCTTTCCTGTCCTGCAGCCCTGGGGACCTCTAATGCACAAGATGAAAGCCAGAAAAAAAAAAAAACATATGAAATGCTGCCAGCAGATTGCAAGAGAAATTGCAAAGCAGAGGCTGGCTTGAGGGGCTGGCAGACAAATGGGGCCCCACCTCCTGCTCAGAGCAGGTCCAACAAGACCAGCTTGGGCTGGCTGGGAAGTACCTGTTAAGTGAAGGAAGTAGAAAATACACATGCCATCAAATTTCCCCAAGGCTCCTTTCGTCAGAGTTCTGCTATTAGGCTAAACATAACATGGCTCCCCTTCCTACAATGGTCCCAAAGAGAAGTCTTGGAGCCACGGAAGGACCCCACAAGCACCCAGGGCTGCCTGCCAGCAGGATGCGCTGTGCCACGCGAAGCTGGTTGCAGCTCCCCATCTCCTCAGCTCAGGCTCTGTCTCTGTTACAGGATTGTGATTTCCGTTTTCAACCCTTTTTTCTTTTCCCAGAAGTGTTCTTAACAGTTCAGCTTGGTGGACCAGATATCCAGAATAAGCCTGCCTTTTGGGGATTTTATATTGCTATGCATAATCTATAGCTCTGCATATACCTGCTGGTATATACATACAGGTATGTGATTGAAGTTCGTGTCTCAGGAGCCAGCTTTTAAGGCTGCCAATAATGGGGTTTAGATTTTACCAGTTTTGTTGGAAGGGATGTCCAGGGGTCATGCAGTCCTACCTCCTGCCCCAAGCAGATCCAGCTAGATCAGATTGTCTTGTCCAGGAATATTTTGAGTGTCCCCAGCATATCCAATTCTGATATCTCTGCAGCAGATACTCCAAAATACGCAGACACAGTGTAGCCTCCCCCAAGCCATTTACATTGAATTCTCAACAGTTTAGGGGCTTTTTTTTTTTTAGCGTTTTTGAGCAATGATCTTTCTAAGAGCGGCGCTCAGCTCAGGGCTGGAAATGGTCGCGACAAAACACTGTTTAAAAGTCTGTTGTAGTACAGATCAAACCAAGGAAACCTCATCCTGCCATCTGGAGCCCGCCCGAGCGGTGGAACGGCGCCAGGTTTGCAGAGGTGATCACAAACCCAGCTACCGCGGCACGGTGCAGCAGGATGGAGCTGGGAGCAGCGCGGGGATGCACGCAGCTTGGCTGGCAGGTGGGCAGTGCCAACAGGGGAGGCAGCCCCGGGGCTCTTCCAAGCCCTGTTCGGTGCTAAATCACAGCACCTCCCTTTCTCTCTCTCTTCCCCCC
>VXAV01010709.1:251055-265515 GCA_013399715.1 Alectura lathami
CTCCTCTCCTCTCGTTTCCCTTTGCAGAAAGGTGAGGTCTTTACAGAAGGGCCAGGAGGGAGCAGGCTGGGTGGGAAGGAAAGTATATTTTACGGCACTTTCATTACTCAACTTGATGAGAGCTAATAAAAATTCTTAATTGAAAATAAGTACCTTAATGACAATATCATAATCAGGAGTTATATTTCCTATTTATTTCAATATAAAATACCTTGCTTTCTGAATGGATAGGAGCACATTACGCTGAGCAGTTGTACTTATTGGCTAACACGTTAGAAAGATAGTAAATACGATCTTAAGTAGAATCACCTGTGAGAGGTTTTTCACTGCAACTTTCCTTTCTGTTGCTAAAATCAATATCAGATAGCCTCCTAACTGTTATTGAAACATAGGCAGCCACTTTCCCATATCTTTATTTGGCTTTTCGGCTGCAGAGTCAGCATCTAATCCAACCGTTTGTGACATGGTTAACACCCACAACCATTTCCTGTTATGCCTCACGCTGACTATAGTGGGCTGCTGTATATTTTCCGACGCCCACTCTGCTGTCTTTACAATCAGATTATGCCATTAGACATAGACAATGAATCACTGTAATTGTTCTAATATGACCAAACTGCCAGCAAGCATTAACCCTTCCTCAGGACTCCGCAGTTGATTCTGTATGGACCTGTGGTTACAAGATGCTAAGAGAATTGAATGCTTTTAGAATAAGAAACACTTTATTGTAATTTTTTTTTGAAGTGCTTTTTTTTGGTTTCTTATTCAATCTCCACCATGACTGAGAATTCTAAACAAAGACAAAGAATCAAAAAATTAACGAAAAAAGATCCAAAATGGTGTTTTTAAGCATAGGAATTTATAAACTGGATTTTTGTGGAAAACAGCTTCAAGAAGTGAGAACAGCATTTGCTCCTTCTGAGCGGGACAAGAACCTCATTTTGTGATTCTTTGGGTGTTTTCTCCAGGACATGATAAAGGTGTAAAGCTAAGCACACAGTCTATGTACCCTGCCCTAGCTACAGTGTTAGGAAATGTCCCCTTACATACACATTTATGCCAACAAACTACAAAAACTCTTACGTATACATAGGTGTTTCCTGCCCCAGGGATACCCCTTCCCTATACCCTTTTGTTGAAATATTTGCAATAAATTGGTTACTGATCAAAGCAACACCACTCATTTGAATGAGTGGAGGACTAATTGGAAATTAAAAGTCTAATAGCATTGGAAATGTCATTTATACACCAGTCTGGAGAATTTTGCATATAATTTATTTAGGTCCCAAACTAACCATCATTAAGCAAAGAAAAGCCTTTATTCAGACACCTTTTCACGTTCATTTTGTCTTACAGTGTCTCAGATCAGGGTTTAATACATATTCTGATTGGGGTAATTCAAATCTAATACTGAAGTGGATATTCTCAGATAAACGTGGGCACGGGTAGCTGGCTTGCCCTGCTCCACTCATAGCCAGTGGTAATGAGCAAACCCAAAGCAGCAGGAGCAGGATGAGGTCAGGACTGTGGGTGCTGTGTCCATCTCCCCTCTTGATTTCACAGCCATAGAGGATATGCAGTCATCTTTAAACTGTTCCCTTCATCTACGTGTTTCTTCATGAAATGTGACAAAGGCAGTTGGACCCGAGTATGCTAGGTAAGGAAACCCAGGAGAGAGTAGCTAAAAAAACAAAAACACTTTTTTTTTTTTTTTTTTCTCCAGAATTCCTGCAGGATTCCATGGAGGGAAACAAACAACTCAAAACACCTAGGAGTCAAAACTCGTTAATTAAATACAGGGAAAACAAGCCCATGTCCCCTAAAAATCAGGCTGAATCTCCAGCAAAGTCAGTGTCTCAGTGACACACACCACAGGGTTCCCATGACGAGAGACATGAGATGGCATCCTAATTGTGCGCTCCTGTATGGGACATTGAGACCTGAGCCCTCAAACTGTGTATTTAATGAGAATGTGTACGAGGAAGGTTTGACTAAGAAATGGGGAATCCAGCCTAGTATATGCAATGTGCTTCAGGAATTTGTGAGATGAAGTCGCCGGATACAACACCATTACTTTCACTTCAGGTTTTATAACTTAGGCAAAAGTATTCCTGTCAAAATGAAACTTGGCTGTTTCTCTTTGGTTTGGGAGGGCATCTTTTTTTCCAAACCTGAGGAATCAGGTTTGGATGAATTTCAGTTCATTTAATGCAAAAAATTGAAAAGATTTGACATTAGGACATTTCTCTGAACTCAGCTCAAGATTTTTGTCTTTTAATACCAAATTTGGCAGGTGATTACTAGGCTGTTTTTGGAAGATTTTCCAAAAAATCCATTCTCCTTCGTCTCGAGGTAACAAATGTCCTATTTGCCATCCTTAATCTAGTTTCCTAAATATTTCACTACTGTTAGTAAATAAGATGCTTTTATACTTCACACTGAAAAATACATACTCCAATTTGCATTTAAGTTACTTGCAAATTAGCATTCAAACAGTGCACCACATCATTCAGCATTGAACATAATCATATACCACATTGTCATTTCACCTGGTAGAAAGTTCTGGAAGTTAACGTTGGAATTCATTTCAACTGTATTCAGTCAATAAGATATGTAAAATAGAGCAAAGATTTCTGCAAAACCTAAATTTACTGTTTTGAGGTTTGTTATGTTTTGATTATTGCAGCAGGAAAATGCAGTTTTGAGAGAGGAGAGAATTTTGAACCACTGTGTAGCTATGTAACTGTACAGCAATATACAGATACATACACCCAGGATCATCTTTGGAAGGCAATAAACCATCTACTGATGACATAGTGCGTGTGTGAACTCAACACAACTCAACAGATGATTTTGAGGACGATTCCTAGAAAACATTACATTCTGTGATTTTTTGCCATGCTGCAGTTGGGCTATGAATGGCAAAAATGACAGATGTGGAAATCACTGCTGCAAAGCCCACTTCAGCCATCTCGAGCCGTCAGCAGTGCCCACAGAGGAGTGCTGGGAGGGGAGCCCAGAGTGGCCACTGGGAGCAGGGCAGAAGAGGATGCACAGAGGTGAAACAGAACAGAGACTAGAAAGGAAGAGGAAGGGTGTAAATGGACAAAAACCCAACAAAGTGCCATACTGTGGAGAGAAGCAGAAAGCCCGGCCTTTCTAGTGTGTGTACTGAAGTTAAATGCAGTTCTGGCATTTCTAGCTGGCTCTTACATTGGCTTGGATTCTTCAGTCTGTTTTTGGAGATAGGAAAGCTGATTCAGGAAACTAGGATATATAACTTTTTTTTTCTTTTCTCCTTGGTTTTGTTTTAAAGATATAGACTGACTGTGTAAGAAGCACCTCAGTAAAGTAGTGAATGATTTATGACATGAATAATCCCAGACAAGTGCAGGGAGCAAAGGTGGGAAGTGCCGTGCTGGTTTGTGTTCTACACAGCTCAGCCAGAAAATCCCATTAAGTTCAAGCACTCAAAATGAGCAAAATCTCCTCGACACTACAATGTTTTAATTCATTTTACTGGAGTTCTCAGCAACAGGACTCTCCTCTCAATGTGTTAGACGTCTGTCCTTTCCTCTCTCGGTTCACTCACTGATGAGCCACCTCCTCAGCTAATGCAACTTGGTACTTTTCAGTGTCTCCAGTGCTTTGAAACACGAAGAACAGCAAGTTGCTTCCATCCTATCTTTACCTAATTCTCTGTGCTTCTGAAGTGGTTGCTGGACCCAGTGCCTTTGCTGCTATTAGCAATGCAGGATGTGAAAAAACACAAAAGCAGGTCCACCAGCCAGAAAAGATCCTATGGCAGAGCTGATCATTCTGCAGGACTTCCACGTCTCTCCGACATTTTAAACACGCAATAACTGTAAAACATGCTGCTGTCATGTAGACATGCATAGGTGGGTACGTGTGGTAGCACTGCAGAAATATTCCTGGTTTTAGTGCATTGGCTCAGAGCTGGCAGAGAGAGCATGGGTGTCTCCATTTCTCCGAGGTGCGGCAGACTGGGCTGCTCCTTGCCCAGCAGCTCTGTTCAGCAGCAACGTCAGCACGGTGAGTTTCTGCCCACTGCTTCCAAGGGGCTATAAGGACCATGCCTCTGCCCACTTGGGAGATACATTAAAAACCCATGAATAGTAAAAGGGGACACTGAACACTTTGTCCCCCCATGCACAGACTTCCCACCAAACCTTCTCCCCTTGGGGCCTTTCTGACCTTGCTAATGGCTTGCAATAGTACCAGCTCTCGCTTTTAGTGCATGTTTCTCATGCAAATGCACAGGGCTGGTGGCTGAGAATCTTTGAAGTAATCAAAGCAACATTACTGCAGGAAGATGGTCTTGGGAGTGGCCTGGGGACACACGATGCTCAGCAGCACACAGACCGAGAGGAGCTCTGGTCCACAGCATGTGTTGGTTGAAAGGTCTCTGGCAGGTCATCCCACATGTCTTGGAGAGAGATCCCAAGATTTAAGGCCAGTGTTTGGAGAGGAGAGCAGGCCAACACACTGAAATTCTCAACTTCAACTGATATTTAGTTTTTGAGATTTTAAATTAATTTGCTGCATTACAAATAAAAGAAAGGTAACAATCAAAGTGTGTCAGCACAGGCAGAAGAGGTATCTGCGTCGCGTTGTTGAAAACACACAGCCCACTCAACAGGGTGAGTGCAGGGGAGAGAAAACACATGGCTGAGGAATGACGATGGCTGAGATGGAAAAGGACAAGGCAAGCAGCCAGGGCATGGCCAGGGGGACACAATCCATCCATGCTCCAAAATGATCATTCCCTGCTGCTGGTACTGCTTCCTAACACTGCTGACTGCACCTGATAGCACAGGAAGGACAAAGGGAAGCTTGTGCTGGCAGTTCAGTGAGGCCTGTTTTCAGACGGTGAGGAGAGCTGTGTGAAAGGGCTAGTGTGCAGAGAAAGAGCACTCACATTTTGCCTTTGTGAAAATAAGAAATCAGATTGTGCATTAACCACTTCACAGCAAGGGAAGAAGCGTGCAAGAGCTAAAACTTAAAGAGAAGTTCGACAAAGGAAAGCTTTCAAGCATTGAATAAAGGGCTCCTTATATTCTATCTGCCTGTGTTTCCTGATGTGTGCATGCATTGCATCTTTAGGGAAAGGAGAGTTATTTTCTTAGATTCCTATAAAAACTTCTATTTTATAATTAATAAAATAAAATAAAAATAAAAGAGAAATCAGTTTCATCATGAGGAACAAGACATGCCTGTGATTTCCAAATCTTCTGAGTTTAACTATCATTTCTAGTGTATATCTGGTATTAAGGGAATATTTTTATACCTTTTATTCAAAGTTGCATTGCAGAGGTCACAGTAAAGCTAGGGCTATTTAAAGTTATGTTCATGCTTATAAACTATCCTGACTGCTATAGGCTCTGATATTTTCTTTAGAGACAAAACATACTCACACTCACTCTTCAGTATGCAGTTGAGTTATCTCAGGAGTCTGGGCTTTGTTTTTCTTTAATTTTTTTTTTTTTTTTTTTTTAATTGAAACTCTTCCAAACCTTGGAAGTGTATCAAATCAGGAAGAGATCTTACCCAATGACTCATTTTTAAAGCAGTGTTGTAAAATGCAACATTCTCTTTTCTGGAGTTTGTGCTGTAAGTGCTCCTCTAACGTCCCATAGATTTTGAAGGCAAAATAATGGTGAAGGAGGAAGTGAGGACAGCTCATGTGCTGCAGCAGTGGCAATGCTCCCCATATTGTTTGACAACACAGTTGCTTACTATTGCCCCGTATAATAATGCTGATTGCACTTGTGGAATCTTTTTTAAATGTTACATCTAGGCGAGTAAAATTCAAATGAAAGGTTTTTTAAGTCTGACGTATGCTCTATTCCAGTGGATATTATATCTTAGAGTATCCTACTAGATATAACACCCTAATGGATGTCTAAAACTTCTGTATTTTCCTACAAGACCAGGATGGAGTCTCTCACAAGCTCATATCCCATTCTTTGAGCATCCAGAGGACTTACACCCCAAGGCTGGTCCCTTGTCCCTGCTTGCTGACCCCTGGATCTGACACATGGTGCCAGTCCCTTGTATCTGTTGGTCTGATGCAATGTCACACCCATTAACGCCCACCTGATTTTCTAGTGAGCTGCTACATATTGGGCTTGGCTCACCACCACGGTGGCAGGGATGGATGCATGGAGCTGAAAAGCAAATCCTCTAACAGGAGCTCCAGGCTCTGCTTACGAATGTTCCGGAACATACTGCAACACCATATTGCCTTCCCTGCAACACTGTCATCCCATTTTACAATACTTTACACACTTTCTGTAACAAATATAACAGAAGAGCAGCATATTGACAGACAGAGAGAAAAACAAAAAGATTTAACACTGTCAAACTAGAACACTGTAATCAGATGAGAGATGGGGAGGGAGAAGGTCAACAGCAAAGGTGCAATAGCAACATTACTGAAATACTTTGGGATATTCTTTTATGATATAGTGTTGTTGTGCAAGGGAGAAGTGAGGGAATGTGTGTAAGAAGGCCATTGGAAAGGAAAAGAAAGCCATCAGGAAAAGATCAATGCTTGACTGAGTTATTTTATTAAATTCCCCCTGGATTTAGTCTGAGACTTAAGGCATGATACGATCAGAGCAGATTGCCTTGGGTTATTCCACTCTGAAGTTGTCCATATATCTGACATTGGTCATGACATATTTAATTTGAACTGGAAGTTCAGATTTAATGGTTGAATTCAAGTGGAACAGGAAGCACATAACCAAGTCGGGACTTACTGTCCATGACTATTGCTGCTAACCTCCCTCACTGGGTGTTATTAGCGTGTAGGACCTGGGAAGAGCCCTGTACTCGCAGAACAACCTTGGATATAGGGTGAGAAGCCCATTAGCAAGTAGTAGGACCCAAAGTGATTTCCAGAGGTGGGAGTATGCTACCGAAAACTTCACATGTGGTGCAGCTTGCAGGAACAAGGTGTACCCTCAGTTTCCAAAAGCCAACAGGAATTTTACTACGGACTGCAACGGAAGCAGCTTCCATCTTTGATGTAAAACCCTCTGGGGGGAGGGGGAGAAGAACAAAACAAAAGAAAAGAGAGTGAGTACTCGCAGGATGTCCAGCTTAATGGCCCTCTCATCCCCGTTACAATTTCATTTGGAAACAGGTAAATTATTTTGTACACTGCTTACTCTATCACTCCATCAGACAGCTGTTGTGAAGTAATCCAGGATAGGCTGGCTTTTAGAGTGTTATGGAAGCTGTGCAGGACAGGATTTAGCAAGTGAACACCACAGCTTACTGGGAAATGTGATCCATGTGCTTTTGAACATGTTACACTGTATCAGCTTAGTAGAGCACAACTGAAAAGACACTAACAGAAGGTGTAATTAGTAGAAGACTTGATGGTAACAGTATGTGTGACTGAGCATTTCTAGGCACACTTTCTGTTACCACACTTTTTCCAATCTTAGTTAAGCTCAGCCTAACAGACACCAATGGCTTCTTGCACTGAACTTTCTGCAAGTCAGCAGAGCCAAATCTTTTTCATTGCCTATGGGAAGCCCAACGCCTGCTGCACTTTTCTGGATTCAGTGGGATTGTCCTCGCCGTCAAATCATCACAGAAACTCACCCATGTGCGTTTACTCCCCAGCTAGAAATAAGCAGAACAAAGGACATAAAGAAGTGAATGAACATTCAAAATATACTCTTACTCACTGTCTGAAGGAGAAAGATGAAAGCAGCTTTAACAACGCTGCATGATTCCTGCATTGATTTCACAAATTCAGATGCCCTATTTTTTAAAAAACATCCTGTGGCCATGAGAAAACATGAATTCCTTAAGCAGCAGCCAGCTTCAGAGCAGGGTTCCCATTTCTCTACTTGAGGTCTTCGCATTTCATGTACTGCATGATTTGAGGTGAGATGCGTGAGCCTAAAGAGGAGGGAAGGAATCCCTGGCTGCCCAGCCATGGGCAGGAGTAGGGAGAGGAAGAGCACCCTGGTGAAAAAAACACCTGAAGGCTTCATGCTTTCAGGGCAGATTCCCCTGGCATCCTCTTCCCGCTGGCACCTCCAGCCCCTCTGCTGGGCCACGTCTATGCCCTCGTTTCGGTGGTGGTGGTCAGACCAGAACACGGGCCTGCTCCCACCTTCCCCAAACGCTTGGCCCAAAGGATGATCAGCTCTGGGTGGTGCCAAGCCCCGTGAGCTGTTTCTCATGGCCAACTGCCCACCACAGAGGTGACGCAGGGGGCACCATGGACACCCCCAAACCTGCACCACCGCACATCCTAGTAGGTCCTTCTGCTCTTCTCCCTCAAGTTTTACTTAGAGGTATGGACAGTGTCGTTAATCTGAGAGACACTTATGGAGATATATGAGTATCCACCTGATCACTGAGGTCATTCTCTCCTCCAATATGATTCATTGGAAGGGAATTAGGTTAAAACGCAAAACGTATGATGATGTAATGGTGCTTTTTTCAGGAGCTCATTCATTGTCTTCACCTTGAGCTTTCAGATGGGCTGAAGTTGTAAAGCAAACAATAGAAAATCTTCCTTTAAAATCACGCTAAGGAAGAAAAATAAAATGAGAACGCCTTTCTCTATAGCATACCTCAGCTCTGACTTATCAAACGCAAGGTGTTTGTTAGATGCAACAGGTTCCTTCCTGCGAAGCAGTGTTCTTACATTCCTCACACCCCCTGTAGGCTTTGAAATCAGTGTTCAAAGTGGACTTTCTGAATTCATGAAAACCCACAGGTCTATAATACATCCCTAATGGAAGTCAAACATGACACCCTAGAGATAAAACACAGTGGCCTTACCCTCTGTTCACAGTAGGTGTCTGTGTATAATAAATATTTTATTTTACTACAAAAACAAATAACTAAACATACCCCCTGTGTTTGTTCTGAACTCTACAGTAGCTTTTGTGAGTTTACTATATTTCAAAGCTGAGAGAGGAAACCACAAAGTCACGTCAGTTATACTGCATTCTTGCACAAGGCAAGCCAGCTCTGCTTCCAGCCCCACCAAGATCCTGGGGCCTGGGTGGGCCTGGCCCTCCAGGAGAGACCCTCGAGGAGCCTGGCTTCAGGGTGGAAAGCCCACCAGGCATAGCCTCAGCTTACAAACAACGCACAAATGAGACGAACTCCATTGGTTTTGCTACTTTTATGTTTAGATGGTTGGCTAGCAAGACCTCTGGTAAGCTGGAGCGTGTGCTCCATCCTGCTGCAAGATCTGGGGCACCTTCATTTGGGATGGGACACTCAAAATACATGGATGATCTGACATCAAAGGGGAAACGCATCAGCTCCTCTGTGCTGCTCCATGTGCACCCATGAACTGGCTGTACCTGTGCCTGTTGCAGTTCTCCACTATGGCCTCATTCCTTGGGATACTGCTTTGAGAGAGGAAAAGCCAAGCTGAAATCAGAGCCCCTCTCTCTTTCCCCAGGAACAATTCAGCTGTAGGCCTACAGTTATGGAGAAGTTCACCAGCTTCAGCCAGCTGTGGGAGGAGGAGGCTGCTAGAAAGCAGAGCCAAGGCCTGCAGAAGGCTCCTCCACGGTGAGGGCTATGTCCATCAGCACACAGCAGGAAATAAACTGGAGGCTGGAAACAGGCACTCACCAGCTTCACCTCCTTAGAAACTTGTAGTACAGTACATGCTTGCTGCAAAGATACAGCTAATGTTCTGCTTCGTGCAGTCGGGTGCACGTGATCCTGTGGCTCTCAGGATGCAGCCTTGTCTCTTTGCTGCCTCTGAAGCCATGTGATGGCCACGCGCACAGGTGCGGCACCCTCCTGCAGCAGCCCCAGCTCAGACGCCATCCCTGCTGCCGAAGCTGGAGGATGCCTTCTGCTGTAGCACTGTAATTTTCCCAGTCTTGCAGCATCACGGACACCGTGACACCTCTCCATCAAGTGCCTAATGCCTGCTAATGAGGGAAATGTGACGCTTCTGTTGAACTCAGATCAGGTTACAAGACATTACTCTTATTTCAAGGGCAGTGCTGAGCCACCCAACTTTTAAATACATATATATATATATGGGAAACGGAGAAAAGCTATCATAAACGTGCAGTTCCTGATTAATCACTGCGTTCTGACAGCTTTACACAGATATAACTGCGCCAGGCCAATTTCTCAGCTGGTGTAAACTGGCATCCATCCATGGACTATAATGAAGGTAGGCCAATTTACACCAGCCAGCTGACCCATTTTTATTGATTTTTAAATGATTTACATCAGGCTCAGAATGGAGTAATACATTGTTGAATCAGGCCCGTGGAGTGTGTGCCCTAACCTTACATTATCAGGAAATTCAAAATTAGGATTTCTTGATCTATCATTATTTCATGCTTTTACATCCATCAGAAGTGAGCTTTTCTAAGTGCTGCACTGAGAGTGTGTCATTATCTAGACACAATAATAAGAGACTCAGACACTGTAAAAAAACCTTAAACCTTGACTTGTGAATTTATACAAGACATTTAATGTTATTTTAACATAGTATTTGGTATGTACTTTTATATGTTTCAGTGGCTTATATCATTATTCTTACTGTACTAAAACTCACATGTCCTTTTTCTTAAATAATATCCTTGTGTAAATTTTTGTAAGCTCTAGGTTTATTTTATGACCCATAAACTTTGACAATATATTAAAATCTTGGAGGAATTTAATATCAGTAGAAGATTATCTTAAAAAATCATTTCTCTGTGTTACAGAGATTTAGACATATCTAGTATGTTAAAAGGTTTAATAGCTGTTTGTAAATTTTACTGCAGCTGTCAATAACTTGATAATATATTGAGCCAGTTAATAGGTCAACGGGAAATATTTATAACTCCCTATAAACAGTTTACCCAAGAATAAACTAATTCCTAATGATAATGAAACATAAAAGTCAATGAATATTAATTTTAGTATTTTATCCTAATTTAAACACAGTTTTACCATTTGCTATAAACACTGTCTGAGCAGAGGTAAAAGGTACTGCTTGTTCTCTCTCAGGGCACAAATCTCTGAAAACATCAGAAGCATGACAAAATACTTACAGGCAACACCTCCACCTGCACACATATTGTGTAAACCTTTTGAAATTTGAACTTTGAATTGGAATATTTTACACCTGAATCTCTTATTTTATTTCAGAGCTGCATCCCTCCACCACCAGCACTGCTGCGAGTGGTTGTGCCTGAACCACTGCTGCCAGCCAAGGGCCCAGCTCCCTTTGTATTTAAGGTCTGATCATGCATGTGAGAGCTGGGGCAAAACTCCTCTCTATTAGCACCATGGGTGTGGGAGCTCGGCTCAGAAATCGCAGGATACACAGATTCCTGCAGGCACCAAAACCTGTACACCAGGAAACACCTTCGTTCCTATTACGCCGCCTTCCAGGCTCCCCTCCTGCATCACACTGTAACTTCTTTCAGCTGGTTTGCAGAGACCAACAGCGAAGTCTGACGAGGATTCAGTGATACTGGCTCAGGCCGTGTCACTGTCACCCCCAGCTCTGCTGTCCTGGCAGCTCCATCGCACCGCCACAGCCCTGAGCCTTTACACAAGCAGGGGCTGGCAGGCCTCTTCCTGTGGCTTTCACGTTACAGCACCGACAAACTGCACCCGATTAATTTTTTATATTTAATATTAGGCTTTATTAATCTAGTATTTTATTAATAGAAATTTTAAATATTTAATGCCACATTTTTATACGTAATACCAAAACTTATTAATCTAGTAAATTTTATTCGTTGAATTTTCGTAACTTTCCTTTTTTTCCCCCTCCAGAACAATTATGTAATTGTAAAATGTTGCAAGGCCCGACTGAAAACATACAACGCATCCTCTCAGGGTGGGATGTGTAAGGATGATGCTTCCCCACTCCTCCTCATTCCCCACCTAAGTGTAAGCTCTGTGACCTTGTTTCCTCTGTTCATTCCTACTGGGGTGTCTGCAGACAGACCTGAGCTCCAGCAGCCCTATCTCTGTCCCTAATGAGCCCTAATTATACTTTATTTGTGTGTTGAGACTAGATTCAACGGCACATGACTCTGCTGTTAAGAAAATTTTCCTCAGTTGCATATTCCTCAGGCACCTTATGGGATGCCATTCTGCGTATAATCTGATTTTTTCCCTTCCAAATTAGTAACACAGTCACATAGCAAATTGGAATATGCATGTAGCTTCAACACTGATATGGCGTTGCCTTCTCCTCTTCCTGACACTTTTGATGTTGTTCCCTTTCATCGTCGTCATCGTCCTGCTTCTGCAGCAGACTTCACATCTAAGGCCTTGTGCAGGGCATAATTAGAAGCTGCAGGACCAAGACACCAAGGTTGGGCTCTTGTTTTCCAGGCAACAGCCCGGGGAAGGGCAGCTGGCTGCTGGGCTCTCGCTGCGTGCGGGGGCCACTGCCCACCCCGTGGGGACGCCCCCAGGCTGCCCGCACCGTCTGTGCACCTCGGCGCAGCCACCTGGCCGCCAGCAGGATGGGCTCTGGAAAAAACACAGCCCTCCCCTGAAGCAGGGAACTCCCTAACTCACGGGTTTGTGCCTAACTGCTACACACCAGGGATAAGGATTGCCATTCTTCCAGATTTCTTACTCTTAAAATGATGTAAATGGAAATTCCATATACTAAACTCTTTGCCTTGCATTGCGCTCTGCATGTAGCGTCTGTGTGTCCTCTTCCATGTGAAAAGGCATTTTGCTTATAAACTTCATAGTTCCACTACAGCACAGTAAAACCAGAAGTTTTTCAGTTTGCTGTTGCATAAGAAGCATCTAAATAACCAAAGCCCTTAAACGAGAATGACCATTCACCTCAGAAAAGCACTGAACAAACAGGATTTATTGCAATTGGGTAGCTGGCTGATGGAATTGCATTCATTTTTCTAGAAAGGGCTGGAATTTGGAAAATAAATGTCTATTTGTAAGAAAAGTTGTGTATCTATCAGAAAAAATATTATTTTAGCATGAAGGAAGGACAGCACCAGCCCTTCCCAGCTGTCACACCCTTGGAGAAAAGACCCCAGGAAGAGGGCAGAGAGTTGATGGAGACAGAGCTGCTTTGAACCCAATTGTTCCCCAGGTACCACAACCCACAGGGGGATGTGGGCGATGCCGGATGAGCCGCACACCTGCCGTAACCCCACTTGATTCCTAAATCACACTTTGCAGCAGCACAGCAATGGTTTGGGGGCTCTGCCTGTTGGGCACCCAGAAGGCACTGCCACCTATAACCCATCTACAAACCCTTGCTTGGCACATGGGGTTCACCTGACACTCTTCCATGAAAAATTTCATATTTCAGCATTTTTAGAAGAAAAAGATGTTATCACTACAGTTAACAGTGACAGTGAAACTTAAGAACAAAAAAAAAAAAAAAAAGAGAACATGAAGACACAGCTGTGTGTTTATTCAAAACACTCCACTACAAATGATAAAGTTCTGAAACAAAAGGTACCTCATCCTGCTGCCACCCCACTGGGCACCACACCGAGGGGGTCTCAGGCGTGAGTGCAATTTTCTTACAATATCTTACATTCCGCAAAATTAGACACAGTCTACGTGTTAAGGAGGGAGCATCAGATCAGCATTGGCTTTGAATTTCCTTGCTTTTGTCAGCCTCATTATTATAGCCTGAATGTTATTAAAATGCTGCTCTTCGTCTGTTAATAATCATTTCACTTCTCTAACTCTGCCACATGAACTTTAGAACACTGTGAAATGGGTTTTGTAGTTGCATGTTTTTTTCAAGTTCATTGATCAAACATTTGTACATTTTAATGTTATAAATAATTGAAGAGCCTTCATTTTTCAGTGTTAAAATTAAGTTTTCTGTTCTGCCTTTTAAAACTAGAACAAGGGGAAGCGTAATTTAAGCCATGAAAAGGCTGCAAAATACGTGAAACTCTCTGTAACCCTTTTCTGTGAGACTCTCGTCGTTTCACTTTGATTCTCACGCAGACTGAAGTGCATACAGCCAGCCCTTGACAGCCTCCTCCAGCAGGTTAGTAGCTAGAGGAATTCACCTATTTTCTGAGAAGGCTTTAAACATGGGGTGGGTACAAGGAGACTGTTTGAAGCCACCCAGCAGGCTTGGGGAGGCTGGGTGCGGGGAGGAGGTGGGTGCAATTCAGGCGGGCAGGGATGTTGGGTTGAAGGACAGCTGTTCATGTTTCTACATGCTCTTCTCTCTTCTCTTCTAGGTGCACGAATTAGATAGGGGTAAAACTCATGGAGCGAAAGAGCCTGGAAATGACCCAGCACGCACTGGAAATAGGGAAAATAAACCATAGGGCAGACCCCAAGATGGAGGGGGAGAGCAATACATTTTTTTCCCCCCATGGGCAGTGAAAAGCTCCTGTTCCTGGTGCATCCCGGCCTTCCAGCTATGCCAGAATCTTAAACCAAACATCTATACAGTCATGCGGAAGATAG
>VXAV01010710.1:10478-22736 GCA_013399715.1 Alectura lathami
GAGGCCGTGCCGCTGCGCGGGGAAGACGCTGCCGGCCACCGCGCCTCGGACCCCGACGGCCTCCCGGTGAGTTGCTCCTGCTGCGGCGGCGCCTCCCGAGTCCCTCTCTCCCGGTCGCGTCTTTCTTGGGGCTTTATCTCTCGGTCGTGTTTGTTTCCCCTTCCCTCTCTTCTTCCCTAGCTCGCACAGAGGATCTCTCCTGACGTCCCTAATTCTCTGAAAGTGTCGTTGTGATCTCTGGATGGTATCGTTAGTGACGTGGTGGCACAGCAAGGCATGTCGGCATAGTCTTACCGCGAAGGGTTAAGTGTTTGTATTTTGCTGCCTTTCAGCTTGTTCGGTATCCTCGGCTTTCGCCGGTACCAGCAGTTGATCGCCGGTACCAGCAGTTGATCTGACTCACTCGTTCGATGGGACAATTATAGCTTTTATTTTAAATTATAGTCAGCATAATAGAGATGTTATCTTGATGAGGTCGTTATTGAAGCACGTGCGCCTGTGTGCCCTTTTGTTATCTAAGTGTCAGTTTGTCAGTGCGTGAATTTTGTTCAACAGGGTGCTGTACCTGTGGCATATACAGTTCATATTGATCCAAGCCACCTTTCCTTTCTCGTTTGAGGTAAGAGTTGAACTTCGTTAGCAGCATTGCCGTTGGTGTTCTCCACTTTCTTTTCTCAGTTCCTTATGTTTGGCTAGATGAAAGAATGGCATCTCTGTAGAGACAGGGCAGATGAGTGAGTTCAAGTTACTTGTTTTAACATGTATATATGATAGGTGTCCTTTCCGTTTCTGTGTTCTTTTGTTGTTGGTGGTGTTTTGTTAAAATTATGTGTGTGATTTCCTAGTCAATGTGAAGTGATTTCTTCACTTCATCAGGTTTCATGTTGTTGCCTTTTCTGTAAAAAACAGGGCGCAGGTGAAAAAGTTCAATTATTTATTATTTTTTTTTTCAAATTTTTATATATCACAGGTGTCCCTGTACTTTCTGTTTATTTATTTGTTGTCTGTTTTTAATTGTGTGCATAGGTGCCTAGTCACATAGCCTGAAATGGATTCCTTCACTTCATTAGGGTTCATGTTGTTAACTGTTTTTGTTTTCAAGTAATTGTGAACAACAGGATGCTGTACCTGTGGCATCTATCGAGTGCATATTGATCCAAGCTGTCTTTGCTTCCTCATTTGAAGTAACAGTAGGATATCTTTCCCAGCATTACTAATGAAAGAATGACACCTATGTAGAGACAGAGGAGATGAAAAATTTCACGGTGCTTTTATTTTACCTCTATAAACCATAGGAATCCTCGTCCTTTCTGATATATATATATACACATATTTTTATTCTGTGCATAAGAGCTTAATGGCATAACCTGAACGTGATTAGCTCACTCCAGTAGGTGTCATGTTGTCGTCATTTTAATTTGGAAGGACTTGTGCTCAGGGTTCTGTATGGCTGATATCCTTTAAAGATTGAATGATCCCTTAAAATTGTAGGACTGCCTGTTAATGACTCCATGTATAACCTAGCTGCTTTCGCTTTATGCTCTTCAGAAAGCTTCTGTTGATGCATCATGGTGTGTTGAGGAAAGAAATTTTTTTCTGTCCATCCACGCTGTGCTTTTCTTGTGCGCGTGTTGGAGAACCACGGCAGGCAACTGGTCCTTTGACGGTGTCTTTTTGCCTGTTATGATGATGAAACACTAGCTTATTTTTTGTGTTTGTGAATGGCTTCAGTGTGCTGTGTGTGAAGGGTTTGGGGAGGAACTACAGGGTGTGATTTGTTGATTCCTAGTCTCTTTGACCTGTTAGAATGGAGTCGTGTTCGTCTTGACTATCAAACACGTTCTATGGCAAGAGCCATTCTGCAGGTTCTTCGCTTCCGTTTCTTGTAGCATAATGTTTGGACAGATCCAAGAGTGATGTCTCTGCAATAATAATGATGACATCACTCCAGTAGGTTTAGGCCTTGATTAAAAACAAGGAAAAAATCTCAAAGGTGGACCTGAGTGTGGATGATAACCCTCTGAAGATTGGAATATCAGTTGTAGGTGTTGCATGGGTGTTGCCATTTCCATAAGTTTCTTGAATCTTTAGAGCTGTTAAGGCAAAGACTTTCATATCCTTTTGTTTCATTAAGATGTCACTGGTCTTTCTGATGGCTGACCTAAGGCCAAATTCTGCAACTGTTTGTTCTGCAAGTAAAGACTGTGAATTGTGAGGAAAGAGGGTGAGAGGCTGGTGTAGAGCCTGAGAAACAGGTGGGTCAGCATGGTTCTGGCAGGTCATTCATTTGATTTCCTACCTGTTGCCAAATTCTGGGCCATTTTATACTATGATCCTGGTTTTCCCATCCTTATGGGCAATGACCGTTTCCGAGAACAATCTTTTTGCATGCCGCCATTGATGTAGACCAAAGCTTTGTGGGTAGAATGGCTTAATATTCCCGTGTGAGGCCTTATGTACCCATCCCTATCTCCCTTTAACTTTGGTGTAGAATTTTTTCCATCAGCCGTCTTCACGTATCCAGGTGTGTACTTCCTGGAAGGATGTGGTTGGTGCTTCTTGCTTCTGGCAAATGCTTTTGCACTTGGAAATGCAGGTGTTGTATCGAGGGGAAGAGTTCTTCTCTCTGAGAAGGTCTCAATCAGCTAAATACAGAATTTTCTGTGTAAGGAAAAGGTAGTATCTTACAGATTCTTGGAAGCCTTACCTTCTGAGAGAGCACCCAAAAAGCAGTTCAAACTTACAGTTCATTTATTTCTGTGTTCTTTCAGTAGTGATCGTACTTGGACAGCCCCCTTACAATACGCATTGTTAACAGGGTCAGATATGATCCCGATCAGGCATGTGCTTGATGTGTAGGGTGAGATTGTCTTGAAGAAGTGATTAATGACTCCGTGTATAACTTCTGCTTGCTGTTGGAATTGTTGGCAGTGATTCTGCATGAAGATATGTTGAGGGAAGAAATGTCCTTGTATCCATGCATGGTGTGGTCTTTGTTCACCTGGTGGAGAAATGGGCTGGGCAGTTGGTCCTTCAACACTGTCTGTTTTTGTATCAAGAAATATTAAAGACAGTCATAAAGTCTGCATTTGAGAATGACTCAGTGATGACGTGTGTGCAGGGCTCCCGTAGGAAAGAGGAGTCTTTGAACCTTGATGTCGCAAGAGTGGATCTTTCTTTGCAAGAATGCAAATGCTATGGCAGCAGCCCTATTGTGGATCATCACTGGAGTATCGTGTTCCATAATATTAGATGAGATAGAAGAATGAGATCTGAAGAGTGATCGTGAATTCCTTCCCTTCTGTAGTTTTCACAGTTTTGCCTTGTTTGTTATCAGTGTTTAAACTAGGCCTCAGTACAGCAGGATATGTTTAAATGACTGGAAGAGTTGTTACTAATATTGTGGGCTTTTTACAGCTGTTTCTGTACACAGCTTGAATGTGTGCTGTTGACAGGACAAGGACTTGGGTGTATTTATGGTTCCTTAAAATGTCACTGAATGAAATGTTCTTGCAAGTGGCTAACACACAGTGGAAGATTGGATGTTGTCTGGTGCACCTAAAGGCTGTGTACGGAGGGCAAGTGTGGTGAGCGTCTGGATTTGAATGTGTAAACCAGGTGGGTGAGTAACGGTGTTGTTTGGTCAATGGTTTGATTTTCATGGTTTGTTCCCAGGAAGGTTGTGGTTCATAATTCCCATTTCTGGAGACTGCTTTTTCATTTGGAAGTACAAGTGTTGTTTTGTAGGAAATCCTTCCTTCTCTTGTCAAGGTGTCAAGCACCTGAGGAGAGAATTTGATGTGTGAGGACAATGAAGCAAAAGGTTACATACCGTGTCTGCAAGTTTTTATCAGTAATTTTACCTTAGAATGAGGCCTACTATCCACGGTGCTTAGACTTATGGTTCCTTCACCTCTGTTTGTTTCTTGTAGTGATCATTCTTGTTGTCATGATCTAAAGTTGTGCCTGTGTAAGTGTGGCATTGTATAGCCTAGGATGCAGCAACCATGCGTTAGTGAAGTTCAGGATCTTAAGTGTAAGGAACAGAGCAGGAAATAGGATTGCAACCCCGGACATCACAAGGGCCAAATCTGTCCTAATTTGCGGTTCCCCATGGGTAAGAGCATTTGAAGGTAAGAGGGCCCAAGAGATCAGGTTAACATTCAGGCACTGCTTCCTCCAAGCACAAGATTCCTCCATCTCCTAGAGTAAGATACAGGTCAAGGTTGGCAGGAGACCTTCATGAAAGGGCAAGGAGCTCATAAAAAATCTTAAATATGTGAAGAATTTCTACAGAATATGTGTCATGGTTTCTAGCATGTGCAGTTATCGGTTTCCCCTGTAGAAGGAAAGAAAACGTGTCTGCGAAGATCAACTCGCCCTGAAAGGAGAGATGTAGAAGAAGTGGAACAAATGCCACAATTGGAGGCATGAGAAGGGAGGGGAGGAGGAGAAGGAAGATGAAGCCATCATAAACGAAACAGTAACTATCAGACCCCTAATCCTTACTGAACTGCAAGATATACGAAAAGACTATAGCCGACATCCAGGTGAGTGCATTGTCTGTTCTGGTGCTAGAACAATGGGGTCAGTGCCATGGAGCTGTCAGGCAAGGAAGCCCAGGAGCTAGGATGCCTTGCTAAAGATGCAATCATTGACAAAGCAATTGGAAAAGGGATAATCGAGTATACTGGACCGTGTGGATTTGATGGCCTGTCACATCAGAACCACGGAAGAATGAGGCTGTGGTGGACACTGGTGCAGAGTGCACTCTAATGCCATCTATTTAATCCCATGTAGGGATAAAATCCATTGAAATTCATGGAGTGACAGGGGGATCCCAAGTGCTAACTGAGGTGGAGGTTGAAGTGAGCCTCACTGGGAAGGACTGGCAAAAGCATCCTATTGTGACTGGCCCAGAGGCCCCATGCATTCTTGGCATAGATTACCTCAAAAGAGGGTATTTTAAGGACCCAAAAGGGTATTGGTGGGCTTTTGAGATAACTGCCTTGGAGACAGAGAACATTAAGCAACTGTCTGCCTTGCCAGGTCTCTCAGAGGACCCTTCAGTGGTGGGGTTGCTACAAGTAAAAGAACAACGAGTGCCAGTTGCAACCATGGCAGTGCACTGGCGGCAATACTGCAGCAACCAAGACTCCCTGGTCCCCATCCATCAGTTGGATCCATCAATTAGAGAGCCAAGGGGTGATTAGTAAGACACGCTCACCCTTTAATAGCCCTATATGGCCAGTGCAAAAAGCCAATGGAGAGTGGAGGCTGACAGTGGACTATTGTGGCCTGAATGATGTAACACCAGCACTGAGTGCTGCCGTGCCAGACATGCTAGAACTTCAGTATGAACTGGAATCAAAGGCAGCCAGGTGGCATGCTACAATCAATATTGCCAATGTATTCTTTTCCATCCCATTGGCAGAAGAATGCAGGCCACAGTTCGCCTTCACTTGGAGGGGTGTCCAGTACACCTGGAACCGGTTGCCCCAGGGGTGGAAACACAGCCCAACCATCTGCCATGGACTAATTCAGACTGCAGTGGAACAGGGCGAGGCTCCTGAGCACCTGCAATGCATTGATGACATCATTGTGTGGGGCAAGACAGCAGAGGAGGTTTTCGAGAAAGGGGAGAAAAAATAATCCAAATCCTTCTGCGGGCCGACTTCACTGTTAAGCGGAGTAGAGTCAAGGGACCTGCACAGGAAATCCAGTTTCTAGGAATAAAATGGCAAGATGGATGTTGTCACATCCCAATGGATGTGATCAACAAAATCACTGCCATGTCCCCACCAACCAGTCAGAATGAAACACAATCTTTTTCCTAGGTGTTGTGGGTTTCTGGAGGATGCATATCCCAGGTTACAGTTTCATCGTAAGCCTTCTCTATCAAGTGACACGGAAGAAGAACAATTTCATATGGGACCCTGAGCAACAGCAGGCTTTTGAACAAATTAAACAGGAGATAGCACGTGCAGTAGCCCTGAGAGCAGTCTGAGTAGGACAAATGTGACAAACTTGCTCTACACTGCAGCCGGGGAGAAGGGTCCCACCTGGAGCCTTTGGCAAAGAACATCTAAAGAGACTCGAGGTAGACCCCTTGGGTTTTGGAGTCAAGGGTATAGAGGGTCTGAAGCCCCCTACACTCCAGCTGAAAAGAAGTGATGGTAGCACTCCTTTACCCACTCTGTGTGGAAACTCGCCCACCAGCTCTGCAGCCCCCAAACTCACTGTGATCTATCCATGCGGATCCTTGATGTCCGCAGATTCAAGGTTGTTGTCAAGGAGGTCTGAAGCTGCGGGATGTGCTCCTCCAGTCCAGGAAGGGCCTCAGCGTCTTGTCCCACGTCACGTAGGTCCATGACTTCTACTGAGATCTCCAAGGCTTCTGAACAAGCCAGAAAATCCCCCAAAGGAGTGATGCAAATTTCCCATGGCCATTTGTTGTGGACACCCACCCGCTGGCTCTGCAGACCCCAAACTCACCGTAGATCAAGAGGCTCCTTCTTCACAGCCAAAGGTGCTCTAAGAAGAAGGAAAGGCAGCAAAGCCCTCACCCAGCGAGGCCATGCACTTGGACATTTCCAGCATCACGTCCTTGTAGAGCGCTCGCTGCACAGGGCCCAGCAGCACCCACTCCTCCCTGCTGAAATACACGGCCCCTTCCTCAAAGGTCATGGGATCTTCAAGCAAAGAGGTTCCTTTGTGTGAATACTTGGAGCCTGAGGAGGCAACTTGTTAAGGACAGAATCTCCAGGCCAGCAGCTTCTCTGTCCCCAGCACACAAATGCTGGGTGAGCTCTTCTCATTCTCCCGCTGCATGAAAATCCCTTGCCCCATGTTGGGCTCCAAAAAGACTGTGGTGGTTTAACCCATGATAGCTCCCAACAGTCGCTCGTTCACCTCCCCCAGGCTGCAGAGGCCTGGGCGTGCCCGCATACTGCCAGCAGCCGGTATCAGCGGAATGGAGGAGGGAAGTGAGAGGGGGGAAAAAAAAAGGTAGAACTTGAGAGTTAAGATAAAAACTAGTTCACTAAAGTAGCTAAGGAAAAAGGATAATACAAATGCAAAGGGGATATAAGGGTAATAATACAGATAATTGGAATAAAACAATGACTTATGAGAAGGCAATTTCTCATCCAAACACAAGACCAACCTGGAAACCTGGAAAAAGAGACACGCAAGTCGTGGATTTCCCCCCTCATCGGAAAGAAGGGGGAGGGGCGTGACAAGATGTCTACGGTATTGAATACCTCATGGGTCAATTTAAGTTAGATGTCCTAACTCTGCTTCCCCCCCCCCACAACTTCCTAATCCCTTCTCATTTAGCATTTGCAGATTCGACTCTGCTAGAAACCATGACAGTATGGAAAAAGAATCTGGCGAGTTTGGAGTAATGTAGAACTTTGCCAAGACGTGCAGGAATGTAATGAGGAAGACTGAGGCCTACTTGGAATTAAATCTTGTGAGGGAGGTCAAAGACAACAAGAAGGGCTTTCTTGAATACATCAGTTTCAAAAGGAAGACAAAGGAAAATGTGGGCTCATTGCTGAATGAGGTGGGTGCCCCGGTAACAGAGGACCCTGAGAAAGAAGAGTTACTGAACACCTTCTTTGCTTCAGGCTTTGCTGCAAAGACAGGCCGTCAGGATTCCCAGATCCTTCAGGTAAGAGAGTGAGTCTGGAGAGAGGAAGACTTCCCCTTGGTCAAGGAGAGGAAGACGATCAGAGATCATCTAGGGAAATTCGATGCACACAAGTGAATGGGCCCTAATGGGATGCACTCATGAGTGCTGAGGGATCTGGCTGGAGTGACTGCCAGTCCTCCATCATCTTTGTAAGGTCATGGAGAGCAAGAGAAGTGCCGGAAAACTGGAACAAAGCCAATGTCACTCCAGTCTTCAAAAAGAGCAAGAAGGAGGACCGGGGAAACTACAGGCCAGTCGGCCTAACCTCTGTCCCTGGGAAGGTGGTGGGACAACTTACTCTGGATGTCATCTCCAAGCAAGTGGAAGAGAAGAAGGTCATCAGGAGTAGTCAGCAGGGATTCAGCAAGGGGAAATCATACTTGAACGATCTGCTTGCCTTCTATGACATCATGACTGTCTGGGTAGACGAGGGGAGAGCAGCGGATGGTGTCTGCCTTGACTTCAGCCCAGCTTTTGCCACTGTCTACCACTACATCCTTGTAGGTAATCTTAGGAAGTGTGGGATAGATGAGTGGACAGTGAGTGGATTGAGAACTGGCTGACTGGTAGAGCCCGGAGGTTTGTGATCAGAAGGTTCTGTGTGGTGCAGGATCTAGTTGGAGACCTGTAGCTGGCGGT
This sequence comes from Alectura lathami, assembly GCA_013399715.1. Lineage (NCBI taxonomy): Eukaryota > Metazoa > Chordata > Aves > Galliformes > Megapodiidae > Alectura > Alectura lathami. Next base: position 18,814 of record VXAV01010710.1, read on the forward strand.
GTTCCCCAGGGGTCAGTTTTTGTTTACCAGACAGTTTGGTCTGTTTTTGTTTACCATCTTCATCAATGACCTAGATAAAGGGTTAGAGTGCACCCTCAGGAAGTTGGCTGATGATACAAAGCTGGGAGAAGTGGCTGACACCCCAGAAGGCCGTGCTGCCGTTCAGCGAGACCTGGACAGGCTGGAGAGCTGGCCAGAGAGGAACCTGATGAGGTTCAACAAGGACAGGCGTCGAGTTGTGCACCTAGGGAGGAATAACTGCACACATCTGTACAGGCTGGGGGCTGACCTCCCGGAAAAGAGCTCTGTGGAGAAGGAGCTGGGTGTCCTGGCATACAGCAGGTTGACCATGAGCCAGCAGTTTGCCCTTGTGGCCAAGGCTGGTGGTATCCTGGAGCGCATTAAAAAAAAAGGTTGGCCAGCAGGTCGAGGAAGGTCCTCGTCTCCCTCTGCTCTGCCCTGATGAGGCCACATCTGGAGTGTTGTGTCCAGTTGTGGGTTCTCCAGTTCAAGACAGACAGGGAACTTCTAGGGAGAGTCCAACGAAGGGCTACAACGATGACTAAGGGTTTGGAGCATCTCCCTTATGAGGAAGGATTGAGAGACTTGGGGCTGTTGAGCCTGGAAAACAGAAGACTGAGAGGGGATCTGATGAATGCTTATCAATATCTAAGGGGCATGTATCAAGAGAATGGGCCCAGGCTCTTTCCAGTGGTGCTAAGCGACAGGACAAGGGGCAATGGGTTCAAGATGGAACCAAGTATGTTCCATACAACCGTGAGAAGAAACTGTGAGGGTTACAGAACACTGTAACAGGCTAACCAAAGAGGTTGTGGAGCCTCCTTCTCTGGAGATATTCAAAACCCACTTGGATGCTTTCCTCTGTAACCTACTGTAGGAAACCTGCTTTAGCAGGGGTGTTGGACTAGATGATATCTAGAGGTCCCGTCCAGCTCCTACAATGATGTGTGATTCTGTGTGATATGGTCCCACGCTACATCGTTATCTCAAAGTTGGAGAGATATGGCATGCATATGCCGTCTTGTTTAAGTTATTAGACCACTGAGAGTGAAGAAGCAAGTTAGGTTTCATGAAGATGATATCTGACTTGGTCACTGAATGGCATGCCCTTGGCTTTTGGCCTACAGGCATATGAATGTAGGAAACTGTGCTGCAGGAGTCCAGTCTTTGCTGTTGTTGCTCACGTGTATCAGAGTTGCCTTGAATGACATCTCCTATTGCAAAGCATGTTATCATTTTGGATCTCTTTTTAGAAAAATGTGCTGTTGGGCTAGGATGGTAGCACTGAACGCTAAGTATGATGGCGTTTTCCTCTTTACCAGGTTTCTAAAGTATGTTCACATCCTGCTCAGAGAGCTCAGGCGAGATGCTGCCTAACTGATGCACTTTGATATAGGTGGAGTGTTTAGTTGGGGAACTTGTCCCCATGCCCTGGTTCAAGATGTGTGTGAGGTTCTGTTTGCTGAGTGAGAAGGATGCCAGGAATCACCATGCTGCAGGATATCTATTATATTAGGATATATGCAGGATATATTGAAACAAAAACCAACATGCAAACAAAAACCAAGTAATAAGCTAATGTAGTAATTACACTATTGTACAGTGTTATAATGCAGAGAACAATGTAGTTCAGGAAGGACAGCATGAAAAAACTTTGGAATTCGTGTTGGAGATTTGGCTTCCACAATAAGGAGACGAGTCAGAAATACTGAGAGGTGGAATTAACAAGGGTTCAAAATCCAAGTCGTTAGAAGGAAAAAAAAAAAAAAAAAAAAAAAGAAAAGACACCCAGAGGAGCCCTGTATGTTCTCTTTGAACATGAAAATCTTTGAACATGAAAAAAGAGGAGAAAGGACTCTGTCATTCCCTCCAAGAAGACAACGGCTTCCGGAATGAAGACAACACCGTTTGCCTCCAAAGGCATCTCTGTGTGCCTGCCGTTCTGCGTGTTCCGCAGGCTCCCGCGGCAGAGGCAGGCGGCGGCGCTCGGTGGGAGCCGTGCGTGCAGTGCCGGGCGGCGGCTGCGGGCGCCGCTGTTGACCACGGAGGAGAGCAAGGAGCGGAGCGCTGCAGCCAGCCCCGCCCGCTGCGGCCGGGTTCGTTGCCTGGGCTGTAGCAGCGCCCGGCTGGCTCGCTCGCTCGCTGTCTCGGTGTCCGGGAGGGCAGCGATCGTCGCCGCGTTTCGGAGCCGCACTGCAGCAAGGCGGAGGGTCCGGCGGGATCGATCGGCAGCGGCCACGGCGCCGGAGCCAAAGCCGAAGAAAGAGCAGAAGTAGAAGCCGAAGGCGGAGAGGTGGCGGGGGTCGAGCGGTGCCAGCGGAGATGTGCGCGGCGAGAGAAGGGCGCTGGGGCCGGAGACAGCGAGCGCTGCTGTGCTGCGTGTTGCTGGCGGCGTGGGAGGCGGCGTGGGGGCAGCTGCGCTATTCGGTGCCCGAGGAGCTGCCCAAAGGCTCTTTCGTGGGCGACGTGGCCAAGGACCTGGCGCTGGAGCTGGCGGCGCTCCGCGACCGCGGCGCCCGAGTTGTCTCCCAAGGTAGGACGCAGTATTTCGCTCTGCATGGCAACAGCGGCCACCTGGTGACGGCCGAGAGGATAGATAGGGAGCAGCTGTGCCGGCTGGTGGAGAAATGTGTGCTGCGGTGTGAGGTGATCGTGGAAGGCGAGATGAAAGTTTATGCAATCGAAGTGGAAATCACGGACATTAACGACAATGCGCCCAGCTTCCGAGAGGCAGAAACAGAACTGAGAATGAGCGAGACGACAGCCCCGGGGTCGCGGTTTCCTCTCACTAAGTCTCACGACCCGGACGTGGGAGGGAATGCCCTGCAGAGCTACGAGCTGAGCGGCGACGATCACTTCTCGCTGTCCGTGCAGGCGGGAGCCGACGGCGAGAAGCGTCCCGAGCTGGTGCTGGCCAAGGCGCTGGACCGGGAGGAGGCGGCGTTTCACGAGCTGGTGCTGCGGGCGAGCGACGGCGGCGAGCCGGCGCGGACGGGCACGGCGCGCATCCGCGTGGCTGTGCTGGACGCCAACGACAACGCGCCCGCGTTCAGCCAGGCGCTGTACACGGTGCGAGTGCCGGAGGACGTGCCCGTGGGCTCCACGCTGCTCACCGTCACGGCCACCGATCCCGACAACGGAAGCAATGGACGCGTGAAATACACGTTGAAGATAGCAACAGAATTGGTTTCCGAAATCTTCCATCTGGAGCCCGAGACGGGAGCGATCAAGCTGTTGAGGAGCCTGGATTTCGAGGAAGGCGACTCCTACGAACTGGAAGTGCAGGCACATGATGGCGGTGAACTTTTCGATACAGCAAAGGTCGTGATCACGGTGACAGACGTGAACGACAACGCGCCCGAGATTTCGGTGCGGTCGGCGCTGAGCGAGATCTCGGAGGACGCGCCGTCGGGAACGGTGGTGGCCCTGGTGCACGTGCAGGACCGGGACTCGGGCGCCAACGGCGAGGTGCGGTGCAGCCTGGGCGAGGGCGTCCCGTTCCGGCTGGAGCGCTCGCTGGAGAACTACTACAGCGTGGTGACGGCGCGGGAGCTGGACCGCGAGCAGGCGTCGGAGCACAACGTGACGGTGCGGGCGGCGGACGGCGGGTCGCCGCCGCTGCGGAGCACGGCGGTGCTGGCGCTGCGGGTGCTGGACGTGAACGACAACGCGCCCGAGGTGTGGGTGACGTCGCTGTCGGTGCCGGTGTCCGAGGACGCGGCGCTGGGGACGGTGGTGGCGCTGCTGAGCGTGTCGGACCGGGACTCGGGCCCGAACGGGCGGGTGCGCTGCGCGGTGTGGCCGCCGTCGCCGTTCGGGGTGGTGGCGACGTTCGCGGGCTCGTACTCGCTGGTGCTGCGGGAGGCGCTGGACCGGGAGCGGGTGTCGGAGTACGAGGTGGA
>VXAV01010710.1:56662-77849 GCA_013399715.1 Alectura lathami
GGCGCAGCGCGCTCGGATCCAGCTGGGGCGCGAGTCTCCGGTGCGGCGGCGGCGGCTCCGGGACCGGCAGCGGGTGGGGGGGGGGAAGGCTGCTCGGAGCCGCTTCCTCTCCGCTCGCACAGCCGGCTCGGCATGCTGAGGGGCCGGGCTTTGCCGTGGCAGCTCCCGCTGCTGCTTGCAACTTTCTCCAGCCTGCAGCCATCTGGGAGCGGCCAGCTCCGTTACTCCGTGCCCGAGGACCGGGAGCCGGGCACTCCGGTGGGCGACGTGGCCAAGGACCTGGGGGTAGAAGCGAGGAGCCTGGCAGCCCGTAACCTGCGCCTGGTGAGTGAGTCCGAGCAGAGACACTTCCAGGTGGACCTGGTGGCGGGCGTGCTGCTCCTGGACAGGCGGCTGGACCGTGAGGTGTTGTGCGGGCAGAACCCTGCCTGCTCGTTGCACCTCCAGCTCGTCATGGAGAACCCCCTCCAGCTCCACCGCATTGAGGTGGACGTCCTCGATGTGAACGACAACGCGCCGCAGTTCCCCAAGCCGGAGGTGGTCTTGGAGATCACCGAGGTGGCCAACCCCGGGACTCGTCTGCCACTGGAGGTGGCAGAAGACCCGGACATGGGCTCCAACTCCATCTCCACCTATGAGCTCAGCCCCAATGAGCATTTTGGCTTGAGCATCAATGTGAGAGGAGATGGTGTTAAAATGCCCGAGATTGTACTTGAAAAAGCACTGGATAGAGAGAAAGTGGCTGTTCATCACCTAACACTGACAGCCCTGGATGGAGGGAATCCAGTGAAATCTGGCACTGCCAAGGTCACCATCCATGTCCTGGATGCAAATGACAATCCTCCAGTTTGTGACCCACCTGTATCCAAGGTGTATCTGGAGGAGAATGTGCCAGTGGGCACTCTGGTCACCAAGCTGAATGTCACCGACCTAGATGAAGGCCCCAATGGGGACGTGGAGTATTCTTTCAAAACCAGCAATAATGCACCTGGTAAATTCACCAAGCTGTTCAACTTAGATCCCCGGACAGGGGAGATCAGAACCAAAGCCCCTTTGGATTACGAGGAGTCCAGTGCTTACGAGATTGCGGTTCGAGCCCGGGACAAGGGATCCCCAGCCATGGAAGGACACTGTCACCTGCGAGTGGAATTAATTGATATCAACGATAACAGCCCAGAGATTGTGCTGACCTCTCTCTCCAGCCCCGTGCAGGAGGACGCGACGCCGGGGACAGTGATCGCCCTCATTGGTGTCAAGGACAGCGATTCCGGGGATAATGGGCAGGTCCGTCTGCAGATAGCGAAAGAGCTCCCATTTAAGCTGGTGTCATCTTTCAAAGAGCATTTCTCGCTGGTCACAAGTGATCCCCTTGATCGGGAGAAGGCAAGTGGGTACAACATCACTGTAAGGGCTACGGATTCAGGGTCCCCACCAAGGGCCACACAAAAAACCTTCTATCTCCGAATTGCTGACGTGAATGATAACGCACCGAACTTCTCCACCCCTTTCGATACAGCTCATGTTCTGGAAAACTCTCCGCCTGGAACTTCTGTCTTTTCAGTGTCAGCATCTGATCCTGATGAGGGTAGTAATGCCAGGCTGACTTACTCCATCCTGGACAACGGGATACAGGACATACCCATCTCAGCCTACTTCCGGATAGACCCGGACAACGGCACCATCTACACCGTGCAGGCGCTGGACTATGAGCAGGACAAGGTGTTCCAGGTGCCTGTGGAGGTGAAGGACGCTGGCTCTCCTGCCCTGAGCAGCACTGCCTTGGTCCACGTGTTCGTCCTGGATCAGAATGACAACGCCCCCACCATCGTCTACCCGTCCGTCCCCACGGGCTCTGCCTTCCATCAAACCATCCCATCCTTGGTAGAACCTGGCTACTTGGTCACCAAAATTGTGGCCGTGGACGCCGACAGTGGCCATAACGCCTGGCTGTCCTACCAGCTGCAGGAGGTGGCTGAGGCCCCGCCGTTCCAGGTGGAACGCCGCTCCGGGGAGGTGCGGGTCGCGGCGGCTCTCGGCGAGTCCCAAGCCCCCCACCGGCTGGTGGTCGAGGTGCGGGACAACGGGACACCGTCCCTCTCGGCCTCCGTGGTGATTGTCGTTTCTCCAGAGGAAGACGGCGTGCAGGACTTTGCCAAGTCCTTAGACCTGCCCCAATCGTCCCCTAAGGATGCCAACCTAACGCTGTACCTCATCATCTCCCTGGTGTCCATTTCCCTCGTGTCCTGCGTGATGTTTGCTGTGGCGGTTGCCCGCTGTCTCAGGGGGGGCTCTGCGAGCTGGGCCCTATCGGGCTGCTGCCGAGGGTCTGCCCGCAAGCCCACCTCCCACTTCCACGGGCAGCTGAAGCCGGATGGCTTCATCAAGTACCTGGACGTGGGTGGAGCGGGCCTGGGCTCCCAGGCACAAAATTACACCTCGTGTTTCTCCCCCATGTCTGAACAGAGCGATTTCCTCTTTGTCAAACCCTTCAGCCATTCTAGCACTGCAGAGACCATGGCTGCCTACGAGCAGGTGACCAGCACCTTAGCGAGTCCCTGCGACGGGGTAAGAGACTGGGGGGTCCTCGCTGTCCCTACTGCTGCTGCAGGAGGTGGTTTTGGGGGACATGTGACTGTCCTCACCTCGGGAGGTGGCAGGGAAGGGTTTGGCTGTGCTGGGTGGGGGTGGGGAAGGGGCTGGACATCACCATGAAACCAGAGCCTGCGTCTTCATGGAGCTGGGGAGCTTCCTTTTGGCCCCGTTCGTACTCTTTTCTTTTGGAAGTGATTCTTGGCACAGTGGGAACTTGGGTGTTGGGTGTTGAACTTCTTGATTCTGTTTAACCCCTGCGTTCTCCATGCTGTGTGGAAGTACAGCCAGGAGGAGCTGACCTGAAAGCAAGGTTGATGGGTGTTTCTTTTGCTGTTTTAGAGGTGTGTTGTGGATGTTTCTCATTTCTTGACTAAAATGTTACTGATTACTGATTCTGCCCTGGCAAGGGATCACTTTCCAGCCTGGTAGTTCCCTGTTCAGCACTGAAAGTAGTGATATTTTTTTGCAAAGATCCTGGTGACCTTATGTACCCTTGGGCTTGCAGAGACCTAGGTGGCGGCGTGCTGTGGAAACTTTGGCCACTTGTGTTCGGATGTCTAAATCCAGATGTAGGTGACTGCATTTAGCTGGAGCTTTTTTAACTTTGGGATATAAAAAGTGAAGTCACTTTGTGTCATAAATGCCTGCCCTAAATTTGAAGGTGGTAATTGCAATAGGAATTCAAAAAATAGATTGGGAAGGGCTCATCTGATGGGGGGTTGTGTGCCAGTGTGTGCAAAAATACGTGGATCTGAAATCTGGAGGGCAAGTGTGCAAACAGCGTGATTTGCATGCAGCAGGAGTAGCAGTGGAGGTTTTATTCTAGGGGACTCAGTAATTTATTCTAATGTATTCTTTCATGAGAATCATCAAAGCCGTGGCGAAATTAGTAAAATCACATCTGCTGAGTAAAAATCTAGGTCAGCTGTACCCGTTTCCACTTCGCCTTAGTAATTGCAAGTACAAGCAGAATAATCCTATAAAGCTGGTGTTCCGCTGTGAACGGCTCCTTCCTAAGGTAACCAGGAGAAATGTTGTCCTTCCCAGGTAGTGTGTTATCATTCTGGAGTTAATTAAGAGATTATGATTTTCGGAAGCATGCGTCTTCCAGACAGCAAACAGTTCTGCTCTTTAGTGCTCTTCACAAAGGCTTGTTTCAAACAGGAATACGCAGTCTGCTCCGTGTCCTTCCTTATTTACAAAATGTCCATTGTCTGATGGTAGAATAACAGTGCAGCGAGCGATACAAGGCTTACTAATGAAGTTGCAAAGTATGCTGCTGTGTGTGAAGTTTATTGTGCTTCCTAACCAAATAGTGCTTTTTTTTTTTTTTTTTTGGCTGTCAGAAGTTCATTCTTTTCTCTGCGGACAGAAAAAATATTGTAGTGCACTGGGCCACAGCATCTAGGAAAAGTCACTCAAATGCAGTGTGTGAAGTACAGTGGCAGGCAGGCCTTGTTAAGGACGGAAGAAGGACAGATTAGGAAGGTCTGTTATCTTTTTACCTTCTGGTATTAAAGCATCTTTCTCAGCATCAATTAGCCGTGCCCCCCCCCCCCCCACCCTGAGCTCATTACTTTGGTACCATTTCTCCCGCCGGATTGATGCCTTTATCAGTTTATTTCATGCTTCATTTCTTTCACAGCCTGGTTTCCTGAGCTGCTCTGGGAGATTATTCGCTGAACAGTTTTTGTCATGCTTTTTAGTATTCATGCTGGTTCAGAAAAACTCAGAAAAAAAAAGCAGGGGGGCAGCTTGTTTCTTCTGTTTTTCTAATTGATTTGTTTCACTTGCAAAGAATACACCGATATTCCGGGCTGAAATAATCCAGGATTGGTTCCCTTTCATTTTCAAAGGCAAGAATGGAGGTGTTAAAACTCTTTTCTATTTCCTCTGCAGCAAGCTCAGCCTAACACAGACTGGCGCTTCTCTCAGACCCAGAGACCTGGAACAAGTGGGTAAGTGCATCTCTTTCTGTGTATGTGTCTGGAGAAGGTTTCGTTCCTTTACTCAGTGCTGGAAGGTCCTGGCAGGCAGCTCCGTGGGTGGGGTTTCCCTGTCACTGGTGGAACTGCCCAGCCACAGACCCAGAATTAGGGAGGTTTCTGTGTCAGCTCTGTTCGGTGGTGTGTGAAAGCTCTTTGCAGAGGTGTCTGGGTTTGGTGTCCGTGGCTCAAGAAGGACAGCCAGGAACAGGATGGAGATGAAGTTGTGAAAGGGTTAAAGGACTGGAAAACATGTTTCACATAGACAGGGTTGTTATCTAAAGGAGATTCTGAGCATTTGGTCTGGATTTATGCAGATTCTGAGTGCAATATCATGATTCCTCCCCCTACTTGGAGGCCAGTGGGAGCTGCTGTGAGGTCCTTTCCCAGCTGTGCTGCCTGCGCTGGCTCGAGCACCTCCTGCCCAGGGTAAGGCCCCGTGGCAGCCAGAGGTTGTGAAGGTGGCCCCAGGTCCCCAAAAGACCTACTGGAGAAATGTGTCCCAGCCCCATCCAGCCGGCTTCAGCAGGAGCAGGTCCCTCACAAAGTGCCCCTGTGTTTTGTCTTCTGGGCTGGGGCTCCTGGACCCAGCTGCATTTCTTTGGGAGTTTGGAGCCTTGCCTTGGAAGTGGTTTGTTGCTTCATTCGGGTGAGAAGCCATGCCCCTGGAGCTGGGCAGGTGGGCAGAGGGAGGCTTAGGAAGAAGGAATTAACTCTGAGGGATCAGGAGACTTGCAGGAAGGAGGTCTGCTGAGGTCTGGTCTCACTCTCAGAGCTATGCCTTGAGCGTAAGAAGCACTGGCAGCAGAGCAGGGACCTGCCTCCCAAATTAGCCTCCATCTCCTGATTCCTCTTCCCTCTTGCTTTTGGCTTGACAAAGTTGACTTTTGTGGTCCACAGGGAGAAAGCATTGACAGCAAACACTGAGCAGGAGCCCTTTACATCTGCTCTCCTTGTGCTTAGGCATGGGCAGGGGTCCTCAAGCCTCCTTGAGTATCATCAGGGTGAGAAAGGACTTAACCTGGGAGCCCACCTCCCTCTGCACATACCCCAGCCACAGGACTGGGGAGATGGCCTGCAGGCAGATTCTGTGTGAACAGATTGCAGCGCCGGACTGGAGCCAGCGGGAGGAAACTTGGATGCTGTGCTCACTTGGCTGGGCCAGGCCCTGTGTCTGCAGAGGAGTCACTCGTGTCCCTGTGCGTCGTGGCTCTTGGTGGCCTCTCAGCCACAGAGAGCACCTGGTCCTGGATTTTGGCGCTGGGGTTGCAGATAAACACCTGCAGCAGCTGGCTGTGTCTGAGGCTTTCCCTGGGTCGGCTTGGTGGTTTAGCTTAACAGAAAGAAAGTTACCAGACTGCTAATGGTTGTAGTGAGCGTTGCAGCAGTTGAACTGTTTTATTAGGTTCTCCGAGGTGACAAAGGTCGAATGGATTGGGAGCTTGGTGTAAAGCTGAAAGTATTGCTGGTGGAAGCAAGATAGGGACTTTAAAACAAGGCTGTTGAATTTTCACAGAGCTCTGTTGAATCCCCACCACTGAGAACTTTTTAATCAAGAAAAATCTTTCCAGCCCTTTACGCTCTAGTTCAAAAAACAATTAACAGGAAACCCTGGTAAGCAGAAGCGCCCGAGAGCCACCAGAATTGTTTTGCTCTGGGAAGCGAGCAATGAGCCCTGTCAGAGCAGCTCTCTTGCTTCTTTTTCCAGCACCATGCTGGAGCTCAAGGCACAGCGCTGACACAGTGCAGCGCTACCTAACCCAGTGACAGGGACATTTCTCAGCCTGTGGGACAGCAGCCCTAACCCCGAACCCTGCTTTGGGCTCTTCACAGGCTGCAGTGCCCCAGTGGGAGCAGCAGCACTTGGGGAAGTACCGGGGGGCACCTGGTGACCTGTGGGCTGGGTGGTCCGGTGCTCCCTCAGGTCAGAGGGCTGAAATTCCTGCTGGGTTTCCCCACCTGCCTGTGTGCAGACTCCGTGTTTGCAATGGAACAGCTCTTGCAGATTTTGTTGTTGTTTCTTTTGCCCAGATTTCATTTAAATCAGGGGGGGTATTTTTAGTCTAAACCTTCATTAAAATGTAAAAAGATAGGAAAAAAATATCCTATGCTCAGTGCCCAGCCCTGATCTCTGCTGATCAAACAGGCAAACCATGGGGAGCAGGCTGCTCCCCCCACGCTACTCCCATACTTCTACCCACATTTTGGTACCTGCTGTGTGAATTCCCCAGCTATTAAGGAGGGTGAAAGTGCAGCTGCCTGAGCCCTGCCACTGTTGCTGTCCCTGCTGTCAGCCCGTGTGGGACTGTGTCACCTCCTGGTGCCCTATGTCCCTCTCTGACGCTGTGAGCTCTCGTGGCTGCAGGGCTCTGCCTGGGGCTCGGGAACAGAGGCAGCTCATAGCTGAAAGAAGAGGGACGTGCTCTGAGCTGCATTTGCCTGATCCAAATTACGGAGCAATAAAGGCGAGGCAGCTCAGGCTGAGGTTTGAATGGATCCCAGCAGGAGCCCAGCGCTGACCCCAGGCTGAAAACCTGTGTCGTGATTTCTGCTGTGCTGTCTTCATGTGAGTTGGAAGAGGAAACAAGAGGGAACAACCCTGGCTTTTGTCAGTGTAGCCCTGCCCACCAAATCAAATCCTGGTGCCTCTGAGCATCTGCAACCAGCCGAGGCTTAGGGTGAGCTCGGTAAAGCAGGGACCATCTCCCCATCCCGTACATCTCTGCAGTCAGCATCCTTATGGGACAAGAGAGAGAATTTGTTCCTTTGTGATCTCAAGCACAGAGAGCTCTGGTTGCACATGCTCAGAAAATAGAATTCAGACAGCATCCTTTCAAAGTGTGGCGGGGAGTCAGGCCTGTAGCTGGGCAGAGCAGTTCTCAATTAATCTTGTTTGGGAGGAAAAAAAGAGGATAAATTGATCTATTTAATAACATTTGTATTTTGTTTTCTAAAAAAAAAAAAAAAAAAAAAAAAGCTCATGCTGTCTCTGGGCAAATGTGAATGAAGACAGCATAATACCAAGCAGCAAATTCAATTCCCAAACAAATCAGATCAGCGGCGGTGGCGGGGATTACGGTGATGAGCAGTCGGAGCAGTGCAGACGTACAGCCTGGCAGCCCTGTGGGATGTCCCCGGGGGGCTGTCAGTGGGGGATGTCTCTGGGGGTGGCATACGGGGGGACAGCGCAAGGCTTAGGACTGGTACAAGGGAAAAGGAAGGATCAGCCCTGCGCATTCGTAGCACTTTCCTGGCAAGCATCTGGTTGGTGTGATCTCTGTGCAGCAGCGCGTTCTGCAGACAGTGGGTCAGGATTTGGCACCTGGAGGAGGGGAAGGCTCCTGGATTGCTCACAGGTGGCATGGGAGGAGGAGACATCCTGGACAGCAAGAGCCAGGGAATCCTCCTATCATGGGAGGGTGGGGACAAGCCAGAGGGTTTTTTCATTCTTCATTTCTTTTTCACACCTGAACTCCAAGAACTGGGCTTTCGGTGCTACAGGGAGCCTACCTGATCTGGGCAATGGAAAAAAAAAAGAAAAAGTGTCCCAAGAATATTCCTCAAAGCTCTCTGAGCTTTGGGTCCCCAGTGTCTGCACAGCCTGCAGGGGCTCCCAAAGGCTGGCTGCAGCTGGGGGGCTTCTGACGTGTGGTTGGGGGTGGCTGGGACGTGGCTGTGTCACTCCAGCACGACAGGACAAAGAGATGTCTATTGGTGGCACACAGGTTGTTCTGGGAACCCAGCTGGGGCTTCCCAAAGCATCAGGACAAATGGCGTCTGCAGCTTCCAGCCACCACCATCAGGGGCACAGTGCCACCCTGGGACATTTTAGGTAACAGGGTCTAATCTGCAGGTTTCCATCCCAAATGCACCCCGCCACAAGCTGTGAAAGATGTGTTTGCTGCTGAGCAGGAGGTTTCTCAGGTTTTGCAGGGAATCAAGGTTGTGTAGCCGTCTCGGGGCCAAATTTGTTGCTGCTTCTGGCTGCTTTGCATCCTTCTGCCTGTGTAGACAGGCGAGCATCGGGTGATCCCTTTGTGGTTCCTGCGGCCCCTAGGGCAGCTCTCAGCTGCTGGGCTGTGCTTGTGCCACATCCTGGGCTGCCCAAAGAGGAGCTGCACTTTGGGGAGTATTTGGGGTCGTCATGCATACCATGCCCCCAGCCCACGTGTGTCTTTTGCTCCTGAAACACCATGGAGGGGACGAAATAAGCCCAGCAAGGTCTGGCCAGTTGCATTTGCAAGAGGTGGTGTTGCACTGGAGAAGGAAGGGTTGAAGACCATGCAGAGGCTCCCAGCTTTAGGTGAAACTGTGATTTCCTGTTGAATGTCACAAACAAAACCACTTTAAAGCACTGTGAGGCTGCTCAGAGCCTGGCTCTGCTCCGAGCAGGTGCTGCTGTCCCTGATGCTGTTGAGCGCTGGGATGGGGATAGGAGGGGGAGACCCACAGGAGCTGGTTTGGTGCTGGGGGCAGAAGTGGTCCTGGGTGCTCTGATCCACCTGGATCCTGTCAGGTGGGACACAAGGCAGGGACCATGGAGAAAGGGAACGTCCCAGCCCTTGGACATGTTTCTCTGTCTGGACGGTCCCCAGCATATCAGGAGTTGCATCATCACAGCATTATGTATAGAAACATTATTTTAGAGAATCCAACAGGTGTGACATGTATTAGCTTAATTTTTCTCCCTCCATCTGCTTCCTGCGCAGCTGAGCACATGCCATGCTTGGCTGCAGAGGCGCAGGGATCTGACAAACAGGCACAAAAACATTTCTAAAGAATTTCTCGGAATAGCTTTCCTGGCGTGTTTAGGGGGTGGGGGGGGGCGGTGACAGGACAGGGAGTGACGGGTGACAGCACATCGGGTGACAGGATGGGCTATGCAGCATGGACACTGCTCTCAGGGAGGCTGGAAGAGCCGCCTGGCTGGGGGGTTCCCTGTGCCCCCATTTCCACCCACAGACATTGTGGCCCTTTGTTCTGCCCCTGCCATGCAGAGCAGCGTCCCAGCACTTTGAGGAGCATCCCCCTTGCTTTGTGAGGCTACAGATCTCCCCCCACTTTGCCTGCTAAAATTATTCGATCCCATTTGCAAAGTCAGGATCTTAAATCTGTCCAGGCCCTCCCCAGTGCCTGTAATTGCATTACGGAAGAGTCAGGGAATGTGCAGAGCATGGGGGAAGGGCGGGCAGCATCCTCTGTTAAGGGAGAAGGAAAGAAATCGCAGCAGTTTTTGATCTGGCACTGCTTTGTGGGGAGGGAGCTGGGCTTGGGCAGTGGGATTGGACGAGGATGGGGCTGTGGGGCAGGGGGATGCTGGCCCCAGGGCACAGCCGAGCTGCCAGCGCCGTGTCCCCAGCGCACCTTAAGAATGCTGGCTGTGACAGCTCCTTTCCCTGCTGCTTGTCACTTTGCCAGCGTGAAAACACTCGGGGCTGAGATTTTATTTCTGCTGCTGCCTCTGGCTGGGGCTGTGTGTGGGAGGTGGCTGGGGGAGGATGGAAGGAAGCTGGAGGGGGAAAAACAGGGCAAGGAGGGGGAGGCAGGCGGGGGGGTCAGCTTGGGAACATCGGGTCTGCTTGGGAATGGGACTGGGGGAAAGGGCTTGGAGAAACTGCCCAGGGATAGATGATGCTGTCCTGCCACAGCCAGGGAATGGGGAGGTGCTGAGAGCACTGGGGGCAAATGGGAGTGAAAGGGGAAGGGGCTGGGGTGAGGTGGACCCCAGCGGTGTCCCCCTCATGCAGAGAAGCTTGGGGGCAGCTGGGGCCATGGGGTGGGACTAGCAGTAGCGTGGGGCTGCTGCTGGAAGGGCTGGAAAAGCCCAAAGGAGAGAGGAGGGTGAGGGTGTCACCACCCTATGAGGCACTCCTGGGGGTGCTGGGGCCACATCTTTGAGGTCCTGGGCACCCACGGCCACTCACACCCTGACAGCACCCATCTGGCACAGATTGTCTTCTGCAGTTCCATGTGGCACTGCTACGGCCCGGGCTTCCAGCTGCAGGATGAGGAAAAATGAGGAAAACAAGTTTATCTCAGAAATTCACCAGGCAAAGAAATGTTTGTAAGGCATTTGGGTGCCATAGTAACGAGCTCCATAGAAACTGTGCAAGGAAATGAATAATTCTGTGCTGGAAGTGGAAGTTCAATGGGGACGACACTTGTGCCAGGGGTGGCAGAAAATAGCTGGGCACGGGGTCTGCCCCACGCTGCTGGGCCGACGCCTGTGGGACGCCTCTGGGCTGCTGTGGAGCCTCCTCAAAGGCTGCAGGGCACGCCTTCCATCTCAGCACTTCCTAACACCCACGCGTCCCGCCTGGTGGGGTTTGACGGAGCCTGGGTGTACCTGGCTGTGTGATCCGCGCTCTGAGCCCCCTTGGATGCAGCGTCACTGGGTTCCTTCTTTGTCTCAAACACCAGTTTGCTTCCTTTGCTCCAGTCCTAGTGCTGGAAGCATTCCCAAAACCAAAAGCCTTGAGGTTTTTTTTTTTTTTTTTTCCTGAGCTTTGAAGTGTGGAATAGAATTAAACAAGAAAAAAAAAAATCTGTCCTCTGTAGGATGGGTTTTTATAAAAAGCCTATTGAGCCAACACCATTGGTATTAGAAGCTGCGAGTCCTTGCAGCCATTTCCATAGGAACCAGCCTCCTGTTCCGGGCAGCGTCCCCATACAGCTGGGGGGAGCGGGGTGCTCGCTGCCGAGCGTCAGCCGTGCACAGCTCTGTCCTATAGCTGTGGCAGGCGGCCAGCTCTGGCCGTCAGCTGTGTGCCTTTTTTCTTTTCTTNTTTTAGGATGCTTTTAGATTACTGCATATATTTTTCCTCTGCCTCTGAATTCTGTATGATTGCACTCGCATGTCATTCAGGCACTTGAGTTTCCTGCATGCAGAAATGAGCTCAGTACAGCTTTTGCAACCCTGGCATTTCTAAAATAGCTTTTCAGCGTGACGTCACGTGGAGCAGACACACTGCTTTGGGCCTGTTTGTGAGAAATTAGCGAGTGCTGGGTGCAGTATTGCAGAAAAGGACCTGGAGCTGCTGGTGGATGTTGGTTTGAACGGGAGAACTCCTGTACACTGGGCTGTTCTGGCAAGGTTGTTCAGCCAGGTCAGGAGAAGAGATGATTCCTCTCAGTCCAGCACTTTTGGGACCCCATCTGGAGCACCAGAGAGGTCCAGTGGGGAGAGGCTGAGAGCCTGGGGAGGTGAGGGCTGGGAGAAGGGTCTCACTGGGGTGCACAGAGGGGTGCAGGGCAAGGATGGGGGGCAGTGGGCTCGGAAGGAGTTTGGACTAGACATCAGGAAGCGTTTCCTACCCTGTGGAGTCATAACAGGCTCAAAACATCTAAAATGAAGTCAGATCCAGTAGAAGGCTTGGCCCTGCTTTGAGGGGGTGCTAACCAGAGACCTTCCCACCCCCCCTAGGTCGGTTGCTTCGTGTCCAACATGGATGGATTCAGGCTGCGGTCCCACAGGGAAAGGGTCTGAAACGCTGCCCATGGCCCCAGCCTCAGGGATGTGCCTCCCTCTGGTGCTTGGTTGTTCTTCCTCTGAGAGCCAGCACAGTGACCAGGAGGGAGGTGCAGGGCCACAGGGATCCCAATCCTTGCATCACTGGGAAAAACGGGAAGCTCAGCTGGTGGCCGGGGAGACAGCGAGAGGGCAGGAACTGCTGGGGTTAAGTGGTGTCTGCACATGCTGTGGTTTGCAGTGGGGTTTAGTCCCTAAGCCCTTTATAGGATCTAGCCCGGGGCTCTATTCCCAGCCCTGACATTGAGCAGGTCAGTGCTTGCTCCTCGGCTGTCCCGAGGCGAATGCTGAGACCCACCGAGGCGGGCAGAGCTCACTGCTGGCCATCTTGAAATTGTGCCACCACACGTGTGGCGGAGGCTGGCTATAAATAGGTTTTGGGATGCCCTGGATCGCAGCAGATGGCAGGTAATTTGGAAGCCTAGCAGGGCAAACTGCTGCATCGAGGATGGTTTGCAACCTGTGCAGATAAAGCAGGGGAATGAGAGTGGGGCTGCAGGGAGATGCAGAAGGGAAAGGTGCTGCCTGTCTTTGGGCACATTGCTTCAGACCAGATTTCCAGCTGGGGAGTCAGGGGTATCCCTTATGCTGACCTCTCCTGGAGTTTGTACCTGTCACTAGGTCCTGCTGACCGCGTGAGAGCGGGGCTGCACGGGGCCTGAGCAGAGCTCTCCAGCACACTTATCCAAGTGTCTGCAGTTTTTTTAATTCTTGTGGACAGGACACAGTTGGGCCAGTGACCCAGCCACCGGGTCCACCTGGTAGAGAGGTGCCGTGGTCACCCCGCTGGTGGGGCTTCTGGGTCTCCCTGCTGGAAGCAGGGCTCTGGGAACACATCCCTGGCCTCTCTGGTGGGAAAGTACAGCCATGAGCAAGGGGTGGCTGAGCACAGCTGCCGGGCACCTGGCAGACATCAATGCAGGGCTTGTTGGATGGCGCACAGAGCGCCGATTGTAGCCTCGCTCCACCAAACCTCCTGAACGGAAGGCTGGTGGCATCCCTAGAGCTTTCCCAGGCGGACCCGCGGAGCCCAGCCCCCAGCAGCTGCCCCAGGGGACCACGGTGGTTGCCCACCTCCGCTCACTGCTCTTGGTGGCTGCTCTTGGACTCCTTTCAGGGCAGGATTTCACTGATGGGCAGCTGCTTCCCTGCTGATCCCAGATCCCGTGGCTCTGTGGGATTTTCTCACCTTCGTTCCCATGAATGAAGCTGCAGAGTAGAGTTGTAGCCTGAAATAACTTGAAAGGGCGGCAGCCTCACGTGGCCTCCAGGAGGAGCCTGGTCATACGAAGGTGTGTGCATCTCTGCAGCTCTAGGGCTGGAGGCTTTTTTGTGGTGTTTAACCAGTGGGAAGGTGCCTAGGGGGATCTGAGACCATCAGGTGCCAGCTGGCTCAGCCAGCAGCAGTTAGGGAAGCATTCCTGGAAGTACCACTCAGCCCAAAGTATTTCGGTCCTGGTGGTTGCTCTTCAAAAGCCTTGGAGACGGATGGAGACCTCTGGCAGTGTTCAGACTCCGGAGGGTTACTTAACAGAGGGATTTGAAGTCCACCACCTCCTCTCCACCAGCACTGACCACATCCTGCCACAGAGCTGCTGGATGCGTCCGCAGCGTTGGCTTCCCAAGCCCACCGCTTCTTTCCCAGAGGGAGTAACTCAACATTTTTTTATTTTCCCGCAGCTCCCAGAATGGAGAGGAAGGCGGAGCCTGGCCCAACAACCAGTTTGACACGGAGATGCTTCAAGCCATGATCCTGGCTTCGGCAAATGGTCAGTCCCCACCGCGCACCGGGAAACCACGGCGCCCGCTCTCGTGTGGACGTCTCAGAAGTGTGATACTGAAATGCTCATGGTACTGGCATGTGGGGTTGGCTGTAAAGGCTTCAGAAGGACTTCCTGAGCAGATGCTGTCGGTGTTACCCTGCAGGGGACAGGGTCAGGCAGGATTTGGGCAGGGAAAGTGCCAGAGATCCATCAGCATCAGGCCAAGTGCAGACAGGGCTATCTCTTTCACCCAAACCACATTATCTGTGCACTGCGCAGTGTTATCTGCCCGGTGATGGGATTGTGTTGAATGAAAAGCAGGGCTCGAGATTTGTTATAAGCTGTCTGATTCCAGAAGGCTGCAGTAAGTGAAACATCTGCTGTGCTGTAACTTGCCATAGGATGAGGAGGCTTCGAAGATCTGCTTGTGGCTAGGGGATATCAGGAGTGCAGTAAATGCCCTCTGCAGTCCCACTTACTGCAGGGTCTTGCATCAGCGGGCAGCCAGAAGCTGAGATTCAAAGCTTGAGAGCAGGAGGCTGCCGTAGAGGAAAGCTCCCTTACGTCCCCCTGACACAAAGGAAATAGGTCTTAAGAGAGAAACCCCAACAAATCTCTTGTCCAGAGACGTGCATGGCCCTGGGCTCACCAAGGTCAGCCCCGTGGCTGTGGATAGGTTTTGGGTTGCTGGTGTTTGTTTGGGGTCGGTCCCGTGGTTTGTTCTGCTTCACGGCTGCGTTGTGTGAAAGCAGCAGGCACGGAGGGGTGTTCCCTGGCTTTGTGTGAGAGAAGTGCAATTACCACTCCGGATAAAGAGCCTGCTTTCCATAAAGCCTTTATTTATAAATACCTCCAAGCCTTTTCCCCCTCGGTTTAAAAATAGAAACAACAGCACAGCCATAAAACACTGGGTAAAATGCTTCGGATGCTTCCTTTGAGCTCGTGGGAGAGGAGGAATCTGCGGGAGGAGGGATGTGCTTGGTGCTGCTTTCTTGGAAAGCCGCTGCAGCCCTCTGCAGACGTCGGGCAGCCCGGAGCCACAGCTGCCGGGGACGAAGAAATTGGGCAATGGAGGTGTTTACACTCATGGGGAAGAAACAATGCAAAAATAGGGCTCTGCTCTGAAAAATGACCCTGGAAAAAATAGCCTGCAGGGGCCCATGTGGTTATCATCAGGCAGTGCCTCCAGATCCTGTTTCCTTGCTCACAAATAAGGCCAGTTTCCTGGCTGCTACCAGGACCTGAGAGCCTTGCAGGTCCCTTCCAGGTCAGACGCTGTCTCCCACCTAGCCCTGGGCGCTGTTCTGCTAAATCTCCCCCAGTCCACATGTCTTGAGGGCCCTGATCCCTCCGCAGGGGCTGAATTAAACCCTCCAGCAGGGAGAGGTGGCTTGGTGTAACCCGTCATCTCCCTGCCCATGGTGGTGACAGATGGGGACACAGTCCGAGCCCCTTCCCTTCATCCCCAGTGCAGCAAGAGCCCTCAAACACCCTTTTTTTTTTTTTTTTTTTTTTCCTTCCCACTGGAGCTGTGTTTCCATCAGTCTCCCTTGCTCTCTGCTCTCACTCGTTAAGCTAATAGGTGCTGATTGGAGCAGGCTTTGATGAGGGGCAGTGCTAATTGCCCACTCAGCTTTGCGCTGCCCATCCTTGGCTGTTTAAATGATCCCCATCTCCTAATGTCAGCTGCTGGGCTCTGGCTGAGCTCAGGGTGGGAGGCATTTCTGAGTGCAAGTTGCTCTGTGCTGGACACCACCCAGGAGGCAGAAGCCCTTCTGTTGCTGCTCTGCCTGCTTTCTTACCCTGTGCTGGGTCATCCTTCATTTCAAGTCCTATAGCTCCTCTGCCCTCAGAGCTGGGAGCCTGGGAAATGTGAAAATCCAGTGTTATTTGGGGCAGAGGCAGCTGCTGGCGCAGACCAAGGAGCAGCGATGCTCCAGGAAACCAGACACCAAAGGGCAGGCGTACAAGGCACTCTGTCCTTAAAATACTTGGGATTTCAGCAAGAATTTGTAGGGGTGCCATGAGGTGGTGGGGATCCTCAGACAGGGAGGCGACCCTGCAGCCTCGCTATATTGGGCCTCCCAAAAGCCCCCCCCAGCAGCTGCAGCAGCAAGTGCTTCCCTCTGCTTATGGGGGAAGTGGAGCCAGGAGGGGGTTGTTTTTGCCCAAGTGCATACTCTCCTTTTCCTCCTCACTGAGTGCCTGTGGGGGCCTTGGGGCTTTTTTTTTTTTTTTTGAGATAATGGCTGGCTGCTGGTAGAGGCTGAGCACAGCCTTTGCAGCAAGGAGAGCCGAAGTGCCCTGCTTGGCAAGAGCAGCTCGGTGCTGATGTATAAACCTCTATTGTCCCCATTCCCTCTTTTCAGTCCTAAAGGCAAAGTTTCCTAGAAACAGCCCTTTGCTCTTACACTGGCCAACCAACGGGCTGGGAACTGCGCTCCTGGAAGGCTGTGCTGTGACTGCAAACGAGCTCCTGCGACCAGTTGTGCTGGGTGCTGCTGGCATCCCCCAGACCCGTCTGGCACAAAACCCCTGAGCGTCAGGGAGGCTCCCTGGGTGTGGGGGAACATGCCTAAGCCCACCAAGCCCCCACCAGGCTGTCTCCAGCTGAAACGCAGCAGTGCATGAGGCCATGATAAAAAACCTGCCCCAGTGCCAGAGTGGGTCCCCGGCTGCAGCTTGGCCTGAGCACGTCCCCAGGTGACCCATCCCAGTTAAAGCCCCCCAGCAGGTGCGTGGCTGAGCTGGTTGTTAAGGAAAGGAGGTGCTGATGAGGTGAGCAATCACAGACCTCCAGCTGGTTTTCAAAACAAGAAGCAGCAGAGTGCAAGAGCAGCAAAGCCCTGAAATGAGGAGCGAGCACTGAGCGTTCACAGCAAACTGCATGGGTCTGCGCATCTTCCCCAGCCCATCTGCCTGCCCGAGGTCCCCAAAGCCCCATGGTTCTGGATTCTGCCAGGAAGAGCTCTTCCCAGCCTGTCTGCAGGCTCGCTGTGTGTTTTCCTCCCCCTGCTCCAGCGGAGCAGCTGTGACTTTTCAAACTGCAGTTGCTTAACACTTCTGACCTCTCCAAGGGGGACGCATGCACAGAAATATTTCATGGGACTGGCGGGCTGTGTCCTGCTTTGTGTCCAGCTTTCTGAGTGGAAAGCCACAGTGGCATGGAAGTATATATGGGGCTGTTCTGGGGAGAGGAGACAGGGGGCCAGCCTGGGATTTCTGCTTGGGGTTTCCCTTTGTTCGTGCAGTGTGTAGAAGGGGGGAAAAGGGCTCAGCCTGGGGCCCTTTGGGTTTCTCCAGCCTCCCAGGAGAGCGTCTCCACGAGGCAGTAAAAAGCCCCTTGCACGGAACAGCAGAGCTCAGCCCCGGTGCACGCAGAGGGTTCCAGCAAGCCCCTTCCCAGTGGGGCCTGTGCACAGCGCTCGTGGCGGAGCTCATTGTGCAGGGCTGCTCACGCGCTGCCCTCCCCCCCCGCTCATCCCCCACCTCACATCCCCCCGTTTCCATCTGCTCTCTGCTTCCAGCATCCCGGGGGGGCCCAGCTCCCTTCCCTTCCCTGCTCCTGCTCTCTGCAGCTCGGCAGCAATGAATTTCCCTTCCCTTCCCTTCCCCCTCCACAGCCCAGTGCACTGACTGCTTTGTGCTCAGCTTCCCAGAGCCATCCTGCAGTACTGCAAGGGAGGATTTTCTTTATTGATTCGTCTGCTCCCAGAATAAACCTGGCTGGGGAAATGCTGGGGTCAGGGTTTTAGAGGCAGGGGGAGGGGAAAAAATGGCAGGGCCCGGTATTGGATTTGCCTTAATGCATTGCTAATGGTTAGGACAGCGCAGTGTTTATGTTGGGGCGCGCTGGGGGGAATGTGCTGTGCTCCGGGGAGTGAGGCAGAGATTGTGCTGCTCGGGACGGAGCAGGAGGGGCTGCATGCCCTACCCTGGCCACCTCCCATCCCGAAATCCCCCAACATCTGGTTCAGCCTGGCCTCTCTCCTGGGAGCTGCCTGGAGGGAGGAGGAGGATGCACAGGGGAGATGCCCGTGGTGCAGGCCAGTGGGGGCTCAGGACAAGGGCTCCCCACCGGCACTAACACCCTGCTCCTCTCCTCTGCCCCTGCAGAAGCCGCTGATGCCAACGCGACGCTGGGCGGGGGCACGGGCACCATGGGGCTGAGCGCTCGCTACGGCCCCCAGTTCACCCTGCAGCACGTCCCCGATTACCGGCAGAACGTCTACATCCCCGGCAGCACCGCCACGCTGACCAACGCCGCCGGCAAGCGTGACGCCAAGGCTTCGGGCGGCAACAAGAAGAAGTCGGGGAAGAAGGAGAAGAAGTAGAGAGGAGACCTCAGAGCGGCAGGGCAGCGCGCTTCAGCACTCCCCCAAACCACAGGAGGACGAATGTGGATTTCTTTATTTTTCTTTCTTTTTTTTTTTTTTTTTTTTTTGGTGATGCAGAAGTTAGGAAGCGCTGCGAATGTATTGTCATCATCAGAGCTAGGAGCGGGCTGGCTGCTGTTAGGTCTCATGATGAAACCAATCCGGAAAAGTAAAGCTAACGCAAACAAGTGCCCTGTTAATACTAGCCAACGTTTTATACGACCCCTCGGGTGTTAGAATATGCAAGGGTGGAACGGCTTCTGCCATGGCTTCGGATTCCATTTGCTCCCAGCTTGTCCGAGAAAGGCACGAGGCTTGCGCTCGGCTTCGTCCAGTGTAAATAATTTTAACACCAATCTTTTAACTTATAAACCTTTGATCATTTTTGGAAGGAAAAAGGAAGTTCCTAGCCTAGAGCCCATGCTCCAGATGATTTTTTGCTCTTTAACTTGCCATTAGTAAAATTCACCCTGGGTTATTCATAGCACTGGATTTGTTGGTAGGGAGTGCTTCAGTTCCTGTTTAGCTGTTACCCGAAAAAGAAAAAGAAAAAAAAAAAAAAGTGTTTGTATTGCATGAGTCAAAGGGAACAATGCAGAGCTGCATCTTAAACATCTATTTTTTTTTTTTTTTAAGTGCAACCAGCGATGGCCTCAAATATGAGCTAAAAACTCCTGATGTGTGAGCGGGAGGGGATTCAGTGCAACGCCTGCCCCCACGGCTCGGGGGTCTCTGAGAGCAGACACATCTCATCCCTTTGTTGCAGTAAATATTTATATGTACAGTAAATGTTCTTTTGGAATTAAAGCTATGGGAGCTGCAGCCCCCCGTGGTGGCTCCTCCAGCAGCCATGTGGCTGGGGGGGGACACCCTGCACCTCGCTGTGACGCCCGCATGCGTGTCACCCATGTCACAGCTGCACTTTGCTGCACGGAGCCTGGGAAGTCCTCGCATGCCCACGCAGCACAGGGTGAAGGTGCTCTCTATTTGGGGGCGGTGGGGCGGGGAGGGAGGGGTTGATGGGTACCAAGTAAGTGACAGTGGGTTTGGTGGCACCTGGGGACCAGACTGGGGCCAGGGACCTGCGAGCTGGCTGTAAGCATGGTGTCCCTGCAAGGCCATCAAGCTGGCAGGGGGTCCAGGCACCGGGGGTCAGCCGGGACCAGGCGGCTGGAGGTGGCGCTGGCTTTGGGGTTTCCACTGACCAGAGGCAACAGGAGGACAAGGAATAGGATTGCTCCATACTGTGCCAATTTGAAGCAGACCCAGCCCAGGGGATGGTCCTGGTGGCCTTGGTGGCACTGCTGGGGGCACCTCAAGCTTCCCTTGTCACAGCAGTTGTGGGCACCCCGGGAAGGCAGAGAGGGGCTTTGGGTACCCAGAGGGGGGTGCAGGTGGGGAGGAGGTGACCAGCCCAGGGTCCACTTATTTCCCGTGGGTCATTTTTGCTCTTTTTTAATCACTAACACTTAACTCACACGAGCAGGTCCAGCACCCCCACCACCCCCCACCCCCGGGAGGCAGCAGCCCCACCCACACATGATGCTCGCATCGCTTCGGCCACCTCCGCCGTGGCTGCACGGAGCCGCTCCCACCCGTAGTGACGCTTCCACAGCCCCATGTAGCTGCCACGTCCCCTCTAGAAATGCTGTAGGTGAATCGTAGTCTTTATATTTCTTTTTAATTGCAACCTGAGGTAGCGTAGTGAGTGTCGTGTGCTTAGTGGCGTGTTATTTTTATCTTGGTAACTAACTTGTGGACAGCAGTATTTTCAATTTCTCTGTATCTTCTTTCCATGTGGTCTGTGCTCCGAGTGTACGTGAGATGAAACACGTTTGCCCTCTCAATGTGTCTAATATTGAATTATACTTATATATTATATATATGCTTATATCCTTCTTATACCCATATAGACCGACGTCAATGTGTTACACGCAAGTTTTATACTCTAATATTTATATTGCTTTTTTTTTCTTTGGGAAAAAAAAAAAATAATAAAATGGTTTCTTCTGACTGCGTGGTATGCGTTGCTGTGGGAAGGAGCAGGGAGGACAGGGCCTGGCCATCCTGCTGCCACCGAGGCTGCCTGTGTCTTACTCATGTCCATGGCTGAGTGTGGTCCTGTGGGGATGCTTTTGGGGCACCCCTGGGCTCAGCTCCCCCACCCTTTGGGATGCGGTGGCAAGGCTGCGGGCAGTGTAGGTGTGCTCCTGGGCGGTGATTTTGGGGAAGGGCCCCCGCACACCCCACGCAGGACCCCCCTGCACAGGGGTGTGGATGGGGTGGCTCATGCACTGTGCCCTGTGGGGGGCGGGGGACAGCATCTCATGTTGCAGCCGCAGGGGGAAAAATAAGCGGCTGCTTCCAGGTGTCCTTGGGGGCGAGGGGGAGCGCAGAGCAGCCGGGAGACAGCAACCCCTCCTTCGCCGTCTGGGACTCTGTGACCTCCCACCCTTAGCAGAACGCAGGCTCCAGGCGCAGCCCCCCCAGCCCCCCGGCCGGGCTGCGGGCGCCCCTGCAGGAACGCGGCCGCACAGCACGGGGAGGGCAGGGGAGGGGGGTGCATCCCGACACACACAGAGACCACCCCCACACCCCGAAACCTCCCTGCAGCGTGCGGAGAGACCCAGACCTCCTTGCGCCCCAGAGGGACACTGCCCTCCAAAGTCCTACTGCTCTCCCATACTGAGACACACCCCCCAAATCCTCCTGCACCCTCTGCAGGGACCCCACCCTCCTAAATCCTGCTGTGTCCCCCTCCCCGAGACCTCATTCTCAAATCCACCTACACCCCACTAGGATCTCCGCACCCGAAATCCTGCTGCAGTCCCCCAACGAGACACCCCCTCTCCCCCAAATTCCGCTGCAACCTACAAGGACTCCCACCCTCCGAAATCCTGCTGCACCCACCCACATACATTGAGGCCCTCCCCCAAATCCGCA
>VXAV01010710.1:78418-94234 GCA_013399715.1 Alectura lathami
CCCGACTGGGTGCTGCCCCCAGCGCAGCCCCCACCCCGCAGCAGCTCCTTCCCACGGGCTCCATCACCCCCAGGAGGTTATCCTTCCCCCACCCCGCCCCGAATAACGCAGCCGACTCCTTTTACAGCCTCGCATAGCCGGGGAGGAACGAGAGGCATTTAACGCTGTGCTGCAGCTCTTCCTGCTCCATAAATCCGCTTCAGGATGCTTTGATTATCTACCATCAATCTATCCGTCTGTCTGTCCATCTATCTATCTTCAGTCTTTCTATCTAATTTATTTTTGCAGCTTAAGCTCAACCTTCAGAGCCAGAATAGAATTCGCCTTCCCTTTCCTTTAACCCCATGACTGCCGTGACAGAGGGGACTCACATGATGTCACGGGTGGGACCCACTGGGGTCAGGCCCATGGGACCTGCCCTCTTCTCCTGCACGGCTTGGGTCACACAGGGTGTTCCCATCCCCTCCCCGAGGTCACAAGCTTTTAGCTTGTGCTTGAAATATAACAAAATGCACAGTAGTAAATGCGCACAAATAATAAATATAAAAGTTTTTTGGGGGTGCAATCAAAAAGGTTTTGCTGATAGGGTTGCGTGATCAAAACATTTTGGAGAATGCTGCTCTGCCTGATGCTGGAGCTGCTTTGCGTAATTAGAAAACTGTAACTGCCCCATTTTGGCAGCCCTAAGGACCCCAGCACCTCTCCCTGCTGCAGCCCAAAAGGGCTCTGCTGCCCCTGCTCGGGTCCCTTTGGAGCAGAGCTTCAAGTGTCCCCACACCCTGACTGACCATCAGCAGAAAATTGAATAGAAGCCCCCCCCGCCCCCGCTGCAAGCCTGGCTTTGTGCCCCCGAGTCCCTCTGGTCCAGCTTCAGGTTGGGCAGGGTGTCTCAGCACAACTGTTGTGTCCCAGATTTTCAGGACCCCACAGCTGCGTTTTGCTGCGAGGCACCCCAGGACACACTGCTCCCACCTCCAGAACCCTGCTTTGGGGCATCGCGCTCCCCAATTAGCAGCTTGTCATTAACGAGCTAATCAAAAGTCTCCTTAGGAAAAAAATGAAATAAAATAACCTCCCCTAAAGAGAATTATGCCAAAATGGGCCAATAATCAGGTCTCTGCCCTCGTTTTAAAATTACCCTGGCAGTCCCCTGTGTCCATGCCTGCAGGGATCAGTGCTCTGGCTCGTCCCTCCTGCTGCAGCAACGGGGGCATCTCAGGCAGGAAGGGGCCTGGGGGTGGGGTGGGGGCACAGGACTGGCTGGTGGCTGTGTCCCCATGAGCAGGGGGACAGGGAAGGCAGGCCAGGGTGAGGAGGGGAAGACTGGAGCATCACGGGTACAGTGAACCCCTTGGGGGTGCCCCCCCAGCACCATTTCAACCCTCTGATGTCTCAACTGCCGAAATCTGCTGGGCCCTGGGGCTGCTGCCATGCACGAGGGCACAGCCTTGCGCCATCATCTCCCTGCCCCACATACAGAACAAGGGCAAGGACAGAGTGTTCCTGTGACAACAGGCCAGGGACAACAGCACGTGGCCACCTGGAAGAAGCAGTTGTTTATCCCAGCAGGGAGCTCCCGCTCGGCTGATTCCTGGCTAGGTCAGCCTCTAAACTCACCCACATCCAGCCCAGGCAGGGTCATGCTGCCACACCGACACCACTGGGGACAAGAGTGGCTCGAGCTGCGTGCCCAGGGCCGTGCCCACTGGTTTATGTACAGGGGGTGTGCATCAAGGCAAGGGTTTGTTGTCTGCCCCCCATACAGGGTGCCGGCTCCACACCTGGGCTCATAGGGTCCACAGTAGATTTCCCAGAGGGGTTTTTCTGCATAAGAAACAGGGCAGCACCCAGCAAGGATCCTTCAGCAGCCCACCCACAAGGATGAGGGTGCATCTCTGTGCCACAAGCTCCAGGTTGGTCTCTGTACTGAGGTTAGGATATGGAGGCAAAGGCAGTCAGGATCACATTTTTCTGTACCAACAACAATGTTTATTTCTCCACCTTTTGTCCCTACAAGCTATCACGATAGCAGGGTGTTACCAGAGCATCGCTTGCCCACAGCTGCAAAGCCACGAGAAACAGCTTTATATAAAGTGAACCATCACAAGAAAACAAAAGCCTTTGGGCAAGGCTCCAGCTCACACATTCTGATTTCTCTCCCATTTTGCAGCACCCTGGAACTGCAGAATGCAGCCGCCGGCATTTGGCTGTGCAAAGGTGACGTCTCCCTGTTACCAGCCTGGTGGAGACCCTAGCCCCACTGGCATGGGGGTAACACAGCTCCCGGCCCCGCAGTGCCCCGAGCACCATCAAACAGGGGCCCAACAGCAGGGACAGGGGCCAAGCCTTGCTCCCCACAACCCCCGGGAGCACCCAGCCCCAAGTGTGTCAGTGCCAGCACCCCTCTGCTCAGCACCATCCTGCCCCTCTGCCCCCCAAAGCTGAAGAGGAGCCACCCCCTCCCCCATAACCAACCTTCCTCTTCCAAGCACAAACCTCCTCCACACTGGCACGTGTCTCTTTCCCAAGGGCCCATCTGCATCACAAGCAGCCCCCGAGCTGTTGTTGTCACCGGTTCATGCACCGCTGGCTTCGCATGCCAGTGCCGAGCACCTGGGATGGCACAGAGATAAAAGACACAAAGCAAAGCTGTGAGCAAGTACCATGTCCTGCACAAAGCAAGCATGACAGCCGCTGCACAAGCTGACCCAGCACTGTCCTGACTTGTTATTACTGTTTCCAGCCCATAATAGGACAACAAGCCCCAGGAACACCCAGAACAACACAAGCACGGAATTTTCTTTTCCTGAGCATATCAAAATTAGATGAAAATGAAAAGTTGCACAGGCTTGACATTACCCGAGCCAGAAGCATTGCTGCAGCCCCACACTGGGAGGGGATAAGCCAGAGGGGAGGGCAGCCTGGTCCCTCGGGTTTCCTGTGGGCAGCCTGAGTCACCACGCTGCACAGCCGTGACCCCGCACTGCACGCGCCTGCCAAGCCCCATCACACAGAGTGGAACGTTCACACTCTTGGGTGCAACAGCAGCCAGGCCCAGATGACGCTGGGCTGTTGCAGATCAGTGCATTACCTCATCATCACAAATATGTTGAATTAAAGCAACAACTCAGTGCCTGGGAGCTGCGGAGCGGGGCAGAGTTTTTCCTGCTGTGAGCTATGGCACCTGAAAAAGCTGGGGTGACGGCAGCTTCCTCCATCCCTGCTTTGCAGCCCAACAGGAGCTGTGGGGTCAGGCTGTGGCTCTTCCCTCTGCCCCATCTGCTCATCATGAGAATGGGGGGATGCAGACCCTTCAGATAAAGCTTCTCTCCACACACACACCAAAGATTGTGCTTGAGAGCTGGAGCACAAAATGTGGCACAAACAGCCCCAAGAGCAAGAAGGATGGTAAATTACCCTTCACAGTCAAGACCCTAAAGTGAAGCTTTGCTTCCTGAAAACTCTTCCAGATCAGCTGTCTTCTGCCTTGGTCCAGGCACAACGTCCAGCTGGTGATCTCTGTGCCTTCCCCAAGGATGCCCCCATCTCATCTCCCCACTGCTCTTGCTTGGTTCTGAAGACAAGGCAGCACCCTTCAGCAGCTCAGAAGCTAGCAGAAGACTTCAGTTTGCTGCAAGAGAAGAAATTCTTAGAAACAGTGGAGGAAAACACCTCCAAGCCAGTTCTGGTCGAGACCACCTTCCTCTGGGGCAGCTGCCTCTGGGAACCGAGGAGTTCCCACTGTGGGGCCAGGGCTGCAAAAGGCACCGTGGTCAGAGGCAGCAAACAAACAGAGGGGGCCATGCAAGTCCTGTTTGGGGCTGCCAGGTCTGATATGCTGGGGCGGAACAAAGGAAGAGGCAAAACGAACATCTGGGTTCCCCACATAAGGTCTGTGGGGCCCACATTGCCCCATGAGTGGGACGGGGCTGCTGGCTGTGCGGGAGCTAAATGCTGCGGGTGCAAAAAACCAGCTCGTAGGCACCAAGCGAGGTGCAGCCTTGCATTTGGGCGGGGATGCTGTAAGGGAAGGGAGTGCTCAGGAATATAAAGCAGCAGCTGAATTGTTGCACAGACGTGAGGAGTTAACTCTTTCAGGGCTGAAAACCTTTCATGAGCAATTTGCCACGCAGACTTCTGAAATACTGAGAGCAGCTGCGCAAAGCCATGCGGAGGGGAGAGGCAACGGGCTCCTGCACAGGGCTTATGGGCCTTTCAAAGACTGCTAATTAACTACTGCAGACCCAGCACCTTGCTCCCCACGCCCTGGAGCTGCGGGAGGGAGGCACCCCGGGGCTGTGCGTCCCCCTGCACCCCTGAATCCAGGGACAGCCACCAGCCCAGCTGAGGGGAGCAGCCGCGTTTGCACATCTGCTTGCAAAATGTTCCCCTGTGCAGTGCAGGCCCTTTTGGGTACTGGATGTGGGTGCCAGCTGTGACCCACCCTGCACAAAGGGACGCTGCTGTCCAGTCAGCACAGCACAGAGCAGGGACCAAGCACTTGGAGTGCGCAGACAACACAGGGAGCATTCACGGCTGCCAGGCTTTGTGCTCTGATCCCCCCGGGGCTACAGCAGAGGACAGGGGTGAGAGAAGTCCCAGCAGCTGCCGGCTGGACCACAGGGCAGTGAGGGATCTGAAGGAGGGCAGCAGCCTGTGCTCAATGGGCTTCTTGTCTGCATCCTCCCCTCGCCTGCTTTGGCACTGCCTCCCCTCCCTGACAGCCTCCCCACCCCAGCACAAAGCTGGGGCACAGCATCCTCTCCTGGCAGGTCTCAAATCCTCCCTCACCCTCTCTGACACCCTCATCTTTCCCTACCAGTGAGTTTTCTCACATCCTCCCACCTTTTTCTTCCATAAATATACCCAGTTTCTTTTTTGAGGAATGTAACCTGCAAGCATCTCCAGCATCCCGTACGGAGGAGTGCTGTGAAATTACAGCTTCACATTTAAGCCTGCTGGTCCTGGCCTCATTCATGCCTCAAAATGTCTGTGGCAGACACACAAACATTTCCAGTGAATGATTCATACAGATCCTTTGTGTCCCTCTTCTGGGCTAAGCACTCCCAGATCTACCCAGCCATCTACATCTCTCTGCATCTTTTCTAGCTTATTACGTCCCCCCTCAGGCAGGGCAACCAGCACTGCAGGCAGCATCCATGATGCAATCACACAACACATTTAAAACTTAAAAAAAAAAAGCCACTGCTATGCCATGCTCCTTTCCCAGGGATTCCTACATCTCATATGGGGCTTTTGAGTTTTAGCCACCACAGGGCACTCAGCTGCCATTGTCACAGACACCCCATAATGCCAGTGTTCTGCTCCAAGTGGCAACGGTCAGCTCGGAGCATCACCATCTGCCAAAGGGAAAGGCAAAGGCAGCAACACAACCCCTTCGGTACCCTGTAAGCCACTGAGCGTCTAGGTGAGGTCCTTCCACAGCCCATTTGATCCTACTTAAACATGATCAGAAATATTCCTACTATTCACTCGCTGTCTCCCCGGTGTATTCCATTTCTTGGCGTTTAGTCTGCTAAACAGCAGGCTGACAGCTACATAAGGACCTCCCCTCTGGTCTCATGGAAGTTTATTTAAGAGGCTTCAGTGAGAGACCTCTTTGGACAGCCAGGTGTGCTTCACCAGCTGCCTGCCCAAGCCTTCAGCACTAGGACAACAGGAAAACGGAATATTTATTCTGCGTGGAGCACTGGCTATTTATGGCAGGGCTGAGGGATCAGGTGGCTGGAAACCGTGCCCAAAGCTGCATTTTTTGGTCATCCTCAGCTGACCTGACTGAAAATTATGGTGTCTCTGCAAAGGACTGGCAAAACATTTCAGGAAGGCTAGGAAATCACAGCCTCTGACTGCAGAACACACAGACTTTTGCTGTGGCATGACTACAGCCACAGGGCAAGGCTGAGCCCTGCTGCTCTCCTGGCTGGGTTTGGGGTTAGCAGCACTGAACCATGGGGCGGGGGCACCTCTCTGCTCCGTGCACCACGGCTTCACCCCCTTTGAGGGGGAAGTGGCCCCGGGACCCAGCTGAGTCCTTGGTCTCCTTCCAGCTCTGACGCCCAGGCCAGCAGCGAGCTCGGGGCAGGATGGATCTGTGATTGATTTTCTGTATTCACTTTGCTGTGCCGCGGGGAGCAGATGGCCCGAGTGTGACGTTGGGGTGGCAGAGAAAGAGACGAGTTGAGTCACTTAAACCACGGCTCTGAATCACCAGGGCTGTGGCTGCGAGACAATTGCAGCGCTGGGCTGAGGGACACTGGGGACACTGAGCCATTGTGTGCGCACCCTGTCAGGGCCTGGAGTCATCGATGGGACGGGTCCAGCAACCCCCTTCTGCTGATCTTGCTCTCCACAATGGGGCCTTTAAGCTGCTGAGCAGAAGCCCGGTGGCACTTCCCATTCCTTTACAGGCCCGCGTGACGCTGCGGGCGGCTCAATGGACGGAGCTGGGAGGCAGGAGCCAGAGATCAGAGCTGATAGGTCTGTCGAGGCAGGGTGAGCTGTGGTGGGGTGAGAAATGCCCTGTGAAGGGGCAGTGCAGCCATGCAGGGGTGTGATGCGTCCTGCTGGGAGAGCTCCTTGGTTGTGAGCGACTGGAGAGCAGCCCCGGTAAAAGGATCTGCACTTCAGGTTGGGAGTGAGCCTGCAGGGTGCCCTGGAGCCAAAAGGGTCCCACCCCTGGGGTGCCCCAGGCCCAGCGCTGCCAGCAGGTGAGGGCAGGGATTGACCTGCTCCTCTCTGCCTGGTGTGGCCTCACCTCGAGCACTGGGTGCAGGTTTGGGTGCCACAATATCAGAAGGGAATAAAACTGTTAGAGAGCATCCAAAGGAGGGCTATGGAGATGAGGAAGGGTCTGGAGGGCAAGATGCATGAGGAGCAGCTGAGGGCCCTTGGTTTGTTCAGCTCAGAGCAGAGGAGGCTGAGGGGAGGCCTCATGGCAGCCCACAGCTCCCTCCCAGGGGAGCAGAGGGGCAGGCGCTGAGCTCTGCTCTCTGGGGACAGTGGCAGGGCCCAAGGGCACGGCACGGAGCTGTCAGGGGAGGGTCAGGCTGGGGGTTAGGAAAAGGTTCTGCACCAGGGGGTGGTGGGCATGGAACAGGCTCCCCAGGAGAGTGGTGCTCCAGGTGCTGGAGCTCAGGGAGTGTTTGGACACCGCTCTAAGACACAGGGGTTGGGGTTGGGTGCTGCTGTGTGCGGACAGGGGTTGGACTCAGTGATCCTTGTGGGCCCCTTCCAGCTGTGATTTTGATTCTGGAGGTCCTGGGGACCACAAAACATCAGATGGATGTTGTGGGGAAAGGGCTGTGAGGGGCAGCCCCTGTCCAGCACATCACTTGTTCCAGCAGCATCCTGCACACTGTCCAGTGCACCCTGTGACAATGGCCAGGTCCCTTTGCTCCTCATCCAGGCCAGGAACAAAAGAACTGCCTGAGCTGGAGGCTGGAGGCAGTGAGCAACAGCCCCTTGTTTGTGCAGGTGTGCAAAGGGAAACCCTCCCTGCCAAGGGGAGGCGGAATCTGAAGCAGCTGCGAGGAGGCGAGCATCACGCCAGGGTTTGGCTACAGCAGGAGAGCTTCCTGCCAGCATCCTGCACTGCACACAGCGGGCAGGGACCAAGGAGCAAGCCAAGCTGGGCAGAGCCAGCAGGCCACAGGGACACAAGGCCTGCCAGTGCCGAGCTGCCAGCAGGACATGTGGTGCCACAGTCACAGCCACAGTCCCGTCAACGGAGGAGGGCCACACCAGGAGAATGGCTGCGTGGTGCGTGGGACCATCCTTGCCCCGTTGCTGACTGGAGCTGAGCCCCGTCAGTATTGCAATCAGTATTACCTGTTTCTGGGGCCTCCGTAAAGCTTCTGAGGCTCAAGCATCCACCTGACCCTTTGCAGCAGCTCTCATTTCTACAGCCATCTACACCAGCCTCAGGCTTTCCCCTCCTGACAGCAGCAGCCCCCTTCACTCCCTGCCTCCCTGCAGGGCACCCTGTACCTTTAAATCCTTGCTGCATGTAAAGGAAGAGCCTGCATCCCACTGCTGCTATAGGCTGCTAAAAGGAACTGAAGATTCCTCTCAGTGCTCCTCCTGTATCCAAGGCAGGGAAGTCGTGGCTTTCTCTCCTACATCTCCGTCTGTGGTTTTCATTTTCCAAAGGCTTGCCTTAGAGATCACCCTCCCCCACTCTTCTGCCTGGTGACCAGCTGGCAGCCACTGCTGTGGCACAGATCTGGCATCACGTGTCCTCATTTCTTCTTTTTCTGGCTTCCCCAAAAAAACCAACCAACCAACCAAACAAACAAACAAAAACAAACAAAC
This sequence comes from Alectura lathami, assembly GCA_013399715.1. Taxonomy (NCBI): domain Eukaryota; kingdom Metazoa; phylum Chordata; class Aves; order Galliformes; family Megapodiidae; genus Alectura; species Alectura lathami. Next base: position 86,750 of record VXAV01010710.1, read on the forward strand.
AAAAAAAACCTTTCCTGTTTTTCTCTGCTTTCTTTTCCACCGAGTGCACCAGAATCTGTACCCAGAATCTCCCATGCTTTCAGCAGCGCACAGGCTGTGCTAACTATAGCCATCTCTTTTACATTGTTCTCCTCAAACCCTGTCACTTCTGAACCTGTTTCCATGCCATCTCTTTTCCAGACCCTCCTGATATCTTTTCTTTCTGCTGCATGGCACCAGCTTCTGCCTTCTGTCTTCTCCTGTAGCACCCTGGTGTACCTCCCCACACCCCACTATGACCTGACTCTTCACACCTCTCTGTGACTGTTTCTGGCAGTCCTGTCTCAGTCCTGTCTTGGCCACACCCCTGCATGAAAAAGGTCTGATTCTGCTTCCTCAGCCTGGAAGAGAAACTCTGGAGTGCTGGTCCACGTTGCTGGGCAGGACAGATGCCAGCACACACGAGTAGAGGGTGATGGGTAAGCCAGCACTAGTGGAGTAATGGAGAAGCTATTTTGGAAATGGATTAAAAGGATGCAACACGTCAGCAACTGCAGCAATACCAGCTGGGCATCTGACCCATGCCATGGTTTCCTTGACAGCTGGCAGGAACAAACACCAAGCAGCAGTTGTGGCTGCTGCTTTTCCCTTCCTGAATCAGCCCCAAAATGCCCAGCATCAGGCAGCACAGCACTGCAAGCAGCACCTGCCCATCCCGCTGCCCTGCTATGGCTGCACAGACCCAGACAGACAGCTTCCACTGGCACAGCCCCCCAGTGTCATTGTCATCTGCACGAAAATCACAGGGCCCCGTGAAATCCATGTGGCAGGAACAGAGAACAGACCCCAGACTCCCTGACAGCCCCTGAATGACAGCCTCACGCCCTATTTCTTGACTGAAAAGAAAGCCTTTTGCCCATTGTGTAAGGGAAAGGGACAACAAATATTCCACGTCCTGATCCTCTGTGCCAGGCAGGTGTGGGGCAAAACCCATCCGGTTTGCTCCTCCCTCCACACATGTTTTGAGGGGATGCCTTCATGCCCCTGGTACAAGGGGATGGAAAGGCTGGGAGGGGGCGGATTAGGAGCAGACTGCCTGGCAACACCTTCCTCCCCGAGGAGTCGGGGGGTGGCTCAGCCAGGATTTTTGGCGTGTTTTCTAAAGCATTTCTCTCCCTGGGAGAGCCCAGCTGTTGGGTTATTTGCTGCCGACTGAGGCCCCCCAGGCTCCTCCGCTGATCTCCCCAGGCGCTCTCCCTTCGTACCCAGCTCAGTCGTATCCGAGGTCCTCTCCAACTGGCGTCCCGGCTGCTAATGCCATCCCCTGCCCTCTAATCTCCCTTTCTCTCCCCCGAACGGTGCTCAGCCCGCTAAGGAGATTAACCCGGCCTCAGCTGCTCTCCTTCCCCAGCAACAAGGCTGTCACCCTGCGGGGACCCATGTGCGGCGGCGGCACGTGCGCTGCCACCACCGCAGCGGCAGCGACGCTCCAGTGCCCTCTCCTGTCCAGGCAGACAGGACCCGAGCAGGGTGGAACCCGCAGGCTTGGGGCCAGTAGGCAGGATGAGATGCAACGGGACAAGGCGTGGGCGCAGCAACAGCCCCAGCTGGGAGCTGGTCCAGGGCTCTGGGCAGGGGACGAAGCCCCAGCCCCCGCATCCCCCTGGTGCTCAGCCTCCTGCTCCAGCAGCTCCGGAGCGGATATTAAAAGGACACTTAAAAGCCAGCCCTAAAAGCGGCACATTCCTGCTGAGGCTGAGGCTGGCAGCTCTGTAATGCCACCGGCTCCAGCACAAATCACTCGAAGAGGAGCCTCTCCTTGCTGCTCTGCATCAGCGAGAGAAGAAAGGTTCCTGTGCAGCCCCTCGGCCATCAGCAAGGCACCGAAGCGGTTAATGCCGAACGCACGAGCGCTCTGCGGATTTCTGTTTCCAAGACAACCGCTCCTGATGAAACCCAGAGCTATAAAATCCCATTTAGCATCCGCACAGCCCGCCCGGCTGCCTGCGCCGGGTGCCACCTGCCGGCACGGCCCCCGCTGCACCGGCATTTCCCCAGCGTGGGTAAAGGCACCCGGCACCCCAAAACCAGGGCGGTGGGGGAAACCTGGGGCGTGACAGCCGGCTGCCAGCCCCAGGTTCCCACCCCAAATTCTCCAGGGCTGGGGGGGTGCTCCTAGGACAGTCACTGATTGCTGTGGCTTTGCCCCAGATGCTCCTCACAGAGCATTCACCAGTGGGGTCTCACGTAAAATTTGGAGTTACTGCTCTGGGGGGAAGCGGTCTGGGCAAGAGCAGACACCCTCTCTCAAAGGGAAGCTCAAATCTCAGCTACAGAAATAGCCCGTTCTCTTACGTCCGTTGCTAGGGCTCAGTATCCTTAGATGCAAGGCCTGGGTCCACAAGAAGTGCGTGGGCTTCTGTGTCTGAAGCTGAGTGCAGGACTGCTCAGCCGCAGATATTTATTGAACCTTCCCCACGTGAAACCCTGGGCTGTCCCATAGGTTGTTCCCCTGTGCTCTTGGAGGCAGGGGCATGCAATCTGCAGCTTTTCGTTCCATTTTGTAAATGCTGCTGAGTCACTGAGATCCTGGGAGAAAGCCTCTCTGCTGCCTGGGGAGGGATGGGGCAGGAAGAAGGCAGGGTGGAGCAGAGCCTTCTTCGCCCCCCCTCATCTCACTGCATCGATGGGCACGGGAGGGAAAGCACCGAGACCAGCAGCAGCAGGAGCCCTGGAAACTTTGCCATCTGCAGGAGCCAGGGGAATCCAAAGGGGCTGTGGGTGAAAGCTGACACAGTACGAAAATACTCCGTGAGCTGCAATTGTGATTGCTGGCACAGCTGCTAGCCAGACCCCCTTCTGAAAGCAGAAACACACCAGCAAGGGGATGGAAATCATTAACTCATGTGTTTGTGTGTTTTAACCATTTCCAACCCCCCCCTTAAACAAGCTCAGACTTCTTCAGATTTCAGGCACCCCAAAGCTTCAGCGCCTGGTACGCCCAGGCAGGGCTGAGACCACCACTAAGGGTGAACATGCCACCCTCCCCTGCTCTTCTCAGCTCTGCTGGGGGCACACAGCTTTTCTGGACGGTGCTGCAGGAGCAGAGGTCCAGAAAAGAGGCCAAAGGACACCCAGGAGGAACACAGTTTGGTAGTGTTTTAAAAACTCAGAGAGCCCTCAGGCTCACAAGGGAAGGAAGCCTGAGCCTTGAAAGTGGAACAGCTGGCTGAAAATCCAGGCATGATGCTGGGGCAGGGTGGGGACCTCTGCCACGAGGAGCTGGAACGCAGCCTGTGAGCACTGAACACGCACACAGCGGCTGGCTCGTCCTCCTGTACAAGACCTTCACACCCCTGGGCCCAGCTGGGGATGGTGAGGGTGTGCAGCCCTCTTGCCGTGTCCAGGATGGGGACCACCTCATTCCAGCAGGCAGAGCTGCAGGAGGCAGGCAGGAATATGAGAGCAGACTGCTGGGAGGAGGGGAAGTGTTTCAGAAAACTTGGAGACACAGGAAATCAATGGAGAGGAACGATAATTGAGGCCAGATGTTGCAAGCAAAGAACGTCCCTGGTAGCAGGGAGCAGAGGAAGTGAGAAAGCCCACGCTGTGGGGACAGCACGGGGCACACGCAGCTGAGTTAACATGTAGTGGCCTTTGGATTCAGACGAGCCACCACTGCTGCTGAAGCTAGGAGGGGTCACTTGTCACTTGTGTGCCTCCAGGCTGGGCTTCCAGCTCCCCAGCCCTAGTTCTGGCAGCTGTAAGCCCACGAACATCCTAAAGTTGCTGCAGGGAATGGCTGGTTTATTGCAAAGGGACACGGTCAGGTCTACACCCGTATCACCAGGCACATTATGGAGCTAGGAGGGAAAGCAGGCAACAGTGACATCAGCACACGGTTTGGCATCTATCTGGCAGTGCTGGGTGGGGTGCCCGGTTCCCCCTGCTCCCAGGGAGATACACAGCCGTGGTGCAGGAGTGGGGAGGGCACAGGAGGGTGAGGAATGAGGAATCCGAGCCCAGGACTGAGCAATTTGCTCAGCACAACCAGGGCACCGCCATCCTGCAGGGCTGCTTCTGGGGTAGGTGCCCCCAGGCTCATGTAACAGCTCTGGGAAAGCTCAAAGGCTGCCCCTTCCCCCCTTTCAAAATGCATTAGCAAGGAAATGTGAAACGTATGTGGCTGGAGCAGAGCAGGCTGATGTCAGACGCCTGCACTAACAGAGCTGAGCACAGCAGGAATGTTTGGAGAGAGGGGAGGGGATATACCCACCGGGCCCCCCAGAAAAACAAGGGAGGAGACGGAGCACAGGACCGTGGCACTGAGTGGCTGTGCAGTTTGTCGCGAGGCTTTTGGTGTGGCATGTGAATTGCTGCACGTTATTTAGATGAGGAGTCACTGCAGAAGGCCCTAAGGTTTGGCCAAGGCTCTCAGATCTTCAGAGGCTCTGCACTTTGCTGGAGATCTGTCTCCTCCTTCACCAGCTCGGTGCACAGTGTCCTCTTCTCTTCCATGCTGCTTTTGAACCCCCTTGTCAGCTTGCTGCAGAAGGGGACAAGCTGCTGCTCGGGGGCTGCCTGGTGGAGGGCTGGGGGAATGCACAAAGGCTCTGACATCCTTCCATGGGATGAGGAGTAACTGGGGGATGAAGGCAATGATTAAGAGTAGAGGAGGGGAGGGCACCTTGCTCACCTGAAACATGTTTCTGAAGTTACTCTCTTCTGCGAAGAAGCTACCAGCAGGTGTTTTCTGGGGGGCCAGACAGAAAGCACAGGCCCGGTTTCTTGTCCAGGTCCTCCGCATCCGAGTTGCAAATGTGTCACACCGTGTCCTGGCATCCTTCACAAAGCTGTGAAACCCAGGGACCAGGGTTTCACACCAGGCCAGCTGCTAGGTGGCAAACATCAGAGCGAGCAACAGACCAAGCACCCAGCGCTCCCAGCAGCCCTCCATCAGCCCAGAAACCCAGCAAGGTCTCTTTTAGAAGACTGCTGAGCACAGCAGAGCTCCCTCTGCCCAAAGCTTGAAGGAGGCTCAGGGATAGAGGTCCCCTGGTGATGGCAAACAGCATCCCTGCGGTGCTGCAGGACTCCCTCAGAGCTGAAAGGGAATAACACGTCCAACAGCACGACAGGAAGGCCTTTGGCCTTCTGCTCTCTTCCTCTCCCAGACTTAGCTGAGCCCTGCAAATCCCTTCTGCCACAGCTCACAGCCACTCCAAAACATCTTTCTTCCTGGAAGCAAAAGGATATTGCCGCTTTTCCACAAGTTTATCATCCTCCGTGTCAGCTGGAAAGTTCTGGATATTCCATTCCACACTCGGGACCCGTCCCTTTGCTGTGTTTACATGACTGACACGGAAATAAAAGAAGACAGAAAAACAGAGAAGCACATTCCTGAAATACTTGCTTCAACCAGGAGAGCAGCTTTGACCCTGTAGCTGCCATCAGGACTCCAGATGTGCCCCGAAGATGCCAGCCGTGTGGCTCACCCCAGGCTCAGACTCAGGCAGACCACATCCCCCCCCCTCCCCCCAAACACACATCGCTAAGTTCCCCTGAGCCAGCACCAAGGCTCCCTACTTCCTTTTTATTTTTGCAGAATTTTGGCAGCTCCCCACACTTCAGCCACCTCTGAAAACACAATCCAAGGTGAGTTCTTCGGAACTGTTCATCTGGAGCAGCACCTGCAGGGCTGGGTGTCCACGCAGACCTGGCGGGGCTGCCTGGGGATGGAGCTGGGCTGAAGCAGCCCTGCTTCAGAGGTTTTAACAGTGGGAGGTAAGGACGGAGCAGGAGCAGGGAACGCTGACAGGTAAGGCAAAGAGCACGGTGCTGGGGTCCGGCAGAGCGCTCCCACCCTCCCGAAGGAAGGACACATCCCGCAGGCTGCATCCTGCCGCCTCCCGCCTTCCTTCCGCCCTGGGTACTGACTCAGCACGACCAGTTCTTACCACAGGAAAAAAACAATAGCTATCCTTCCTTCCAGGCACCGGACCCGGGTGTTTCATTGATGTTTTTCCTTTGCTACCCCATGCGGCGCAGCACAGCCACTGCAGTCGCAGGAACACAAATAAGGCGTCGGGCTCTGCAGCTTCCCCCAGCACCCCCGGACAGTCAGCAACCCCAGCTGGCTGCTCACTGCAGCCAGCAGCCAAATCCCAGCCCCAGGGATGGCGTGGGGATGGACGGAGCTCTGCAGACACCCAGCAGGAAGGGGGAGCTGGGGGAACCTAAGTGGGAGAGGAAGCAGGTAAGCGAGTAGGTGCAGGACAAGCGCATGCACTAGGACCAGCAGCCTGCAGCCCTTCCCCGTGCACAAAGTTGGGAAATCAAACAGAAGGCATGAGAGCGGTGCCTACAGCCCCACAGGCTCCAGCCAGGTCGAGCTCTTGCACCCTGCTGACCACAGCCAGAGCCCGACACGGCCACAAGCACAGAGGTCAGCAGGAGAACAGCAGAATCTGTTCAAGCAGAGGTGGGGGGATGCCTCCCCAGATGAGCACTGCCCGACAGCCCCCAGGGAGCATCCCCAGATGAGCACTGCCCGACAGCCCCCAGGGAGTGTCCCCGTGCACATCCCCTGCGGCCCCTGGAGCAGCAGGGCCACAGCTCCGGCACAGCCCCCCTCAGGCAAAGCCCTCTGCTTTTTAGGCTCCCAGATCCCACGGGACAGAAAAAACGCTGCTTGTTGTTACTTGTGCGGCTTCCCAACTTGTGACAGCAGCCAGAAGGATTTTGTAAACAGCTGGGTGATGGCTCCAGAGTTTTTCTGTGGTCTGATCTCACCCCTGGGCAGACTCTCTGCAAAGGGAACCCCCTTGGAGTGACTGCATGCTGCCGGGGCTGGGAGTGGGGCTGTAGGGTCACCCACGGGCCTGGGGAGCAGGAGGGAGGCCAAGGGCAGCCTGCAGGCTTTAGGAGGCGCAGGGCTGGGCACGGCGAGGGGATGCTTGCAGGAGGAGCACGGGCACAGGCTGAGCCACGGCAGAATTACTGTCTGCTGTGGGGTCAGGCAGCCCTGAGGGCAGCTCAGCTATGAGGATGCTGCTCTGAGCCATGGAAGCTGAAAAACAAACAAAAACAAACTTGAAGCAAGACGACAACAAGACAAAAACGCATACCCCAAACCAACACAGAAAGAAGCGTTTCTGAGGCACTGAATCCCTCCTGCACTTCTCACACGTCAGAAAGGTCCTGGCACTGGCAACAGGCTCAGATTTGTTTTCCACTGTGCTGTTTCTGAGAAGCAGCAGCACTCTTGCGTCAGGTCACAGCCTTAACTCCTGGGACCCTGTCCTCCCCGGGACAGCATTCAGGCCGAGCTCGTCTCCCACCTCGTGATCAAGCCTGCAAAGATTGCAAAACACGACGTTTTTGTTAAAGGAGGCTTTCAGATTTGACAGCCTGAAGATTTCTTGCAGTGAAGAAAGGAAAAGAGTTACCCGTGATCTGATTCAACTACTGGCATTGCACAACAATTTTTAATTTTTTTTTTTTTTT
>VXAV01010714.1:0-16561 GCA_013399715.1 Alectura lathami
CGTGAGCTTTTGTCCCCAGCAAAGTGACCTCCGTGGAGCCTGGCAGCGAAGCCAAACATGAATGTGGTTGGCGGGGCAAAAGGCTTCCCCCTCTCTGGGGCTATTCGCAGGATGGCGAACAGGGGAGGGTCGGTGTTCTGCATGAGTCACTCTGCAGAGTTCATTAAGCCCCACTGGGCATGGGAGGCAGTAAGGGCAGCGAGATGAGGAGGGAAGCAGGCAGCCCTTCCCCGCAGTCCTTTTTCCCGAATTTCCAGCCCCCTCAGCTCTTGCGGCCGCCCGCCCACCAACACTGCCGCTTTGTTCCCACCGCGGCCCCGCTGCTGGCCCCGCACTGCCACGGGTGGGGACCTGGCCCCCCTTCCCATGAGCCCATTGACATTCCCCGGGGGCAGCGTGGTGCTGAATGGCCATGCTGGGGGCAGCAGGAGCCGGGCGCTGCCAGCCCCGCTGCTTTTCCAGGCGTTTCCCCCGCACGTTTGCTCTCCAGGGCTTTATTCCAGCCTGAGGCCTTGTGAAATGTTAGTTGTCATGGCAAAGCACAGGGCTTTAAAATATGAGGATTAGTTTCTTTCTGCTTTATCCTGCTCAATACTTGCTTGTCGTAAAATGAGGGATGTCTCCAGATGTTTTCCTCCTCCCTCTCTTGTCCATACCTCCTTCTTTCTCCCCCCATCTCCTTTTTTCTCCCCTTTGGCCAAGACACATTTTTTTTTCCAGCTGCTTTGCAAAAACCCTGAGGTCCCTGAGCATGAGCAACAACTGGAAAGGCAGCAAGGGAAACCCCCAATGCCATCCCCTTGATGGCAGATAACTGGGGAAAAAAGGGGGCATGGAGAGCACCTCAGCTTTGGGGATGGGATGGGAGACCCACGGGGACGCAGTGCGCTTCCTTTTCCCCCATTTCCTAGCCACAGTCCAGGCTGGGGCTGTGCCTCCCCGGCCAGCTAAGCAGCTGCAGCTGGGGCCACAAGGAGCCGCTCGGTGCCGTCCCCAGCTCCGTGCCCGGCACTGACAGCACCAGGACATGGAGCGTCCTCCCCGTGCCAGCCCCCTCCCGCTGGCTCCCTGCTGCGCGTAGGGTCCTGACCCCTCCTTTGTCACCTTTGTGGTCAAGGACATGCGTGCCAATTCGATACAGCCAAGCCCGTTCCCTAGCGACCCGCTGCTCATGGGCAGCCTTCATCATTAATTTAGGACCCGGCTTGTACAAAGCATGGGAGTGGTTACAGCGGGCTCCTGCATGAGCTGGGTGCTTTTCCCCACCATCCCGAGCAGGAGCGGTTGGGGCCACTGTGCCACATGCCGGGCACCGCTCCGTGGGGGTGGGCAGCACCGCAGGCACCTGCTGGGCTGGGGTGGGTGGGCAGACAACAGGACAGAGGCAGAGCATCCCACCTGGGGGAGAACCCATTTGGAATGTGAGAACCCATCAGAATAAGGGGTGCAGGACCCATCAAAATAAGGGGTGCAGGACCCACCGTAATTTGTGCAGCTCCTCCAGCTGCTCGGCAAGGTCTCAACCCTGCCGTGGTAGCAGTGCCAGTAGCAGGGACCACCGTGGTCCCACTGCCACCCCGTCACCCTAGTGGGCTCTTCCCAGGGAGCAAGTGCCCACCTTGCAGGCACTGCGTCCCCCAGTCCCCATGCAGCCTGAGACCCGTCCCACAAGGACGTTTCAATGTCACCGGAGATGGCAGAGCGCTGGATCCCGTGACTGCCCTGCTGGTTTGGGTTTCTTCTGACGCATCTCTGCGAGCGCCTGTTATTTCAGAAAAAACATCATAAACACTCTATGGGGTGGGAAAAGAAAAAAAAAAAGCATCGAGCAAGTGAGAAAGAGAAGTGATGCAGTCTCCAATTTCCATGGCAACGTCCTTTTCACCAGGGGATGGGAAAAAGCAGGCTCTTGTTTCCGCTGGCGGTTTAACACAGGGCATTAATCACCCTGCTGCTGCGGGGAGAAGAGCAGGTACCAAAATAAAGCACGCAGGAGGCAGAGGGGGATGGGGAGCCCCGAGTCTGCTCCCACCCCACTCAAAGTCCCCAGGGGTGGCTGTAGGGGAGGGAGGGCTGTGCCCCCCCCTCTGTCGCTGGCTGTCCCCTCAGTGCTGCTGTGTGATGGGGCAGGAGGGAGCTCGATGGAAGGAGCAGCTCCCCTGCACCATGCTCACCAGGGCATTGGGCAAGGCTTCGTCCTCCTCCCCAGTCCCCGTTTCCAGCCCACTGGGGATGTGGGACTGAGCCCATTGCAGCCTGCTAGGTGTGCAGGATGCAATGCTGCCCGGTTACATCGCGTCCCTCTCTGTCTGCCCCCAGCTATCCTGAACCCGAAGCAGCCCAAAGAGACACCAAAAAGCTTCAGCTTTGACTATTCCTACTGGTCCCACACCACGGTAAGCAGCGGGGAGCCTGAGCCCAGCCAGAGCAGGATGCAGCAGGATGACCTTCTTCTCTGACTCCTCCTCTCTTGCCTCTCTCTCTCCTCCGCAGCCCGCAGACATCAATTATGCATCTCAGAAGCAGGTGTACCGGGACATCGGCGAGGAGATGTTGCAGCATGCCTTCGAAGGCTACAATGTCTGCATCTTTGCCTACGGGCAGACCGGTGCTGGCAAATCCTACACAATGATGGGGAAGCAGGAGAAGGACCAGCAAGGCATCATCCCGCAGGTACTGCCCAGCAAAGTTGAATGGGGTGCTCAAAGGAAAACTATGGCCAGGAGGGAAGGGAAAAGTGTGGGAGATGAGCTACGGGCCAGGGAACTCCACTGGGAGCTTCCTTGCGACCTGGGCGCCCTGGATGAGAGCATCCCTCTGCTCGGGGGCTGAGCAGCCCGGCTTTTCCCTCTGCAGCTGTGCGAGGACCTCTTCTCCCGAATCAACGACACGACCAACGACAACATGTCCTACTCCGTGGAGGTAGGCACCGCACCTCCTCCCAGGAGCGGGATGCTGGAGGCCCGTTGTGATGGCTGTGCACGAACACTGTTAATTCCAAGCGAAACTCTGAGCCCCGTGCGTGCTGTCCCTAGGTGAGCTACATGGAGATATACTGCGAGCGGGTGAGAGACCTCCTGAACCCCAAGAACAAGGGGAACCTGCGGGTGAGGGAGCACCCCCTCATGGGTCCCTACGTTGAGGACCTTTCCAAGCTGGCCGTGACCTCCTACAACGACATCCAGGACCTGATGGACTCAGGGAACAAGGCCCGGTGAGTGGGGAAGCAGAACATCAGGACCTGAAGGGCTGGTAGGCATCTCGAGGGGGTCTCCCCTCCTTATCGAGGCATTTGTCCATGGGCTGAAGCTTGCTGAAAAGATTTCCCTGGTGCTGGGTACAGTGTGAGAGGTTGGTGCCCTTTTGCCCCACCAAAAAGGAGGCAAGATGTGACCTGCCTTGACTGCGCTGTCCCAAAATTGTCCCCAGCGCCACCTTCTGGTGTCCCCTGCAGTGTGTCATGCCTTCTGCCCCCCTCTCCCCACAGCACGGTGGCTGCCACCAACATGAACGAGACCAGCAGCCGCTCACACGCCGTCTTCAACATCATCTTCACCCAGAAGCGGCACGATGCCGAGACGGACATCACCACTGAGAAGGTGAGAGCAGAGCCCTTGGGGAACCTGAGGGGACGTGGCAAGGGCTTTGCATCCCACCACCAGCCATGGACAGTGCCTGGGAGGGAAGGGTGTGGCTGGCAGCAAAGCACTGACTCCCAGAGCTGCTCAGTGTTGGGGACCAGTGTGCCAATGTGTTGGGCACTTGCGGAGCCCGCTGCAGCTGCCAGCTGTGTCTCTGCCTGCAGGTCAGCAAAATCAGCCTGGTGGACCTGGCCGGCAGCGAGCGAGCCGACTCGACCGGCGCAAAGGGCACGAGGCTGAAGGTGAGAGCATGGCGTGGAGACGGTGCCAGGACCCTCATCCCCAGATGCCACTTGTCCTTTCCCTGCACGCCGCACTGGAAACTGCCACTTTTTTTTTTGAGAGTCGCCCAGTGCCAGTTCCAGCAAGGTCCACAAGCTCTACTTTGGAGCTGCTGGTTGCCCAGTACGACCAGTTGTTGTCTGCCCACCGTACACTGGGTCTTCTCCATCCTCCTGGTGCACTGGGCTTTAGTGCCGCCCCAAAACAGGGCCTGGGGATCTCAGCATTTCCTCTCTTCACCAGGAAGGAGCAAACATCAACAAGTCCTTGACCACACTGGGGAAAGTCATCTCTGCTCTGGCTGAAATGGTAGGTACCCCGAGCGCGAGTGGACGGCCCCATGGAGCACCCAAGCTCCCATCTCCAAGGGGGATGCAGCACCCAGGCTCCCAGGGATGGGCAGCTGTGTCCCAGCCCCTCCCACACTGCCCAGCCCCTGTGGCTGGAGCCAGCCTGTCTGATGAGGCTGCTGCCCCCTGGGGCCCTGTGCTGGGTGAAGAGGAGGGCAATGGCTTGCTGTCACCTCCCTGCCCCTGTTTGCTTCTGTTTGCACCAGAGCTAAACAGTCTCTCTGCTTTCTTTGCAGGATTCGGGGCCAAATAAGGTATGTGCTCTGACAGGGCTGGGTGGGTTTGGCTCTAGATGGGTGGGAGCGTGTTGTGGGGCAGTTTGTGATCAGCCCTTTAGGGATGGATGCCATCTGGACAGCCTGACAGCCTGTCCCTCTGCTCCCTCTCCCTAGAACAAGAAGAAGAAGAAGACTGATTTCATTCCCTACCGGGACTCGGTGCTGACCTGGCTGCTGCGGGAGAACCTGGGTGAGGCTGTGGGGCTGGGGGGCACAGCTAGGGGGGAGAGCCACCATGGGAACTGCGTCTCACTGAAACCCGGCATCTCTCCGGGCAGGGGGCAACTCCAGGACTGCCATGGTCGCTGCACTCAGCCCTGCCGACATCAACTATGATGAGACCCTCAGCACCTTGAGGTAGGTTCTGGGTGGACACCTAGGAGAGGGTGGGCAGGTGTCTGAAACCCAGCTGCTCCCTCGCACTCTGTGTCCCTTCCCCTTGCTGGGGAGGGGTTGAGGGCTGCCTGCAGGCCCGTACAAGAGGGAAAATGCATTGTCCTGTGTCCTCTGGGCCGAGCCACCCAGGCACGGCCCTCGCAGGCTCCCCACCACTGCTCAGGGCCCTGTTGTCCTCAGATATGCTGACCGTGCCAAGCAGATCCGGTGCAACGCCGTCATCAACGAGGACCCCAACAACAAGCTCATCCGGGAGCTGAAAGACGAGGTCGCCCGCCTGCGCGACCTTCTCTATGCCCAGGGTCTCGGGGACATCATTGACAGTAGGTGGCACACCGGGCAGAGCCAGGCTGGTGTCTCCCGGGGAACACCCCCAGAGCCACCCCATTGCCCACCTTGCTGTGCAGCAGTGGGGCACAGCCGTGTCCTCCCCACCGCCACTACCCCACTGGGACAGCCCCAGCAAGCCCTGTCTGTGCCATCCTGGAGAAGCTGCTTTGCCCTGCAGCCCTCCTCACCCCACAGCCCATGTCCCACCGCCGGCATCCTGCCGGGATGATGCTCGGGGGCCTGGGGCCTCTCCCCCCCATGCTTTCAGGCTGTCATGGATCCTACCGAGATGAACCCATTCTTGTTCTGTTTTCTTTGTCTTCCCCCCCTGCTCCCTGCCCTCTCTCTCTTAGCCCACCCTGCTGCGGGAGGATCCAAATGTGTGTATTCCCCATCACTGGTACTCTGTGTTGCTTCTCTGCTTTGGGGAGGCATAGGCTGCGCCGAGGAGCACGTGTGCAGCATGGGGGAGGGCTCCAAGAGCCGGCCCCGGGGCACCGAAAAAGGGGCGGCAGCAGAGCCCAGTGCCCTGCTGCAGGTACCGGTGGCACGGGGACATGTCCGCGCTGCACCCGTGCCCTGCTCTTGCCCAGGGCACCCTTACTGCAGAGTGAGACCCTGCAAATCCGTAAGGCGGGGAGCTGGTGGTGTGTTCACCACAGGGACCCCTTTCCTCATGCTGTAACCGTGTTTCCCATTGCTTCTGCTGCTGCTGCTGCTGGGCTGGGCACTGCTGCTGGCGCTGCTTGTGCGGGCATGGGTCCTGCTGCCGGGACAAACCAGCTCCAGGCAGACATGGCGTGGTACGGGTGGCCTTGGGACACCTGAGCGACCGGTCCTGCTGAGGGTCATCCTGGGAGCAGTGGAAGAACAGGGCAAATTTGAGGTGTGGAGATCCGCAAAGTGGTGGGGCTCCTGTTTTGTGCAGCCAGAGGGTGACACGATCCCGATGGTGCCTGGAAGATGGGGAAGGTGTTCTCTGTCAGGACCAGGCTAGCCCTTAGGAGCAGGGACGTAGGCAGTGTCCCCTGGGCAGAGGATACCAACCCATCCCCAGATGGGTCTAGCAGCAGAAACTGTCAGCATCCCGCTGGGAGATGGGACCGGGGCTGTCAGACCTGCAGCTGGCAAGGGCAGGGAGGCTGCGTCTCTGCTGCCGCCATCAGCACAAGCCCCTGTCGCGTCTCCTTGTTGCTGTGACTTCTCGGGGCCAAAGCAGCGGCTCTGACACCAGGGTGAGCAGCAGGAGTGTGCCGCAGCTGGTGGCTGCTGATGCTCAGGGTGCTGGGCTGCAGCAGGGTCTGAGCATGAGCCCTGCAGCTATGCCTGCCCCATCCCCTTGTCCTTTTTGTAGGGTGGGGAATCCCAGTTCTCCTTGCTCTCCCGAATCCCCCTCGCCCTCCAATCCAGCTAGTCTGGGGCCGAGAGGCAGGATGCCAGGGCAGCTACATGCACTTGGGAAGGGTGGTTTTGGCACTCCGTGTTGCTAAAAAGCATCCCCAGCAGCCTGGGTAGGGCTCCCAGGCTGCTGCTGCACTGCTTCCAACCACAGGGCCCTGCTGCTGGCCTGCTCTGCCAACGCTGTGCTTCTTTATTTTAATTTCTGGCTTTCTTCTTGCCACTTTTTTGTTTCCCAACAGCTTTTCTTGTCTCTATCTTCTTTCTCTCTCTCTTCCTTCTTCCTGTCCGTGTGTCTCCCCCCCACCCCATCCCTCTCCTTCCCCACCCGTAGATGTGTCCGACTTTGAGAACAATAATGGCACTAGTGGGGCAGAGCTGAGCCAACGCCATGACAATCTCTCCACAGTGACCAACGCCATTGCCGGCATCAGCCCCTCTTCCTCCCTGTCGGCTCTCTCCAGCCGCGCCGCCTCCGTCGCCAGCCTCCACGAGCGCATCATGTTTGCTCCAGGCAGCGAAGAGGCCATCGAAAGGCTCAAGGTAAGGAGGCTGGCTTGTTCTGGTCACCATCTGCTGGGTCTGGAGAACAGGAATTGAGACGCAGCTGAGGGAACTGGGGCTGTTCAGTCTGGAGGCTGAGGGGAATCCTCATCGCTCTACAACCACCTGAAAGGAGGCTGCAGCGAGGAGGTGTCGGCTCACTTCTCTGGTGACAAGGGGTAGGACATGGGGAAATAGCCTCAGGTTGCACCAGTGGAGGTTTAGATTGGGTATCAGGAAGGCTTTCCTCACGGAAAGGGTGGTTTGGCCTCGGGGAGGTGCGGAGCCACCATCCCTGTACGTATTTATGGGACGTGCAGATGTGGCACCAAGGGACGTGGCTTAGTGATGGGACTCCTTAGGTCCGGTTGATGGCTGGACTCAGTGATCCTGAAAGCCTCTTCCAACCTAGATGGCTCTGTCACTGTGATCCTGTGGACCCAGAGCCGCCAGGTGCCCTGGATGGGGAGCGGGTTTGGTGCAGTGGGGTCAGGACAGGGCTGCCTTCACTCTGTGGGACGCGCGCTCCCAGCGCCACGAGTGGCCGCAGAGGCTGGAAGTGGGGCCAGCTGCCCCATGGCTGGGCCCAGCCGAAATGTCTGAAACGCTGAGCCCCGCTCACCCCACCAGGAAACGGAGAAAATCATTGCTGAGCTGAACGAGACGTGGGAGGAGAAGCTGCGGAGGACGGAGGCGATCCGGATGGAGAGGTGGGTGGGCCGAGACAAGGGCAATTTGGTGACACCTCCAGCACCAGCTACCATCCCCACGGGGGACAGGGCACGTGGGCACCCGGCACGCATCCCCAGCAGGGTTGGGAGGGGAGCGGTGGTGGGCGGCTGCGGGGGCCGGTGCGGCCCTGACAGACGCTGCTCCTGCTGCTCCTGCAGGGAAGCCTTGCTGGCCGAGATGGGGGTGGCCATGAGGGAGGACGGAGGCACGCTGGGCGTTTTCTCTCCGAAAAAGGTAGGATCTCTCGTTCTCCCTGCTGACCAGGTGGGTGGGTCCCATACAGTTCCCTCCGAACCTACCCTGCCACTGCCAGCCAGCCCCACGTCTTCCCAGGGAACTATCAGAGGCACTAACTTTTAGCTCTGGAACATGCGATGGACGTTTCAGTGCCAGCCCTGCTCGCCACATGTGCCGCAGGTTGTTTCGATAGAAGCGTGTGGATAAATTTCCAGTGCTGTTCCCTGCCCCCTAGCACACGGAGGATGCTGTCACCATTCAGGTGACACCGGTGAGCCCTGGTGACCGTCGCTGTGTTGGGTTCTCAGTGTCAGCTGCTAACACCTGGGGCATTTGATATTGCTGTTAGCCTCCGGGGCTTCCTCGCTCAGAAATGCAGGGATATTAAACACCACTCTTGTCTGTAGCATCCCAGAAAGCGTTTTCTGAGCAAACACTGGCCCTGCCCCAAGCGCCTCGTCTGGCCGCGAGCCCTGCCAAGCTCACCGCTGGCCAAATATATGGGATCTGTGGGGCGAGGAGAGCAGGGTCTGCTCCCAGCCCCTGCCAGGACATGTGACATTGAACGCTTTGGGACCCTGATGTGGCTCTCCTGACAGTTTTCACACCATCATCTTTGTTTTTCACCCGCTGCCTCAGCCGCTGCCTGTTAGGCCCCCCGATGTGTGTGTAGGAAGCGTGGGGGTTTATTCCCCAAAGCAGGTTGGTCCCGAGGGCAGCCTTGCTGTGGTGATCCTGGTGCTGACTTGCTCTTCAGCTCTCAGACTTCTCCAGCTGCTGGCGAGGAAAGTTAGGGCTGAAAGCGTGCAAAGCCCATTTTGGTTGAGAGCAAAACACAGCCAGACCTCTTTGCCCTGCTGTACGCCATCACTGGGGTGACGATTTGTCCAAACCTTGCAAAATTCCATTATTATACATTATTCCTGCCAGCTGCCATGGAGAACAGCCTGTTCCCTTCACCTCCAGCTCTCCTGCCCTGTTTGCAGTGAGTCTCTTGCATCCATCAGGGTTTCTCCTGCTGGGGACACCTCTGCATGCTGGGTGCCAGCTGATTAGACATTTCTTCTCCTATTTCTGGGAAACTCAGAACTTCACCTGCTGACACTCCCAGGACTTTGCTGCTGATGGAAGGTGTGGTTGCAGTGGGATGAGACAAGACACATCCCTCTCATCAGGAGCAAAGTGGCCGTGGCTTATGGAAAGGAGATGATGGGAGGGAACTGGTAGGAGGGAGAGCGGGGAGTGCAACTCAGCCTGGGGAAACGACTGCAGGTCTCTGCTGCTGGCTCTGGATGAACCTCGAGGCTGGGACCTGCCCCTTCAGGTGCTTCATCTGTCTCCCTGAGCCGTCTGTGGAGGAAAACGGGGGTTTTTAGTTCCTCTCATCCTGAAATAGCTGCAGCTGGGGGTTCTGATAGCACTGGGCAGGAGCCCTGCGGACACACACCCACCTCCATTCGAGGCCTCCTCCCGCTGGGCCTGTTCGCATCCTGAATTTTCCCAGCAGCCAGGGAAGAGCTGCTGAGAGCTCAGCCCTTGGAGGAGGAAAGTGAGGAGGCTTGCTGGAGGCTCAGGCTGGAGTGCAGCCCTCGTTTTGTTGGTGCTGGGTTAGGTCAGGGTGGCCACATGGCTGGCTGGTCATAGAGGCAGCGGGGGTGAGGAGCTGGGGGGCTGCGTGGTGAGGCTGGGGGTTGCTGTGCCCAGGGTGACTCCCTCCTTGTGTCCCCCAGACGCCCCACTTGGTCAACCTGAACGAGGACCCGCTCATGTCCGAGTGCCTTCTCTACTACATCAAGGATGGGATAACCAGGTGAGGGCCTGCATCTCAGTGCCGGTGGGCACCTGCCCTCCTGCACCCCACCCGGCCATCCCTAAAGCAGTACAGCCACACTGGGGAAAATGCTCGTCCTTGGCAACCTCCCGGGGGATGTTAGTCCTGCTGTCGGTGCGAGTCCAGGGGATATTTTCAGGTGAAGCCCAAAGGAGGATATTTTGGGGCTGGCTCAAGCTGCCTTTCCCCCCACAGGGTTGGCCGGGAGGATGCAGAGAAGAGGCAGGATATCGTTCTCAGTGGGCATTTCATCAAGGAAGAGCACTGCCTTTTCCGCAGCGACACGAGGACCGGCGGTGAAGGTACTGCTTGTCCCGAGGGGCTCCACCTGTCTGGGCTTACCTTGGGCCCGCAGGGCCCTGCCCTAGCCCTGGGGTCTGCTGGGTCTGACGTGAGGTCGGCCGAGCCCCGTGCACTGCCTGTGGGGGGGATGCGCCTGGTGGTCCAGGCCTGCCCCTCCACCTGCCGCTTGTCACGCAGTGATTGTGACCCTGGAGCCCTGCGAAGGCGCTGACACCTACGTGAACGGCAAAAAGGTGACGGAGCCCAGCGTCCTGCGGTCAGGTGGGTCTCCAAGGGGGTGCTGCAGCCCCTGGTCCCGTGCACAACAAGCTTCCCCGCCGCTAAACCCGAGCCATTGCGCCCGCCACAGGAAACCGGATCATCATGGGGAAGAGCCACGTCTTCCGCTTCAACCACCCCGAACAGGCCCGGCAGGAGCGGGAGCGGACGCCGTGCGCGGAGACGCCTGCCGAGCCCGTGGACTGGGCCTTCGCCCAGAGGGAGCTGCTGGAGAAGCAGGGCATCGACATGAAGCAGGAGATGGAGCAGAGGTGGGCACGTGGGGCCGGGAAGGGAGCGAGGGCATGAGCTCAGCTAGGTCATCCCCATCTTCCCTGCTCCTCCCAGGCTTCAGGAGCTGGAGGACCAGTACCGGCGGGAGAGGGAGGAGGCGAATTACCTTCTGGAGCAGCAGAGGCTGGTAGGTGGCCAGGCCTCCTCAGGCTGCCCGAGCATCACCAGGCCCAGCAGATGTTTGCACAGCAAACCCATCTGTCGTTCCTGGGGCTGCCTGTCAATGCGGATGTGGAGGAGGGAGAAGGGAGGGAAGGGATGATGCACAGTGGCTGGCCAAGGAAGATCACATCTTGTGGGCTGCATCGTTCTCCTTGCTTCCCCCAGGACTATGAGAGCAAACTGGAGGCTCTGCAGAAGCAGATGGATTCCAGGTATTACCCTGAGGCCAATGAGGAAGAAGAAGAACCTGAAGATGAAGGTGAGTGCTGGGTGAGGAAAGAGGTTGGGTGGGCAGGAGAGGGCGAGCTGATGTTACTGCAGATGCATCTGAAGGGGAGGGGTGCTCCAAGCAGCCTCAGCTGCACCTCTGTCCTGTCAGCCAGTTAGAGGAGGCACTAATAAAAAACAGCCAGAAAATCAGTGGGAGGGAGGATTTTAGAGAAAACACCAAAAAAACTCCAGTGCGACATCTGGCTGCAGAGCGCCTCAGGGAGCCGGTACGAAGTCACTGGGAGGAATTTTTGCGATGGGTTTGTCCAGTGTTGCACCCCATCCCCTTCCCCACCTCCTGTGCCCCCTGGTGGAGCAGGTGCCATAGGGGAGCTTGGATGCTGTCTGGGAAGAAGAGCAATGCACCCAGGCACCTCTGCTCCGCGTCCTCCTCCCAGCCACGGCAGCAGGGCGCGTGTGGTGACTGTCGCTGTGTCCCACAGTGCAGTGGACAGAGCGGGAGTTCGAGCTTGCCCTCTGGGCCTTCAGGAAGTGGAAGTGGTACCAGTTCACCTCCCTCCGCGACCTGCTCTGGGGCAACGCCATCTTCCTCAAGGAAGCCAACGCCATCAGTGTGGAGCTGAAGAAAAAGGTGGGTGCCTGGTGCTGCCGGTCGGTGGAGGGTCCCACTGTCACGGTGTTGCTGGGTGCTTATTTGTTGAGTGTTTGGAGGACATGTGGTGCTGCTGCTTGGAGCTGCAGGCTTAGCAAGTGGGCGCAGGCTCCTGTGCTGGCAGGGAGATACGGGCAGAGAGCCCAGAGCGGGTGGCTGCAGCACATCCCTCTCACGTGCCTGTGTGTGTCCCCATGCAGCAGTGCCATCAGTGGGCTGGGGAGCACAGGGTCCCTACACAGGTCTTGCGTGGATTTACACAGCCGCCTTTTGAAGCGTTCCGGTGTTCAGGACACATCTCAGGGTGATCTCAGTGGCAGAGCCCCTTCTTGTCCTCCAGTAAAGCTGGCTAGAGTCCATTTTTAGTTCCCCTGCTAGGCAGGACGGTGTGCAGCCCTTCCCCTCTAGCCACCAGCCAGCTCCTTGAGCTCCCTGGTGACTTGGTGCATCACCTGCAGGGGAGCCCTGAGCCAGACGAGTGTGCATGGTTGGGTGTTGCTTGGGGACACCCTGGGAGCAGCCCAGGCTGATGACGCTGTGATCCTCATGGCTGGCTTGCTGTCCTCCTCTGCCCCTTCCAGGTCCAGTTCCAGTTCGTCCTCCTGACGGACACTCTGTATTCACCTCTCCCTCCTGACCTGCTGCCTCCCGATGCTGCCAAGGACCGGGAGAAGCGTCCGTTCCCCCGGACCATTGTGGCCGTGGAGGTGCAGGACCAGAAGAACGGGGCAACACATTACTGGACCCTGGAGAAGCTCAGGTAGGGCGAGAGGTGTCCATGCTGGGCTGGCTTGCAGCGAGACAGCTCGGCCAGCCCCAGCCTGGTTTCTCACCACCACCTCTCGTGTCCCTGTGCCTGCAGGCAGCGCCTGGACCTGATGCGCGAAATGTATGACCGTGCAGCAGAAGTGCCTTCGAGCGTCATTGAGGACTGCGACAACGTGGTGACCGGTGGAGATCCCTTCTACGACCGCTTCCCATGGTTCAGGCTGGTTGGCAGGTGAGCGCTTTGGCTCCTTCAACGCGCAGCTCGGGGGCACAGAGTCCCCCTGGGGCAGCGCTGCTGCCAGAGGAAGCCGGCCTCTCGCCTGCCAAGGCCCCTCCCAGCGCCCCATTGTGGCCAGCCACCCTCCTGCCTCCCGTGGAGCGGTGTCACCGGGCAGGGGCTGCTGGCTACGGGTGGAGAGCCGATGCCACCGTGCCCGCCGCCCGTCTGTGTGTGCACCCAGTAGGCGTTTGTGTCCGAGCATCTGTCTGTGCCGCCCATGCCGTGCGTCTCCATGTGCTTCCCGTGCGGTGCCGGCGGCGAGGATGGGCAGCCCCGACGGGGACACACAACTGTGTGTGTGCCGCGGAGGTGTCACTCCGTGCCATGGCAGCGCTGGTGGCAGGGTTCCCCTCAGTGGCGAGGCATCACCCAGCCTTGTGTTTTGTGTTCCGTCCCCGCTGCGCTGCGCTGCCTGCAGAGCCAGCGCCGGGAATCCCCGCGTTTGCACCAGTTTGTTGGGTCGCTCTTTGTTCCATGCTTTACAGCCGGCAGCCATTGGCGGCTTCCTTTAAAGACGCACTGGATGGGCAAGTCTCTATTTCCTGACGTCCCTTGGTTTGAGCAGAAAACAAATCAAACCAAGCGGAAAAAAAAAAAAAACGCAAAGCAAAATTCCTATTCTTGCTCTCTCTGTTTGGAACAGCTGGTGTTAACCTGTCTTCTATCTTGTTGTACTAACCTTAGTTCAGATATCTCTGGCTGCAACAGCTCTCCTCTTTTCAACACATGCATGAGCGAGCGCATGGCTGATCTCACCCCCTCCCCTACCTTCTCGAACCCCGACTCCGACATCACCGAGCCTGCTGACGAGCAGCACGAGGGGCAGGAGGAGGAGGAGGAGGAGGCGGAGGACCTGGAGGAAGACATCTTTCCGGAGTGCCCGCTGTGTGATGGCCGGGATCCGTTTTACGACCGCTCCCCCCTGTTCAGTTTAGTAGGAAGGTTGGTGAGGTTTTAGGAGAGCATGCTGGGAAGGAACTAGCTCTTTCGCATGAGGGAACTGCTTTCTGGCACGACCCCCACCTCCAGGGCGTCCCACGGGCGCAGGGGTGGCCGGCTGGCCAGGAGGGCCGCTGTGGCCAGGGCCACCAAGGTAGGGCTGTGACAAGCACGGCGGTGAGGGCACAGGGACGCGGAGGCAGGGCAAGCGCACCGACCCCATGCGAGACCCCTTAGGCAGCTCCCTGCTTTGGGCAGCCCCCGAAAACACGAGGTCTCCATGTCCCTGGCACTGAGTGTGGACCTGTGCTACGGTCTGGGCGCTTCTGTCCCCAGAAGGCCACGTGCCAGTCGTGGTGAGGACTGCGAGTGTGCAGCTCCACGCCTTTGTCCCAGGCCAGCGATGCACGGGCCGCGAGTTTCACAGTTGTCCCAGTGCAGCAGGGAGAAATGCGGCTGTGCCGGTCAGCGTGAGCCCCTGGTATGATGCTGGGGTGGAGGGGCTCAGGTGGCTCGGAGGGAGCCATGGGAGCAAGATGAGCTTGGGATCAGGAGCGAGAAAAGACTCTTTGGAAAGTGATGCTTTATCTCACTGTCCGTGCCCTGTGCACAACTTGGGATTGTTCATGCAGGCTGGCAGCTGCCGGTGCAGGGGATGCTCAGGAAGGGCACGCGGGGACCTGAGCTGCAGGAGCAAGAAGGGAAAAGAGCCTTGATTTCTCCTCCCTGGGCTCGGTCACTCCTGGCCTAGAGAAACCCCCTAGGTTTCAGGTGTGCCTCAAAGCTCAGTCACGATCCACCCATGCCAAAATGGCCTCGTGATGCGGGAAGGGTGATGCTGGCCCCCCAGCTCCACCGCACAAGTCTTCCCAAGGGAACAAGGGGATGTGTGCCCAGAGCGGGACCCAGAGGCACTGCTCCTGGGGCCAGGGGGGCTCTCCCAAGGCAGAACACCCCACGCCAGGGCTGTTTCTTCCTCGCTGTGTTAAATCCTGGGGCACGGGGAGCGAGGAGGGGAGGAGATGGAGCAGCGCAGGCAGAGAGGGAGGAGGTGGGGTAAGAGCCCTGCAGCCTCAGATCGAAAGAGCTGGGTTCTTCCGCCTTTTTTTTTTTTTTTTTCATTTTTCTTTTTTCCTTTTTTCAAAATCCAAAACCAAAACTCTTAGGGGCACCTCAAAACCTAACCCACCGACCTGCCGGGTTGTGGGCCCTGCTTGGTGCCGGGGGGACGGTCCCCCAGGTCGTCCCCTCAGGCTCTTCCAACTTCTTTTGAGTCTGCCCCGGGTTTGGCTCCCCGCGCAGCAGCTGTGCCGGCCACATTTCTCGTGAAGTGTGCTTTGATTGGTTTATGATTGGATCCTTGTCTTTGATATTTTTTTTCCTTTATTTCTTTCTTTCATTCTTCTTTTTTTTTTAATTATTATTTTTTTTTAAGCTGCTGGCTCTCTCTCTCCAAAGCTTTAGCAAAAATTGGGGTTATTTCACTTTTGTCTTCCTTTGGAAAGGCTTTTCTTTGGTCTGAGCATGCCATCTTTGCACCTCACCAATCTTGTGGTTAGTGTCCCTGCCCTCCTTCCTCTAGTGACACACTTGCTCTCTCCTCCCCGCCCTCCTGTCCTTCCCGCCCCATCTCCCCTCCCTCCTCCATCCCCTGGCTTCATCCTGATGAGCTGCCCAATGATTTGGGGGCAGGAGAAATGCTAACGGGCAGGCGGTCCCAAATCCACGCCTGCCTCTGCCCTGGTGGCCTCCAAGTAGAGCCGGGGCGAGACGCTTGGTGAGGGATTGCACTCTGACTCAGTCCCCCTTGGAGCTGCTTTGGGTGGAAAAGCCCCAGATGGAGCGGTTTGAGGTCGGCCCGCGCTGCAGCAGCAGGGAGAACCTCTGCACCTCAAGGCTGGGGCTTCGAATGCAGGGCTGTGGCCTTTCGGCGAGCGCCCTTCGGATGCTGTTTGGATTCCTGCAAGGTTAGGAAGCCATGAGCAGCAAATCCAGCCACTTGGAGATGCTCGCAGCCACCTTGGGAGCTTCCTGAAGCTGACGTGTCCTGACCGGTGCCAGCAGGATCCCAACCCACAGGACACAAGGATGCCACGTTTTGAGACACGCGGCTGGGAGAGCGGGGCTGAGCCACCCCATGGAGGACATGGCATGTTGCCACCGCTGGAGTGCCAGAAGGACCTCTGAACACGGTGTCTTGGTCAGAGAGCACCAAAATTGGTCCCCAACTTCCAGCCGGTGAAGGAGATGCAGAGCTGGCCGGCCGTGAGCGTGAGGAAGGCAACAAGAGGAGGCTGAACTCTTGAGGAGTGGGGAGAGCCACATGGCTATGTGCCTGTCCCCGGCCCGGACACCTGGAGAAGGTCCCTGTGAGCTCAGCTGTCATTTCGGAGCCCCGGGGTGGCACCTGGCCTGGCAACGTCCCAGTGGGCAGCCCAGGAGCCCGAGGCCCCAGGCGGGATGGGGCATGAGGACACGCACGTGCCACCAACCACACCACGCAGCGTCCCCAGCCACCACCAGTCACCACCACCAGGGCAGGGTCATCTCCAGAGGCTTGGGGGCCCCGGGCAGGACCTTCTCCTTCCTCCCCTCCTTCGCTCCTGCCGGTCTCTTCCTCCCTCACCCCCTCCCTCCCCACCCCAGCCTTGCCTGG
>VXAV01010714.1:16735-29770 GCA_013399715.1 Alectura lathami
CCGCGCTGGCCCTGGCTGCCCCTCATGGCTTTGCTTTGCAGCGCCGTCGCGGCCTCAGTGGTGACATGGGACCCGGCCGCCGGCGGCCGCCACCCGCGCCTGGGGACACATGGGCGGAGGCAGTGACAGTGCTCCCGTGTTGCTTTCCTCCCCGGCAGGGCCTTCGTCTACCTCAGCAACCTGCTGTACCCCGTGCCCCTGGTCCACCGCGTGGCCATCGTCAGCGAGAAGGGCGAGGTGAAGGGCTTCCTGCGCGTGGCTGTCCAGGCCATCTCAGGTAGGGAGAGGCCCCCACCCTGCCTCGGCCCCCGTAGCTCCTGGCCTCCCGCTAACACCTCGCTGCCTCCCTCCTCCAGCCGACGAGGAGGCCCCAGACTACGGCTCTGGTGTGCGGCAGTCGGGGACGGCGAAGATATCCTTCGATGACCAGCACTTTGAGAAGGTACGGCCACGGCGGTGGCACGGGGACCTGGGGATGGGGCTGGTGGCAGACGCCGCGCTCTCAGAGATGCATGCGTCCCACTGGGGTCTGAAGGACCGTGCTCCTTTCCGCCATGCCGTGTCAGACGGTGCACGCCTTGCTCTGGGTGACATCCGGCCCTGTCCCTGCCACACGAGGAGCCATATCTGTGGGGCGAGAGGGAAGAGCCAGGGCTGCCCGCGTTCAGGCACTGTGGTGGCGGCACCACCGGCCTCCCTCAGGCCTGTTCCTCCATCACCCTCCTGCAGTTCCAGTCCGAGTCCTGCCCCGCCGTGGGGATGTCTCGCTCGGGGACCTCCCAGGAGGAGCTGCGCATCGTCGAAGGCCAGGGGCAGATCACTGACTTGGGTCCCTCCGCCGACGAAGTCAACAACAACACCTGTGCAGGTGAGCTGCCGGCGCTCACCCATCAGTGCTGTCTAAGGGTTGAAAGCCCGCAGTGTCCCCAGCAGCAGCAGGACAATTGCTCCTGCTGAGGGCTCTCCTCTCCCCGCAGTGACCCCAGAGGACCTCCTCCTGGACAGCCCAGAGAAGTCCACGATGGATGGGCCTCTGGAGGCAGCTCTGGACCACCTGAAGCTGGGCAGCATCTTCACTTTCCGAGTGACTGTCCTGCAAGCCTCCAGCATCTCCGCAGAATACGCGGATATCTTCTGCCAGTTCAAGTGAGACCGCGGTGGCCCCCTAGCCTGTTGTCTACCTCCACGCTCCCCTGGGTGCCCCAGGAGGAGGCAGGCAGAGATGGCGTTGAGAGCTTCATCCCACTCTCTGCTCCCACCCTTAATTCTCATCCAAGGCTTTCGTGGAAGGGGAGGCAGAGCCAAGAGGTGTGGGATAAGACTTTGTGTCTGGCTGGACACATATTTGGTCACTGGTGAAAGACAAGGAGATGGGCCATGGGCATTGGGGGGCTGCAGATCAGTGTGGGGTGGGTTTCTGTGCCAGCCTAGCCCAGGTGACAGCACCCAGGGGACAGGCTGGGTCCCTGCCCTCTCTTCCATCCTCGCTCCATCACACCCAGCCTCTGTGCTGTCCTGCAGCCCCCAAGAAACTTTCCTTCCCTTTGCAGCTTTATCCACCGCCACGATGAGGCCTTTTCAACAGAGCCCTTGAAGAACACAGGACGAGGGCCACCACTGGGTTTCTACCACGTCCAAAACGTGAGCACCCTCCTCTCTGGCACTCTTCACCCCCCACAGCTGCTGTTGTCTGTCCCCCAGGGCAGCACCTTCCTCCCCAGTGCCTGCTTTCTCAGCACATTGCAACCCTTTCCAAACTAGACAGCACAGTCGTGTGCTTTTTGTCTCTCAGATTGCTGTGGAGGTGACCAAGTCCTTCATTGAATACATCAGGAGCCAGCCGATTGTATTTGAAGTCTTTGGGCACTATCAGCAACACCCCTTCCCCCCTCTCTGCAAGGATGTCCTCAGGTGGGTGCGCCCAGGCCGCGCATGGGTCTTTCTGTCTTCCCCCTGGTGCTGTGGGGGCCAGGCTGGGAGAGCACCCCTGGCTTTACGGGGACTTGGAGGTGGGTGGCCCCGGGCTGCGTTTGGGTCTCCCTCACCTGTTTCTGCTGCGGGTGCTTTGATCCAAGCCCGTTCTCTCTGCAGCCCGCTGAGGCCATCTCGGCGCCACTTCCCCCGGGTGATGCCACTCTCCAAGCCAGGTAAGGGACGGTGTCCTGCCCTTCTCCTGCAGTCCCCAGGCCACAGAGCAGGTCCCCCACTGTGCCCCACTCCCAGCACCCCGCGCCCTGTGCTTGCAGGGCAGCAGGACCCTGGGGACATCACGAAACGTGTTGTGTGCCAGAGCACCCGCAAGCCTTTCAGTGCCCACTCGCTCAGTGTTTGGCTGATGCAAACCCCTTTGCAAGCGCCTTTCCCCGTGTGCTCATGCCCCTCCCTTGTGCCAAGTGTCCGTGTGTAACCGCTTTGCTTTGTGTTGCCCTTTCTGTTTGTTTCCCTCCCTCCTCGCAAGAGCACGCCAGCCCCCTCCAGCTCACTCGCTGCTCAGTGCCGGTCGCGCTGGCGGGCTCGCTCCTGGACGCGCTCTCCGGGCACGCGCTGGCAGCTGCCACTGCTGCCACCTCCCTCCTGCGGCGCAGCGTGGAGGAGCCTGCCCGCCCGCCGCCCCTGCCAGCCTCGGACTGTGCCGTCAGGAAGGCGCAGAAGCCGGGTTCGTGCCCGCATGAGGCTGCGGCAAGGCCAGCAGCTGCTTGGGTCTCTCACCACAGCCGTGACATGGTGCGGTGGAGACAGCACGGTGCTCCCAAAGCCACCTTCCAGGGACTGCACGAGTCCCTGTTGCCTTTGGCTGCCGAGACCCGAGTTGCTCTGGTTCGGCTGAGTGCGGTGGATTGCTGTGATGCCTGCCGGCCTCCCGCTCCAGCACCAGGGGACACGTGGCAGCCACCGATGTGGCTGTCCCCAGGCTGCTCTGCTGGTGCTGTAGTGGTGCTGTGTGGTTTGGGATCTGTCCCTGCTGGGGCTGGGTGGGTGTTTCTGGAGGAAGCCCCATCCTGAACCCTCATTGCCCTGCTCTGGGAGTGGGAGGAAGTGCCCGGTGGCCAGCGAGGTCCCCAGGATGGGGCTGCATCCCCCAGTATTGCTGTGTGCTGCCTCCTGCCTTGCTGCCGCCTGCCTGGTGGCCCTGCCTGTCCCCGAGCCCTGCCCAGGTGCCTGCCTGCTCTGCCTCCCCCTGCTTGCTGCCGTGTGCCCCAAACCTCAGCAGCAACCTCCCCCTCTCTGCCTTGGTGTTAAGTTGTGCTTCCCACCCACTACAGTGCCTGCCACCAAGCTGAGCACCATGACTCGTCCCAGTGCTGGGCCCTGCCAGTGCAAGTACGACCTGATGGTCTTCTTCGAGATCTGTGAGCTGGAGGCCAACGGCGAGTAAGTCCTGCTCGTGAGTCCTGGGCACAGTCATACCCGCGTGCAGGAACTCCCTGCAGCCACACCAAGCGGCACGCATTTGCTCTTCCTTAGGACTGGTTGTACTGTATTGTGCATTTGGGGACAGGAGGTGACCAGACAGGCCCTGGCACCCAGCCTGGGTGAAAAATGCTGCCCGCTTACAGCTGTGTGGCAGAGGGAAGAGGGAGGCAGCACAGTGGTTGGCATCTCTGGGAAGCACAGTGGGCTTGAGTGCATGGCAGAGCTGTGTCCCACCACCATCCTCTCTTCCAGCTACATCCCAGCTGTTGTGGACCACCGCGGGGGCATGCCATGCCACGGGACTTTCCTCCTCCACCAGGTACTCCCTCCCCAAGCACCCACCCCCAGCTCCTTCCCCGCTGCCTGGGAGCTGTGTTAACCACTGCCCCTTTCCTCGCTGCCTCGGGGGTCTCAGGGCATCCAGAGGAGAATCACTGTCACCTTGGTGCATGAAACGGGCAGCCTGATCCGCTGGAAGGAAGTGCGGGAGCTGGTTGTGGGTAAGCAGAGCTAGGCAGGGTGGCATCGGAGCTGCCCCAGATCCTCCCCACATCCCTAGTGGCTTTTGTGCCTCTTTTTTCCTTTCCATTCACACTTTTTGCCTGCTACCACGCTGGCAATAGCAGGTGGCTGCCCCACACGTGCCACCATGGTGCCAGTAGGATATGGGGACCCTGGCAGGGGATCTGAGCAGGTCCTTGTGCTGCACTTGCAGGTCGGATCCGGAACACCCCGGAAGCCGACGAGTCTCTCATCGACCCCAACATCCTGTCCCTGAACATCCTGTCCTCTGGCTACATCCACCCCTCCCAGGATGACCGGTGCGTGCTGCTGCTTCTCTTGCTCTTCCCCTGACCACCACGCTTCAGGAAATGGGGAACTGGGTTTGGGGTCCTGTAGTGGCAGCTGCAGGAGGTGGTACTGACCCTGTCACAAACTCTGTCCCGTGTCGTGGCTACATGGCTGGAAATGCCGCTTCATGCTCATGGCTGATCCCTGTGTGTCCAGGGCAACGGGGGAAAGCCATCCCTGCTTATGGTGGGGATACCTGGTCCCTCACGCCTGCCCTGAGGGGCTGTCCCCGCAACATGGCTGTGGTGTGTCCGCACTTTGTGGTTGGAGTGTTTACGTGTGGGACACGGTGACATCTGGGACAAGACTGGGGCTGTTTGTTGGTGGCACAGGGAATGACAGGACTGATCCTGGGCTTTGAGCGGTGTGGGAGCATCCTGGATGGCAGTGAAACCGTCTTTCCCCTTGTTTTCTTTGAGGCCACTGGATCCCTCCTCCCTGCAGTGGCCAGGCTGGTGCCTCAGTGACAAAGCCCTGCCTGTGAGGTGCCACCCTGCAGTGCTGCCAAGACAGCTTCCATGCACGCTGCATCCCGCTGCCCAGCAGGCAGGGAGCGCCAGGGTGTGGGGCCGGGTGCGCGTGCTAGTGTCGGACATTGTCACAGCTGTTGGGACAACAGAGCGAGGCAGGCAAGAGGCTGAAGGCCTCAGATAGCGAGGCGAGGAGGGCTCAGACCGGCAGAGCCATGGTGGTTTTTGCGAGGTGGCTGAGACATGCGGGAGCCGGATGGATGCGATACCCGGGCACGCGGGACCGTGCTGATGTGCATCAGCTGCTGCTTCGGGCTGGGCTGCAGCCAGATCTTTCCAGCAGCTCCAGCAGAGCCTGGCAGAGGGGAACGTGGCTCCTGCCTTCCCCCGTGCGTCAGGGCTATGGGGTACCCGCCGTCTCCCTGGCGAGCCGGGGCAGGGGACAGCTGCAGGCGCTGGATGGCACGGTGGGGGACTGAGGACGCTGGCTCCCAGCAGGACGCCGAGGGGCCGCAGCAGCAACCCCACGCTTCCATCCCGCCGTGGTCCCGCATGCTCTGACCCCAGCTGCCTGCCGGGACGCGAGGCCAAGGATGGCAGCGGGCAGAGCGGCGCCCGCCGCCTTCGCCCTCCTCCCGGGCTGCTTCTGCTCCCTGCTTTGCTACCGGCCGCCACGCAGCCTCCATCGCCGACAGCAGCCCTGGCTCTGCCCTTGTCCCGCAGCCTCCCGAACCCTCCAGGGCAGCCTCCCGCCAGCCGCAGGAGCGGGGCCGCCAGGACCCTGCTGCACCCAGGCAGCCGTGGGCACAGGAGGCAGCGCCCGAGGGCCTTCCTTGCTTCTCTCCCAAACCGCTGCTGCCGCTGCCCATCCGAGCCCACACTAACCATGTGATTGTTTTGTGTTTTCACAGGCAGTTTCTTGATTCGGATATGCCTAGGTATTATTTGTTTCCATTGTTTTTTTTTTCCACCCCCTCCGCTCTCTCACCTCTTCCCGTCGCACCCCAGCACTCACACTCCTGCCGCTGGCGGCACTTGGGTTTTCAGCCCTTCCCCCCACCACATCCCCCTCTTCTCCCCGCATCCTGGGCACCTCTCTCTCACATCACTCTTCCCTGTGGGTTTTGCTGTTTGTCTGGATCGCGCTCTCGCTCCTCCTCGCTCTCGCTCTCGCTGGCCTGCGCTCCCATCGCCTGGTTTTGGTTTGGTTCTCGCCTTTTCACTTCGCTGCTCTCCCGGCTCTCCGGCATCCGGCTAGGGACACGTGGCCCCGTCCCCTCTGCCCCTGCCCTAGCCCTGCGTGGGGAGGGCACTAGGGGCCTGTGACGTGAGCCATGCTGTGTGGGGATGCGTGCGAGCTGTCCGCACACCCCATAGCCAGGTGCAGCCCTCCTGTGTGCGTAGGTGCGATGTGTACGTGGCACAGTGTGCAGTGGCGGATGCGTTAGGGATGGCGTCTGCTGAGTCCTACTGGGGCTTTGCGCTCTCTGTAGCAGCTGGAGGCTGGGCCCTCTCAGGATACCTGAGGACATCTGGCTGGCTGGCTGGCAGCACCCCGTCGTGGCAGACTGTGTGGGGTCTGCCCTGCGTGGCACCCTTCAGGCTCCAGGAGAGCAGAGAAGCTGCTCTGAGACCGCTGGGGAGGTCCTGCAGTGAGGGCAGAGTTAAGGGAGGAAGGTCTGGAGCTGCAGAGGGTTTTCTGCAACATCCATAAAGCAGATAAACCTCAGGATGCCCTTGCTGAGCCCTCTTTTGCCCCCAGTTTGGGGGCTATGTCAGCGGGAGCAGCCAGGGGAACGCGAGCCGTGAAGCAGAGCTTGGTGGCAAAGCCCCATGTGCCATGAGAGGTGGCCACTGTGGCACGAGTAATGGCCACCACACCTGGTTGTCCTACATGAGCAGCTCCATCTCACGATGTGGGTGTTGAGATGGGCGCTGATGGTCACTGGGATCTGCTGGGCTTCTCCTGGCCCTTGGAGCATCCCCAAGGCAGAGCCTTCGCGCCGTCCCACTCCTCCTCCCTCCCCAGGCCAGCCCTGTCCTGGGCAGCGGGTGCCACAGGGCGCGGTGGCAGCGGCCCCATCCGGACGATGCTTTCTGACGTTTCGTTTTTCTGTGTGTGTACGTGTGTGTGTTTGTCCTGGGTTGCCTTCTACTTATAGCATTTCATTCGGAAATGACTCTAGGTATTTTGCGTGCACTTGCTCGGTCTGGTCCCTCCCGCTTTTCTCTCTTTCTCCTTTGCCTCATTCCTTCGCTTTTGGCTCTTCTCCCCCCTTCCCCTTACTCTCCTCTTCTCTTATATCCTCCCTTGGGAGCTCTCTCTTCTCAAGTGCTCTGTGTCTGGAAAGCGATCCTTCGCCTTGACTGTCTCATGTGGTTTTCACATATGCAATGCCTCCGTGTGTGACTTACTCCTCTCCAGCGTGGTGTCCCAAGCAGGGGTGATGGCCGCACATCTATGGGTGCAGTCAAAGCCTCCTCACTGAGAGCCTGCCCTGCTCCCAGCCCCAGTGCAGCCAAAGAGCTGCTTGGCTGCCCAGATGTGGCCGAGCCACAGCTCCCTGGGGATGCTTGCGTGGGAGCCAGGGCAGTCCTGGGTGGGTTGCGAGCATGGGTGCCTGTCCCAGGGCACCCCAGCAGCAAGGGGGTGATGCTGGGGGTCCCCAGTGCTCTTGACCTGGAGCTGCCTCCTCCTTTCCCCACCCTTCCCGTACCTTCCAGACCCCAAAGTGCAGCCGCTGCTCTGCTCTGCGCCGTCCTTTACGGGATCCCACTGGTGCTCGCCCCCCGGCTCCTGCCGGAAAATGCAGCACGGGGCAGCAGAAGCCAGGGCACAGCAGGAGATGGGGGGACAGCCCCACAGGTACCAAATCCTGGTCCCTGGCTCCTGCTGGGGACCTCGCTGGTGGGGGGCTGCCCCCTCTGTGCCGAGCATCCTCCCTCCTTCCTGCTCTGGCCATTGTCACCCAAACGGTGAGAGCTGCTCACAGGGTGCCAGGATGGGTGGCAGGGTGCTGGCCCTGGCGTGTTGGAGGTGGCAGCTTGCCCTGAGCCCCGGGGACACGCTCCCTCCTGTCCCTCTGACCCTGCTCCCTGCCTTGCCCTGCACTCAGCTGAGTCCCCCACTCCTCCCTGAACCCCCGCGCCTGCTCCCAGTTCAAGGGCACTGCGTCCTTCTCCCGCTGCGCCCGTCCTGCCTCGGCTTTGCCTTGAGCCTGCATCCCCCGGAGTGGCTGTCCCCAAATGCCCCATGCATGTCCGTGTGTCCCTGCAGGCCTGCCGCGGTGCTGCGAAGGGGTGCCATCTTCTTGCTGGCTGGCTGGGATTTCAGGGGGCTTGTTTCACCGGCTCTGCTGTTTCTCGGCAGGACTTTCTACCAGTTTGAGGCGGCGTGGGACAGCTCCATGCACAACTCGCTGCTGCTCAACCGCGTCACCCCGTACCGGGAAAAAATCTACATCACACTTTCCGCCTACATCGAGGCAAGGAGCGATTTCTGCACAGTTATAATGCCAATGGGTTTTCCCCCACCATTGGGGTGCTCCTGGCTGAGTGCAGCCCCCAGAGGGGCTCCTCCGGCAGCTACCCGCTCGCAAGCACAGCCCAGGAGGGCACTGGGCTGCAGTGCAGAATGCTTCCTGCTGTCCCTGCTTGTCGAGGAGGAAAGGCGGGGGCTCCTCCAGCCCTTCCTGCCTGCCCACGGGCTGCAGGGCACAGGGGTGCTGCCCATATTATCCGTGCACCTCTCCTGACGTGCCCTCTCTGCTCTCCTCTCTCCCTGCCCTGCTTCAGATGGAGAACTGCACCCAGCCCGCCGTCATCACCAAAGATTTCTGCATGGTTTTCTACTCCCGAGACGCCAAGCTCCCCGCCTCCCGCTCCATCCGCAACCTCTTCGGCAGCGGCAGCCTGCGGGCTTCAGAGAGGTACCAGCATCCTCCTGTTTTCTTGGGAGGGAGGAGAGGGGAGAAGTGATGCTGCCAGCACCCAAATCTGCTCTGGAGCATCCTGGCAGTGCAGGGTAAATCCCCAGGGTATGGGGAGACGGCAGACCTTGGTGACATCTCCCCTTTCTTGCAGCAACCGCGTGACGGGTGTCTATGAGCTGAGCCTGTGCCGCGTGGCGGACGCCGGCAGTCCAGGTGGGTGCCCTGCGTGTTCGCTGTGGGGCTGCGGTGTAAGTGCCCAAGATGTGTGTCTGTCCCCTGAGCTTTGTGTCTGTCCCCTGAGCTCTGCATCCGTCCCCGCAGGCATGCAGAGGCGGCGCCGCCGCGTGCTGGACACCTCCGTAGCCTACGTACGGGGAGAGGAGAACCTGGCCGGCTGGCGGCCCCGCAGTGACAGCCTCATCCTTGACCATCAGTGGGAGCTGGAGAAACTCAGCCTCCTGCAAGAAGTAAGAAGCTGGGATGGGGAAGGCCGCTCGGGGCTGAGGCAGAGGGTGCCAAAGCACACCTGGGATTCCCTGCTTGTGTGTCCCAGCCTGGCGAGCTTTGTGTCACAGGGCTGTGCTTGGCTTTGTCCCCACGGCACTGATGCTGGCCGGGTGCCAGCAGACCCAGTGCTAACGAGGGTTAACGGGGCATGGGAAGCACATTCCCCGAAAGCATGCCCCCAAGGTGGGCAAAGGGAAGCCCAGTGCTGAGTGGGGCTGCCCTCACCCAGGTGGAGAAGACCAGGCACTACCTGCTGCTGCGCGAGAAGCTGGAGACGACCCAGCGGCTGGGCCTGGAGAGCCTGTCCCCGTGCTCCAGCGAGGACTCTGAGTCCCGAAGCACCTCCTGTGTCTCCTCCCCGCTCTCAGCTGATGGGGCCCCAGAAGGACGGACCTCGCCCCCCGAGACCCCCAGTGAGAGGCAGAAGGAGCTGGCCGTGAAGGTACTGTCTCAGAGCTGGGAGGGGAACCTGGGGGGGCAAAGGTGGTGGCGGGGAAGGTGGAGGGGTGGACGGAAGGTGCCTCCTCCCCATCATCCTCCTCATCTGCCGGCAGTGCCTGCGCCTGCTCACGCACACCTTCAACCGCGAGTACAGCCACAGCCACGTCTGCATCAGCGCCAGCGAAAGCAAGGTACCGAGGCAGTGATGGACGCTCGGGGTCTGTGGGGCTGGTGAAGGCCGGGAGGGACGCGTGGGGACTGGGGCTGGCAGGGCACGGGTGGGTCTGTGGGTGGCCCTGCTGCCACCCTCTGCTCGCCTGGCTGCTCCCAGAGCACCCACATGCACGTTCCTCTCCCTGCGCCGGCCAGAGCTGTGCCCGGCTTTGGGCAGAGACTCCAGTCCACACCTCCGCTCCTCCACAGCTGTCTGAAATGTCTGTGACCCTGATGAGAGACCCCTCCATGTCACCTCTCGGGGTCACCACCCTCACCCCCTCCTCAACCTGCCCATCACTGGTGGAAGGACGCTACAATGCCATGGAAGTCAGGTACGAAGGTGGCTAGGAGGCTGGGCTAACTCTCCAGTGTGAACGGAGCAGGGTGGCCACACCTTTGGATGTGCTCCCAGCTGCTGGGTGTCCTCCATCCTCCTCCAACTCCGTCTTCTCTTTCCCTCCCAGAACCCCACAGGTCTCCTCCAGGGTGGAGAGTCCCGACCTGGAGCCTGTGGTGGAAGGAGAGCAGAAGAAGTCCCCAGCCCGCCGGCCTGAAGATGAGAAGGAGCCCCAGCGGCTGCTGGTGCCTGACATTCAGGAGATCCGGGTCAGGTAGGAGCCCCTGGGGTGGCCTGAGAGGACACCTGTAGGGACAGGGGAGCAGCCTGGGGTGGAGGGGTGACAGTGCTCTCTACCACAGCCGCCTCCTCACAGTCCATGTCCCAGCCTGACCCCAGTCCCCTCTGTCCCTCTCCAGCCCCATTGTCTCCAAAAAGGGCTACCTGCACTTCCTGGAGCCCCACACCAACGGGTGGGTGAAGCGCTTCGTGGTGGTCAGGCGCCCATATGTCTACATATACAATTCAGACAAGGACTCCGTGGAGAGGGCCATACTCAACCTCTCCAAGGCCCAAGTGGAGTATAGCGAGGACCAGCAGGCCATGCTGAAGGTGGGTGCCGGCTCCACACGGGGAGCCTCGACACCCCGGGGCAAGGCGCTGACCCCCCGCTCTCCCCCAGCAGACCCCCAACACGTTTGCGGTGTGCACGGAGCACCGGGGCATCCTGCTGCAGGCGAGCAGTGACAAGGACATGCACGACTGGCTCTACGCCTTCAACCCCCTCCTGGCTGGATCCATAAGGTATGGGGTGGGCAGGAGAAGGGGGGTGCCTGGAAGGCCCTGACACGGGGGCCAGGCCTGTGCTTCAGTGGAGGGGCCACAGGAAGAGCTGGGGGGGGGGTCACCAGTGGCCGAGTGCTGCCCCCAGGCTGTCCCTGGGTTGGGGAGCTGCTGTCCTTCCTGGCCAGATCTCCAGAAGTTCTTGAGATCCTCTCCAGCCTCAGGAGCAGGGCAATGGGATTCAATTCATGAGCCCTGGCAAAGGAGCACTGCTAACCCCCTGCCCCGCTGGCTCCGGCTGGATTCAGGCACCGTCCTGCACCCAGGACACCGCACCCAGGGGAGCCCAGATCTCCCTTTCCTCACCTCTGACTTCTTTTGTCTCTCGGTTTCCAAACCAGATCCAAGCTGTCCAGAAGGAGAACAGCCCAGATGAGAATCTAACCTGAAAACCACCCTCCACCTCATCCGTCTGCCAACAGGATCAAGATAGCAGATTCTGTCTCAAGAGTCCCCATGTTAACGTCCGATCTCTCACACCATCTGCTGCCCCAGCTGCCTGCTCCATGGAAGGATCCGTCTCGATCAACACCTTCACGGGGAAACTCATTTCTGTTCGTAGCTGCAAACGGCCGGTCCCGCCTGGGCAGGATTTCTCGTGTGCATGCGATCTTCTGCCCGTCCCCCCATGGGTGGCCTTCGTGTCACACAACCTGTAACACTCCAGAAAGGTTTCTTTCGGAGGGGAGGGAGCAAGGAGGGTAGATCCGGTTAAAAGCTGGTCTTTGATCTACAGAGGTAGCGGTGTCGTAAAGCTCAGAGGTGAGAAATCAGGAGGAATTGCTTCCACGTGAAGGGAAAGTGGTAGTTTAGGTACGGGGATTTCCTAATTTATTGTTTCTAGAAAAGATGGCAGGGCAAAATCAAGTGTCAGTAGTTTAAGATTATATTTATAAAGTATTTATTTCTATTTACGTCACAAAAACCCACACACTGGGTCCCAGCCCCCAGACAACGCCTCCCCTGGGCCAGGGAGAGCCTTGGCAGCGGGCCGGGGCCAAGGCCACCGCGTCCCCTCTCCCGGAGACACCTTTCCGGGAGAGAGAACCACGTGCGGCCACCGTGCCGCGCTCGCCCTTGCTCCCCGTCCTTCCCTCGACCCTCCGCTTTGCCCCCCAGCGCTTAAACTACTTTTCCCAGGAGCGGTGACCGGACGAGGCACCACGTCTTCCCAAGCGAGGCAATTCCTCCCTGCCCCATCTACCTCTGGAAGGGGACGCAAGACATTTTGGGTGGCCAGGGCACCCGCGTCCACACGGACCAGCCAATCGCTCGAGCCCCGCGGGATGGCTGTGCCTCGGTGCTCACGTGCGCCGAGGGCGAGTGCGCTTGGGCTCCTTTTTCTGCCTGGTGCCTGAAATCCGGCCGTCCCCGTGCTGCCCCCTTCCAGGAGGCTGGGGAGGCCGGCACCACCGTGACGGGGAGCGTGGAGGCTGGGCAGGCCGCTCCCAAAGCCGGCTGACAAAGCTCCCCGGAGCAGCCATCCCAGCCGCGGGGCTCCCCGCCGCCCTCGCCCCCCAGGGCTCTGCCGTCCCCTCCCGCAGGAAGAACGGGGTTGAGGCAGGCGAGTGGGCAGTGCAGAGACCAGCGTTGGGGTGGGCTGGCGGCGATCAGAGAGGCCGGGACTTCTTACTTTCACAGCTGACGTTTTCGTACCCCTCTCCCCCAGTTCCAGAAGTGTGAGCCCCCCTTCCTCCCCCCGCCTCCACAGATGACTCCATCTGCTGCTGCAGCACAGCCGTGCTGCCGGGGGGCTCCCCACGGCTTCCTCCTCCTCAGCACAGCCCTCGCCCGCTCGCTCCCTCCTCTCCTCTTGTCTCATTTGTTGGTCGTTTCACCTCAGGGCTCCCCCGAGGGCAGCCCACGCAGCTCTGGGCAGGAAGGCGGCCGTCTTCCCCCGCACACCCCCGGGCCCCCGCCGGGCCCCGCTTCGCCGTCACGCGTTCACAGCCGACCTTAATTTGCACAGCACCACCGCGCCTCGGCCCCGCCGCGCGTCCCCACGCTGTCCCCCGCGCGCGTC
>VXAV01010715.1:9204-26330 GCA_013399715.1 Alectura lathami
AAAATCTTGTATATGAGAAAAAATTGGTGTGAAAGAGAAGCATGTCTGAGCCAGCCTCCCCGACCTCTTCATGAAAATCCTCAAATACACCCTGAACATAGGAGCATGCATAATTTAAACAGTGAGTTAACTGTGGGGATTGCAGCGGAGAGCTTTAGCTGTAGGCGCTGTGTGGAGGAAAGGAATGGTTGAGGTGACTCTGATGCCTCTTCTTGTTACGTGTGGGGAGGATTAGAGAGGCTGATGTTTACAGCAGAGTCCAGTTTTGGTGCCAGTGTAAAATGAGATGACAGAGACCATTAGAGTCTGTGTTAACTAATGAGCAGAATAAGGTCTCATTTTCAACCTTAAATGGGCTCTATTAACTTACAAGTTCATGTGTCAAAGAATTTATTAGTTTTGACACTTTTCTGGGATTAGTTCTATACCATCCATCATTGCTGTTGGGAATTTCTTCTCTGTGTACTGTCAATATGGGGCATTTTTTCCAAGTTTCTTTGTTATAAATAGTTTGAAAATAGTATTAGTGGCTGAACAGGACCTGGCAAGGAGACACATTATATTAAAGAAAATGGAAAGCACACCGAAAGCTGCATGGTTGTTTAGAAAGCTAAGGCAGAGGTGCGCTTGGGGCAGTTGGAGGAATCGTGGAAGGTTGTGCAAGGATTTCTTAGACAATTGTGCGTGATGGGGATAGGATTGTTGCCTGTGATGCCTGATGTTGGAGGTGTCTAGTTAATCCGAGAATGTAGATATATTCAAAGCCATGTGAGGAAAAAGCTGGAGCTGGAATATTGCGATCTATTTATTGCCTGCCGGTACAAATGCTGTCATCTTAAGCCGTATTTTTCTTTATTAGTTGGTTCTTTTCCCTGTGGCAGCTTGTTTTTGGCTTTTGAATGGTATGATGTCTTCAAGTAATGCCAGTTGTGAACTTAGAGCTTGCTTGCTTTGT
The DNA here is from genome assembly GCA_013399715.1 of Alectura lathami. Lineage (NCBI taxonomy): Eukaryota > Metazoa > Chordata > Aves > Galliformes > Megapodiidae > Alectura > Alectura lathami. The sequence continues at coordinate 10,160 of VXAV01010715.1, forward strand.
GGCCAAAAATCTGAGAAGAGCGATGGCACCATTATATCCTGTGAGAAGGGAATCTTTTGTGCTACTTACTTCTAATTGCTAATTATTCTAAGTCTTTGGCAGTTTGGAAGAGTGGCATGGGTATAATTTATGTCCTCCTTTTTAGGCCAGTGTTTGCTACTCAGATGGAAGGGGTGATTTTTGTTATGATGTCTAGATGAAAATGATCTTCCACAAAAAATGAAAATGGGCGAACGCAGTCTTTTCACGCAGCAAGCTCTCAAGGCTCAGGGAACACATGGCACCTGTGGAACTAAGGAGCAGTTTAGGGCTGCTGTGCATCTGGAGAAGGCCTGGCAACCGCCCCTAAAGCTCTCTTTGGGTCTTGCCTGATCACTCTGCATCAATTTCTCTTTTGACAGATAAAAGATATTTTAGACTGCCCAGGCAAGCAGCAGAGATCTTCTTCTTGATATGTGGACATTATTTTAATTTCTTCATGACTTTTTTATGAGTTAATGAGATTAGAGTGCATCTTCCTTAATGGTGAAGTTCTGGCTCCGGACCATTAACTCATTTCTTCAGCACAGGTAGGCAGGAGTTTTCTGACGCCAGGAAACTGTGCCTCATGAGGTAAGCAATCTGCAGACTTACCGACCGAAACAGGGAGCCAGATCTCAACCACAGGTCACGTCACAGTGTTTTCCTTGGGGGCTTTCTCACCTCCAGAGTCAGACCTCAAAAATGGAGCAAACTGATTCAAAGCAATTCATTAGTGACTAGCTTGAGGTCTGCCAGGCTTCAGACAGCTGGAAAGGAAAAACAACACACTTCTGCTCTAGTGGCTTCGTTTTCACTAGTTTTCTGTAGCACTGGAGAACCTTTCCAGATTTGTCGTGCCATTGCTGAGACTGATTAACCCATGTTCTCATAAGCAGCTTACCTGTTTTGCTTAGCACCCTGTTTGCCAGTGATTCTCTTTATTACATAATGAAAAACAATATTTAGTGAAGAGTAGTATCTCTGCTACCTGTGCATATTGGTAGCTGAGCTTTAGCATGAATGTGTTATAAAATTCCAACAACCCCTCTGAGTTTATGTTCACCCTTGGCTCTCAGTTGGGCACTAGTCTGCTGTTACAGCTGTGCTGGCATTTTCTCTGTCTTGGCAGCCCCTGTGTACAAGTTACTGCTAGCATCACTGCACCGTTTTGTGCAGTGTCAGAATCGGAAGTGGGGAGAGCTCTCTGCTGCTGTCCTGGTTGGAAGGTTGAGCCAAGGTCGAGGAATTTTTCTTACCTAGTGTATGAGGAGACACACCTTGGGAGAGCAGAGCTGACTTCTTAAAAGTAGGGGGGATGGTCTGTAGGCAGGCTGTGCTGTTGTGATACTAGTTGCACTAATTTTAGCCAGCTTACAATATCTTCCATGTTTTCCAAAGAGTGAAGGGTACCAGTCAGCCTTAAATGTTGTTGTGAGTATGTGATTTAGAGCCCTGTCAAATGTGGTCTTGCTACCTGGTCTCTGTAATGACCAGAAGCGCTATACAATGTCGTACTGTACTGTGATTGCACAGGATTGGACTGCAGTTAGGACAAAATAATCCCTGGATGACAGCTATTCTGAAGTGGTAGCTTTTAAGGAAAGAAGCGTTTGTTAAACCTCTAATAAAAGGTGCACAAGTTATGGGTTTGCCAGTTAACGTATGTAACATTTCCATGCCAAGATTGTGGTCTAAAAGTGTAAGAGAAATGTGTTTTTAATGTATGTTGTGTTGCACGGTTTTGAAACTCTTCTAGGGTAAATAATCATTTTTATCTTACAAAAGCAATTTAGAAGAATGGTTCACATTGTTTTTAATCTTAAATAAAAAGTTACCTTTCTAAGGTGTTTTAAAGAGAAAGCAGGTTATAGAAATGTGATAGAACTACAGTGACAGAGCTGAGTTTCTATGATCATGTTTCACATTTTTTAGTACTTGAAGGTTTCTATTTTGAAACGGAGCTTTAAAATAATACTCTGAAATGATTTTTTTTCTTTGTTGTGCAGATTCTTTGCAACTGCTGTATCAAACTGCATTTTGATTATAAGCTACTATGTTTTTCCTTTTTTTTTTTTTTAACCTCAATTGGGCAAAACTTTGGAAAATATATTTTGGGGATTAAATCTGCAGTGTGAGAGGCATGACTAGTGTTACTTAGATCTGCTGGCAGAAGAATATTAAACAACAGGTACGTTTTTAAGATGATGCAACGTTTATGTAACTTGATCCTGTTTGCTAAATTGGTAGCTCATTTAAGTAGAGCAGATGCCCATTTTGTTTAGGAGGAATGAAGAGATCCTATCGCCTCTCCTTCCATGGTCAGATAAGGAATTAAAGTGCTACTTCTGAATGATTTTGCCTCTTAGTGTGTTTGAAGATGGGTTGTATCGCTCATTGAAATGCACATTAAAAATGAAAGGTTGGGTTTCCTTCCTTCACATATACCAAAATCCTGGCATGTGATTAACCCTTTTCTTTGGATCTCCTGCTTTGCACGTTAGAGCTTACAGGAAGGTGCCCCTAACTTTGGCGAAGGGATACCTGTTGGGAAGCGCTCTTGCCCAGCACTTGCTCAGGGAATTGAGCTGAAGTGAAGTTTCCATTGCTAGTTGGCGTTTACTACAGAGAAGTGCCCGTGAAGGTGCACATCTGTGTCTGAACGAAGCTGTAGGTCTCTGCAAGTCATCTTTTCTTTGGCTGCTTGATAGCACTTGGAGCTTAAGCCTCCATTGCTGGTGTAATGTTGACCTCCTGACCTCTCCAGCAAGTTAAGCATTGCATTTTTTTCCTGCCCCCTCTCTGCCCTCCAGCATTTCTAGCTTTATCTTAAGTTCTTTGTGTGTCTCTTCCTCTGTCATTGTGGGTGTCATGATGTGTGAGGTGTGGGTCATGCGCCTGCATGTAGTGGTGCGAAAGGGTGTGGGCAAGGGGGAGGCCCATACGCACTGATTTCAGAAAAATCAGTTTGAAATAATGTTTATTTCAAATGTTACTATGTAAAATCTCCACCTTTCCTTAAGTCTGCTACTATACCTCTCAACTAATACAGCAAGTAAATATGCAAATAGAACCTTATTGTGATGGTGCTAATAACACTTTTTAATATACATGTGATTTTGGAATGATCTTCAATATCATTTTCTCTTGATGCAGCGTTTCAGTGTTCAGTGGTTTACTTCTGTGCACGTAGCCTGCGTTAACTATGGGAAATATTTTTAATTTAGTGTCAGCTTCTTTTATGCAGGCACTATGTGAAAGCCTCCAGTCTTCAGAATAGAATAATATAGTTTAACTTGGAAGGGACCTGCAGAGGTCATTGAATCCAACTATCCAACTAGTGACTATAGTATGATGTCTTGAGCTTGTGGAGATCTAGGTTGTGTTCTCAGTGAATGAAATGTGAGCTCATACCCTTCTAAGCAGATCTGAACCATTCCAAAAGCTGTATAGATAACAATTAACCAGAACTTTCTCCAGTGAGATGGACTTAACTGTCCTGTGAGCTTCACCATATGTAACAGCTGCAGGCATTGGAAGTAGCTTTGCATTTACTCTGTAGAATGAAATATTGTGGAAGGTAGCAAAAAAGTGTGTGATTGGCATGGGAGGAGGCAGAAAGGGCAGAGGGATAGGGCTGGCTGTGGGTAGGGGGGAGATTTCTCACATAGGAGACAGAACCCAAATGGTGTTTCTGGATGCATCTCAACACTTGCCAGGTGGGTTTAGAGGTGGCATATAGCTTGGGCCGCATGTAACCAGCACCCAGAGAGTGGTGGTCAATGGCTCAGTGTCCGGATGGAGACCAGTGACGAGTGGTGTCCCTCAGGGATCTGTACTGGGACCAATACTCTTTAATATCTTCATCAATGACATCGACAGTGGGATCGAGTGCACCCTCAGCAAGTTTGCGGATGACGCCAAGCTGTGTGGTGTAGTTGACACACCTGAGGGACCTAGACAGGCTGGAGCTGTGGGCCCAGGAGAACCTCATGAGCTTCAACAAAGCCAAGTGCAAGGTCTTGCACCTGGGTCACAGCAGCCCTTGCTACCAGTACAAGCCGGGGGAAGAGAGGATTGAGCCCTGCTGAAAGGGACTTGTGGGTACTGGTGGGTGACAAGCTGGACGTGAGCCAGCAGTGTGCCCTTGCAGCCCACAAAGCCAACCGCATCCTGGGCTGCATCCAAAGAAGCGTGGCCAGCAGGGCAAGGGAGGTGATCCTGCCCCTCTGCTCTGCACTGGTGAGACCCCACCTGGAGTGCTGCGTCCAGATGGGGAGTGCTCAGTGCAGGAGGGACATGGAGCTGTTGGAGGGCATCCTGAGGAGGGCCACAAAAATGATCCAAGGGATGGAACACCTCCCCTGTGAGGACAGGCTGAGAGAGTTGGGGCTGTTCAGCCTGGAGAAGAGAAGGCTCCGGGGAGACCTGATAGCGGCCTTTCAGTATCTAAAGGGGGGCTACAAGAAAGAAGGGAACAGACTCTTTAGCGGGGCCTGCTGTGATAGGACTAGGGGAAATGGTTTCAAACAGAGAAAGGGGAGATTTAGCCTGGATATAAGGAAAAAGTTTTTTACAGTGAGGGTAGTGAAGCACTGGCACAGGTTGCCCAGTGAGGTGGTGGATGCCCCATCCCCAGAGACCTTCAAGGTCAGGCTGGGCAGGGCTCTGGGCAACCTCCAGCTGTAGGTGTCCCTGTTCACTGCAGGGCAGTTGGACTGGACGGCCTTTAAAGGTCCCTTCCAACTCAAATGATTCTATGATTCTGCTTAAATCAGGAGCTGTGTGCTTCTCTCGTTTGCTTGAAATTGCTATAACAGTGGAAGGAGGGTCTCCTAAGGTTTTGGGAAGCAGCCCACGTTTGGGACTTAAATGTCCCCATTTGCATGATCTTGCATTTACTCCTCTGAGATCTGAAAGGTTTTGCTTCCTTCAGGCTGTGTGATGGAGGAAGGAGAGGAGATCACAGGACAGAGAAGGTATTTGCCTCAACTACAAACCTGTATGTCAGGTACCAACTTATAGTTAGTTGCATCTGGTGCATAAAGTCTGTGCCTGCCAGTGGTTGTGAGTTCTGGAAATGAACGTGATGCAAGCTTGGCTTTATGGGGGGAGTTTTCAGTGCACAGCCCATAAGTCTGTTGAAACTATAGCAGAGTTTTTGGGAGGGAGGAGGAAAGGGATACTTGAGAATCACTTGGTATCCTTTAGCTAGTGACAGCTTTGCCATATGCAGTCTCTGGAATACTCAGATGGTTGTAATAGAAAGGATTATTTATTTTGTCCCTCCCCTCCACTGCAAATTCAGTGTTAACAGCAAAATGTTGCCTTATGCAGTTACCGTTGTCCTTTGCAGTTGTGTGTCCTTCCAGACTGGTCTAGCAAGACTTTTAAAACGGGGAAATTAAAAGGTTGTACCCACAGACATAACTTTAGCCTGGACTTCTGTGGGTTACACCCCCTCCTTGCCATGTCTGTTACGTTTGTGTGCTCATTTTGCCACTATCTGCAGCTGGAGAGGAGCTGTCTGTGGCATTGCTATGGTTCAGGCTTTAGACTGCTTTCCGTGAAGACCGTCTGCTCTGCTTTTTTTCTAAACTTCTTAGTTTTTTGCCCCATACCCAATAACCAACCTCTTCACACCAAATTTGAGATTTGCTTGTCATCCTTGTGTTATGCGGCCGCTGATGGTCACAGTGGCTTAGGTGTCCCTGAGCGTTGCTCCTGCCCAGCGTGGCACTGCTGAGTAAATCATAACGGTTTTCTTGAGGCACACGAATATTCTTTCATTTGATCATGTCAGCAGTCAGGCTCACAACATCTCTCAAGGGAAAGGCTTTTTGTTGCATCATTACTGACATAACTCTTTTTTTTTTTTTTTTTTTTTTTTGTTTGTTTTTTTGCTTAATACCTTGACTGTGGAGGAGAGCTACCCCTTCTGCAGCCAGAGTACCAATAGCTGCTGTCCAGTGTCTGTTGTCAGATCTCTGTGGACAGAACTGTGGTTGTGTGCATTTCCTGTTTTCGGAACATTATTTAGTTGCTCTAAACCTTCTTGAAGGCCTCGTGCAAGATTCTACTTGTGTTAAGCAGAATCAGAAAACTATGTGTTGGATTTTATTAACAAAGGCTTTTTCACTCAGTAGTTTTATGCTTAGCTTGTCACTCTTAAAACGTGTTTCACTGACCTAGAGCTACAGCTTCTGTTTAGAAGGTATCTTACACTTCCAGATACCACTGTCATTATTTGTGTAAGATTTGTTACTATCTGTAGCTTTCAGTATGGATAGATAGTGATACACATATAGCTTCAGACAGCGATAGCTTTTTGATAATGAAACCTAGTAGTAACATCAGGAAATAAATACTGAAAATAGCACTTCTCAGTTTTAAATTACTGTGTGAGTGACCTGCCAGAAATAGAACAGAGATTCAGACTAGGGTTAATGAAGATGGGGAATCGGTTAATTACTTGATTCAGTATTGAGTCCTGAGCGAAAATCACAGTAGAATCCAACTGTAACGCTGCATTTTGCTGGATCTGTTTCTGTGTTTATCAATTGCTTCTGATCTTGTTGAACCATTTCTATTTCAGAGAGAAAAATTATAGTCACAGGGTTTTTTGAGAACTAAGAACACTTCAGAATTATAGGTGACAGTGGCTGTTCAGGTGTATTTTGGAAAGAAGAATAAATCAGAGTTAGAAACCCACCAGTCTGGTGAGTGATTCAGCAGAAAGCAAACTCCTTTCTCCTGCTTGTTTGAATGCTGATGGGGATGTCTTTGGGGGTAAAAATACTGTGAACAATTACTTGGAACATTGTGCTTTTAGTAAACTTGAGAAGGTAGCATTATAAAACTTAAAAATACCCTTGCTATTGTAACTGCCGTGATTCCTGAACGCCTGTTGTCCTTGCAGCAATTCCTGCTAGCTCTTGGGGTCAGAGAGCTGTTCGTTCGTTCGGTACCATGCTATGGGTGGCAGCGCATGTTGGGCAGGAGACTTCTGAAGTTATTTAAAAAATGATACCCAATCTCTTTTTTGTTATCTAAGAAAATTGGGAATAACTGTGTAATTTTTTGCTTCAAAACATTTTTCATCATAAAGTTGTGGAAGCAGATCACAGAACCTGCAACTTTTTGCTGACTTTCTATGAATGTTCTTGCTCTTTCACACCATCATTTTTGGTTTTTGGGAGCTGCTAAACTAAAACTTACCTTCAAGTTTAGGATAAACTTGTTTCACAAATGACCTTTGAAGAGTGGTTACCTTTGTGCAAATAAACCTAGTTTGTTTGAGGATGGGAAACTTCGGTTATGTCAGCTGAGACTGACGTACCTGCAGTGTTTGTACTTGTCTTGTTTGAGTAATGCCAAAATTAAAAAAAAAAAAAAAAACAAACAAACAAAATAGATGGGTTTAGTTCTTAATAAACTAAATATATCTGCTAAAAATTGCATTCCTTCATTAATTAAAAAATTTAAATCAAGGTTCTCTAGAGAGAATCGAAACACTGAATCCCACATGCATTTATATTTGAGGCTGGCCATATTTCAAACACTGTCTTTGCTGTTTGGGTCTGCAGTTACACTCTGGACTTGCACACAATGGCTTGCCTCCTGTCTGGACAGTAGGGATGCCATAGTTCAAAATCGTGTGGAGTTAGTTCCATCTTGTACCCAAGCTTTCCCAAATGCTTTCATCCAGAAGAGCCTCAGGGGCATAAGCCCACTGTTTCAGTTTAGCTCTTTATAGTGAGTAATTGGTGTAGGTCTGTCGCACTCAGAAGTTGCATTCAGAAATCCTGTGCAGAGTCTTTTAGAGAGAACACAGAGTATGTAGGCTTACATGAGAATTTCCAGCTGTTTATGAAACCTGTCCCTTCATGTTACAGGCAGTTAGTTACGTCGTAGATCTCGTTAAATTTACGAGTTGTCACTGTCTTAGAAGTGAAATGCTCTCTTGCCCCTCCGGGTGTCATTTAAATGCTATGCGAGATCCTAATTTTCTAATTCTTAGAATCCTTTTTTTTTTAATTTTCAGTTTAAATTTGTACACATTTGTTTGTCAACACTGCTGCTAGGCTGAAATAGCTCTGGTCTTTCTCTGGAGTTTGTCCTGTTGATACATGCAGAAAATAGTCACACTAGCCTTTGGTTTGCTAACCTGAGTAACTGGAGCTGTTTTGGCTTCCTTTTGCAAGAGAGGCTCTTCTTTTCTCTTATCTCTGCGTCTGGATGTATTTATCTTTTCAAAGCACAGAGAAATCGCGTAGGATGCGGTAGGTCAGAACTGCCAAGGTGCTGTTACAAGGAAGCAAATTCGGAGCAAGATGGTTCCTTGCAGTTAATCTGTGGAGCTGGTTGCTGCAGTGTGTTGTTGATGTGAAGTGATTGAACGTGGTTTAAAACCGTAATGGGACAAATTCATGGGAGGAAGATCAATGAAGAGCTGCTAAGAACAGCAGTACCACCTGTGCTCAGGAAGTTCCTGAACTCACTTGAACTGTAGCAGTCTGGGAAAGTATTTAAAAAAAAAAAAAAAAAAAAAGAAAAAAGACATTACTGTATGCTGATGTTTTCCTTCTGTTTCTTTTTCAAGTGTGTGTTCGTGGAAGGGCTGTACTCCTCCTTTTGCTATTGCTGTTTTGGTACATGTGCTGTTGAAGTGAATGTGGAGACAGGGTGATGGGCTGTGTCAGACTTAGCATGGTCATCTCATTTTGTCTGTGTTGGGAAATCTGTCATCTGTCAAATTCCAGAGTTGTGTATGTTTTCTTTCATCTGTCTTATGTTGGCAGCATGTACTCACTTTGCTTCGTTGCATTATAATCCAGTAGTTCACATACGTGAGTTTGGGGGTAGTTTTAATGAGCCTAATGCAGAGATCAGGATCTTCTGTGGTTGTGTGATGTTGTACTGCCGCATGCCTCCGAGGTTTACCTTTGCAGAATGCAGCTGTGTCATTCTGGTAAGCGTATTTTTCAAGTTGTGATGTCCTCACCTCATTTATAGTTGATAGACCTAAAGTAATACTGTGAATTCAGTCCAAAGGCCAGTATCGTGTCACTGCAAATTGTGGCGATAATGATAGGCTGCCACCAGTCAGTGTCCTTTAGAGGTAAAATTCCGTAATACGAGGTTGTATTTTGTGCTTCTTGGACACTGCTAAATACCTGTGAAAATGGACTTTAGGGAGGGCTTCATCTGACCCAGAGAAAAAATGAAAGCATGTCAGACAATGTGAAGCGAGTGCAGGAAACTGATCAGAAACTGGTCTCAAATCTCATTCCATTACTACACAGAAGGAATAAATTTTGACAGGTGTATTTATGCCTGCTGCACCGTGTGGTTTCAGGTGCAGCAGTCTAACCGTACTGTAATATCAGGGCAGTAAGGAGAATGCCTCTGAGGTTCTGCTCCTTCTCGTCTACCTGGGTGTGAGAGGGCCTGGCATAAAGGTGGCAGCCGAGTCTGCAGCTGGAGACCGGGAAATAAGATGAACAAGAACTGTCAACTTTTAAAAGTACTGGATTCTGATATTCCACAAATACTTTCAGGTTTTCAAGTATCTAGCAAAAAAGAAATAAAAAAGTTTTTTTTTTAAATTATATAGTCTTTCTTCTTAGCATAAACTAAGTATCAGTTCTGTTTGTTCTCCTAGCCTGGGAAGAGACCAGCAAAAAAATCTCACATCTGCAGCTTGTAATTCTTATTTGCAAGTGTTCTTCCCCTCCCTCTGCTCTGATTCTTAGACTCTGTCAGTTCTTGCTTTTTTTTTTTTTTTTTTTTTTTTAAAAACNNNNTAATGTAAATAAAGCTATTGCTTCAGAAAACTGCAAAATGAATCTTTTGTCCTACAGCTGATATTTTTAAATAAAGGAACTGAAAAGAAAAGATTGACACTTGGGACTGACTTGCATGTCATCCTTTGCCCTTTGTTATTACTCAGGACTGCATTTAATTTAAATCTGATGCATTTCAACCTGTTTTTAAATGTTCTTAAACCCTGTCACCTTTGCATTTTTCATCCTCCCCACACATTCCCAACAGAGGGCTGATCACTTGGTCTCTGACTGGCATGACTGAGGTGATCGATGCGTGGAGATGGGATGTATTTGGTAGGAATAGCGGGAAGGCCGCGGTGCTGCCGGGTGGAGCAGGGGTGGGATGGTGCTCAGGGCTGCTCTGAGCACATGGTGATGTGCCTGCTTTCTTTCCCTGCCATTCCTCTGGCTAGAGTTTAATCTCACTGCTGCTTGCGTGTTCTCCCGTGCACGCTGACCCAGTCCTTTATTCCGCCTCAGCTTTTAGTTGCTGCTTCTGTGGTTGTGCCCTGCGTGCTCTTCAGAGCTTTGGTCCATGCTGGATGCTGTCATGCTTTGTTCATAGATGGCTGTATGGTTATGCTGTTGCCCTCGTTTCCTATCTAGGGGAATTGCTAGTTCATACTGTTTTGACGGGGATATTTCTACAGTATATGGTGATTTTTTAATATGTATTAACAAAGGCAATTTTCAGTATGTACATCTTTCCACATATCCAGTGTTGGTGACATACTTTTCCAATGATGATTAGTTCTGCTTTTGGGAACCAGTACTTTGGGGAAAAAAAAGAGTCTTCGTGTAAATAACCTCTTCTGGCATTGAGGAGTGTTCTTGTTGACTGCAGTTCTCATGCTGGTGTTTTCTGGCAATGTAAAGATCATCTGTGCTCAGGTCAGAGAGTCCTTCAAATGTGAGAGCAGACACTCTTTGAAGGAGAGTTTCATCTTTAAGCAAACAGATTAGTGACAATTAACTGGGAGACATGAGTGTGCCCCATCCATCCAAAATCTAAAAAAACAGAAACAACAGAATGCAGTCAACCTCAACTTAAGAAACTGTATTTTTAATGAGAGAGTCTTGAGTGACTTTATGTCCTGCGTCGTATGTTGGTGCTTTTGCAGTCTCCAGTTGTTTGCACTTTGGAAACTATTTTTCCTGTTAAAATGCTCAAGATCCTTCTAACACTTTTGCATTAATGTATACTTGAAATTAATGATGTTTGCCACCACAAATACTACAGGAATTGGTTCTTCACCAGCTAAAGGCCAGACAGAGTCTTTGCAGCTTCATTTGAAGAGTCAACTACTTAGCAAAGCACCTCAGCTTCTGTGGAGTAAATGTGGTTGATCACAGCACATCCATCAAAAGGAGAAGCTTGTCGATAAATGTCTGGCATATATATCGTAGACTTGTTTCTGTCACTGTTTTGTTTTAAATGCAAACCCTACAATAATGTCATGAGATCTTCAAGGGTATTTGGTGTACGAGTCATATGAACATACCGATGTATGAATGGTGGTCACAGCATTTGAACTTCTGATGATCAATGCTGCACTGTGCATCTGTTCTTTTGCAATACTTTATGCCATTTCAAATCTTCAGTGATGGAGCTCACACCTCAGTGGGTTTATAAAATACTTTCTAACAGATTACTGTTTAAAGAATTCTGAATTTTCTCCCACATTATGAGAGATGCCTGTTGTTTTCAGTGCTCAAAGATGCTGATTCAGTCACTCTGAAAGTCAGTATGGGCGTAGCACAAGATAAATGCCAGGTTAAAGGTTTGGTTTCCGTACAGTGGAATTCTACTTGTGCAAATTTTCATTTTAATCTGTTTTTTAATCCTGTTTGCCATGTGGCTTGGGACTGGTAAATGTATTCAACACTAGGGGTGGTGAACTGTGTATAAGCTTAAAAATACATATATTTTTTCTTTTTGGAGAAGATTAGCTGGTTTAGAGGATTGGGGATGTGCTGAAATGTTATGACTCATTTTTGAGGCAGCTTTGTGATGAATTCTTAAAATCCTGTAGCTGATCATGGATGGAAGATGAGGGTGCTATTTTTGTTTCCAGTTATTTCAAAATTATATACCTATACTGTTAAAACTGGTTTCTAATACAACTTTTTAAAAAATTAGGTTTACCTGCTGAGTTAAGGGGGTTCTACAGCCAGTTACACCTGTTGCTGAGTGATGTTCTAAGTATGATGTGAATTGGGTGCTTCTTGTGCACAAGCATTGCAGTATTATGTGCTGAGTTGTCCAGGTCAGGTCCGACAGAAAGGGGATAGTGTACCTTTTCCAGCTGGACATGGTGGAAAAGAGTGTTTGCAGATCCTTCTGTGAGAAGGAAGAGCAACATGGAGGAATTGAGGAGAAATGATTGTTCGGGCTAGATCTGTTAGTGTTCAGCCAAGATAGATGGTGAGATGGCCCCAAATTCCTCAGGGCTTTCCTCTAATGAATTGCATTCTTCCTTGTCCATATACATACACACTCACAGATCTATCTATCTATATATATTTGTATATGCATTTCATTAATCACAAAATCCACCTTGTCTTCACAGGGTTATCCTCTGCTTGTGGGCTGGGAAGGGATAGGGAGAACTGAGCCCCCTCGGACTGGGGGCTTAGCCTGTGCTACTCATCCTCTCTCATGCTGTGGATCACCATGGCTGAGAAGCAAGGTTAGCTCTGGCATCTGATGCTTAAGGCACATGCTAGCGTACTGACCACTGAAATTAAAATCTTTGATTTAAATTGGGCAAAGTCCTGAATTTTAGTCTTTCCTATCCTAGATGAATGGGCATATTGGATTTTTTTTAACGTTTTTTGGTGTCTTCTGAGCTTTTGTTTTTTCTTTTTTTTTTTAACCCTGTGGTAGTAGAATTGCTTCCTGATCTGCTGTGCTTGCTAGAAGCTGTGTGCTTTAAAGCAGTCTGTGTTCTCTAGTTCAGTAGCACCTCTGGAAATATGTAGAGCTACATGGAGAAGCCGTGTGAATTTTGATATACACGTGTTTTTCCACTTGAATCTTTGTCAATATCTATATCAGGTATCAAATTGGGTGGGGTTTGGGAAGCACTGTTCCAGGAGGAGATCTTGTATCCAACTTCAGATACACGTTAATGAAAGCTGTCTCTGTTGACATGGCTATTTACCCTGTGGGGACTGGATTCTTCAGGAGGTGTTGCCTGTGAAAATGCAGCGCCATGTTTTCCTTCTCAGAGGACTCTTCGGGCATGTTCTGAGAAATGTTTGAGCGTGTTGTCATCACCCTGAGATCTGTGTGAGCGCTCCCCCCACCCCCCTTACTGCCGCGCCCAAGGGGACGCAATCTTTTCCCTTGAATGAGGACACCAGCCCTGCGTTCCGTAGCTGCGTGACTGTGTCGGGAGGATTGTCTCCCTCAGGTTTCCTCACTGTGATTGCTCTCAGTTCAGAATATCCCACACAAGGTGGGGAAGGTGAGGGATGACGCCAGGCATTAGCAGGCATTAGCGATGAAGGGCTTGCAGCTGTTAATGGGAATTGCTGTACTGCTTGCCAAGGTGACTGGGCATAAGGTTCTCCAGAACATTTTTCCGTGCAAGCTGGCTTTTGTGCACATTTGATTATATTCCAGTGCTGCTGACTTCTAAAGTTGAGCGGCTTCCCCCGTTGTCTAAGCATCGCTAATCAGCCAGCAGAGGGGTATATGTAAGTGACTGTGGTGTGGACAGCGGTGCCTGCATGTGAGATTGCAGTGATGCAACAGAAAGTGTTTGTGGGAGCAGGTCTTAGTACACTGGCTATGCTAACTCGACAGGTGCCAACATTCTGAGAATCCTGGAAATAGTATCTCAGTGTTTGAAACCAGGTTCCTTTCATTTACAGAATTTTTGTTCTTTGTGTCTTAATGTAGCTTTACCAATTTTATGATTCCCGTGGTGCTGAAAATTTCATATTTCCCAGCCTATTGACATGGGTTGTTACACTTGCTTCATAAACAGCTTCTGCTCCTTTTTCATCTCCATCCTTCTTGCTGTGTATTTTCAGACTAATAAGCTACCAATAATGTTTATTTCTAAAAGTTGAGCCACCTCTGATGCTTGAACCCTTTTGGAACTGAATTTCAGACTGCAAGTTTCACAGCACATGTGGGTGGTTTTCTAACATGTTATGGTAGTTGTTCACCTGTATCACCTTGCCTTTAGACAACAGCACTGAAAAATCAAACTCTGTTCAATCTGAAACCAAGTATGTTCACATGTATTAAATCAGAATCTTTGTAGAAAATTCCTTCTGGATATGTAACAGTTTATTTACTATTAACAGTTTATTTACTATTTTTTTTTTCCCCAAGCTTCTTTATTCATTGCTCTGTCTGCTTTGTGCTTGGTAGCTGATAGTCACTGTTGCATTTCCCAAGACTTATGTCCAGATCAGGATTTTATTGCATGAATAACGGTTAAGGTTTAAACGTCTTTTTTTTTCTTTTTTTTTTTCCTTAAGCAAAGCAGGCAGCTATTAATATAGGCACTGTTTTTAGTTGGTCTTTTTAATTTTTTTTTTATTTTTCCTCCTATGTTGATTTAATTGCATTTCCAGAGATATTTACACAGTAAAATCAGTAACACAGACATTTAGTTCAGTTGATGTATTATATGTTACTAAAATCTTTGTAAGAATATTCAGCTTCCCAGATACAACTGATTTAACTTACCCAGAAAGGATCAGTTTGTTCATCACAGTTAACTGTCTAAAAGTTCTGGAGGAAGGATCGTGTCCTTGCACCTCAGTAGTAATGTTCTCTTTGGTATAGTATAGAATTGCTGAAATACAGTCAGATGAAGTTCATATAGTAAACTATTCATTAGTTGTAGAACAATTGCTAAGTTAAGGTGCTGAAATACTACTCAAAATATAATTATGGTAATTAATATGATAATTATATTAAAAATCTAGCTATAGTCTCTGATAAAAATCAGCCATTTCAATTGCCTGTGAAAAATCTACTGCTTGCCTAAAAAAATAAAATTGAAAATCCATCTATCTATATAAAAATAGAATGCGGGATTTGGAATGATGAAATTCCATACAGTATTTGTCATATCTCTTGGGTCTTCAGATTATGAAATGTTTTCCAAGGACAGAGTAGAGAACATTCTGTTCAGTGGTTGTTGAGAATCTGTTTTAATTTCCTGTGTAACTGTGTGTGTACGTTCGTACATACATACGTACATATGGTCACATATTTGCAAGTATATCTTGCTGTATTTAAAGGAACTAAAGGGTCTGGATCCTGAAGGTGAGTTCAGAGTTAACGCAGAGTGATTCACTACGCTAGCTCTGGACTACTCATTTTTCATCAAAATGCACTTAGTTATGGGGACAGTGTCAGCTGAAAACTGCTGAGCTTCCTGTATCTTCTCTGAGAAGCCTGCTGTGTTGAGTTTCACTTGTGGCAGAAAGGACTCAGAAGGAATCTTACGGTTAATACCAGGTGCTCTTGATCCACTGATGGCACACCAGTGTTTCTGGTTTTCCCCGCCCTCTGCCAACATGTCCCTCTTGTCCATTTGCCGTTGATGAGAATATATGCTCGCTTGTATGCATCTCTGCAGTTCTGTGCCTCTGGTGAAGCATTATCCCTCACTTCTCAATGGTAGTCACCTTCAGGAAGAAGCATCTCTCAGTTACTGGTGTCTGCTTTTCTCCATCTGATTGTAGCATTGCTTTAGTGATGTCATTTTTCTGCAGTAGGTTTCTAAATTATATATATATAATTTTACTGTTTATTTCTTCCAGTCTCTGCAGCATTTTTTGTATGACATTTACCTTTCAGATTGTTTGTATGTTAATTTTCGCTTGTAAATTCAGCAACTTTGACCTTTCTTCTGCTGCTTGCTTCTTCACCTTTTTTTCTCTTCTGCTTCCATATTACGCTGACAATGATACTTGTAACAAATGTGGTTTTTATTTTTTTTTTTCAAGTGGTAGATTACCATAGAAAAGTCCTAGACTGCAGCAGGGGCTTTTTTTTTTTTTTTTTTTTTTTGAAAAACTTCATCTTAATTGGTACCATCAAGTTATGCATGTAGCTAACATGTGTATTTGCTTGTTCTTCTTCCTTGCTTGCATTGTTTATCCCTGTGCGCCTTTTCATGGAGCGGTAGCCAGGGGAAAATAAATTGACCAAAGCTGATGATGCATCTCTTGAGAAATCATGCGTGGAGAGGATCGGTTTCCATTGCTGTAAATGACCCACTGTCCCTGAAATGATAAGGGTACTGGGTGATCTTCATGTTGTTAGTAGGTTAGAGCTAACTGCTTGACATTCA